>JASSKH010000020.1:12187546-12594944 GCA_031763025.1 Macrocystis pyrifera | reverse complement strand
CCTAAACCCTAAACCCTAACCCTTCAATTTTTGGGTTGGGGACACCTACTAACCCTAACCCTAACCCTAAGCATTGAAAGACCATCATAATCACTTTTGGCAGCAGCACGAAGGTGGAAGGTGTATCAAGTGCTGTGCACCCGACGAGCTTTCCCGGGACTATTAAGCATCCGAAGGAGACGAACGAAAATTGGAAATTCAGTGGGGAGTGCGAGTTTATCCGCCCGAGACCAAATGTGTCAGGCGGGCTGCAATTCTAGCTCACGATGATGGCGCACGTGGAGCGCGGGCGGCCCGAATAATACTGTTCAGATTAAACCAAGTGGTGCACGATGCGTGCAGAATGTGCACTGTTTTTTTTTGCCTCGATATGCTTCAGGGATAGATTCTGCCAACGCTTGTAGGCGACGTTTTTACTCCGTTGATGTTACGAGGATGGTTGTATTCTTGTGTTAGGCATGCTGTTCATCAACGTATGGTTCACGTGTCTTGATTATTCCGCAAGAAATGTAGATGCTGTCCTTGCAAACTACATCCGACACTTACATGCGGTGCACAGCTGCTGAGAGCGGAATGCGTTTGAGATATATGCGAAGAACTTGTTGGGTTTTATTGATTGTGCTCAGAAACACGACGGAGACGTTACATCTAATATTAGGGAATTCCATGTATTTACATAGGATTATAGGAGAGGGATATTTAGTCGGATATTCGGGGGGATAAACGGGAGGTTCTTTCCCGCGTCATGTTGGATAATAACCTGCATACGATGCATGAGCTGTCACTCGACAGCTCGGATATAATACAAGAGGAGTTCCGTGTTACTGTCTGCAGTCAACCACGCGTTCCCGTGCCAGCTGCGCCTATACCTTTAGAGATCAATCAACACACTAGTGGTTCCGGCGATCTTCTACTGGCAAGCGTAGCCAAGGCCAACCTAGAGAGGCGGAAACCTGCTTCGGCATGCCTAGTTTCGAGGACATGCCCAGTCAAGAAGCCACCGTGGAGAGTTAAAAGACCATACAGGTGATGAGGAAGAAAATAGAGGTCCTGGAAAGGACGATGGAGGAGCAGAGACTGCGCGCCGAGAGGGACGCGCAGGGAGCAGGAAAGGAAGGGGGGGGCGGTGGGGGAACGAGAGGAGAAGGAACTGCTGGAAGACAACAAGCAGCGTCGACGGTGCCGACACCTGGGCTGGAGGCCCGATCAGGCATGTCATTACCTTCTTTGTACCACCCAAGTTTGTCCCAGTCGAGACCCCCGAAGTTCGATAACGTAGAGGCCCACTTTAACATGTGGCGCAGTAAGTGTTTGGCATACCTATCATCCCTTGGGTGCTTGAATGTACTCAGTAGCACAGCAAACCCAGTTATGGTGGGTGACATGAGGGTTTCGCCGGAGGAATTAGCCTCCGGACATTCCCCCCAGGAGATTAGGGACGCGAGATTGGTGTATGGATTGATGATGGAGGCCATGAAAGGATACGATATGGCTGAGTTTGGAATGCAGAAGGCAATGCCTCCGAGTGGTGCTTGGAAGGAGTTGGAAGACTATTACATGCCGAAGACGATAGCCGCAACTCATAGATTGAGGAGGGAATTTGATACAATCCGAATGGCCGAGGATGAAAACCCCTTGCTGTTCTTAGGAAGGGTGGACAAGGCAGCAGATGAGCTGGCGATGCTAGGATGTGGTAAGAGTACAGAGGAAGTAAACCGCCACATTGTTACCAACCTCTCATCTTTGTATACTATTCAAAGCAAGTCCATTCTTTCCCGCCCTTCCATCCCCCGTTCCGAGATCGATGAGATCATGCGTGACGCGTATGCTAACGACAAGGTAGAGAAGGAGATGATTTCGAGGGCGTTGGGCGTGCAGGGAGTGGTAGATCAGCATGCCTTGTGCGCCGGAGGTGCGCAGCCTGCCGGTGGCGGAGGTGCGGGTCCAGGAGGGGGAAGGAGGAACAGGAGAGGCGGGAGGCTCAAGGATGGGCAACAGCAGCAGCAGCAGCAGCAGCAGCAGCAGTATGAGCAGCAGCAGCAGTATCAGCAGCAGCAGCAGCAGCCCCAGCAGCAGCAGCAGCAGCAGCTCCAGCGACAGTATCAGCAGCAGCAGCAGCAGTATCAGCAGCAGCGGCCCCAGCAGCAGCAGCAGCACCAACGGCAGCAGCAGCAGCCCCAGCAACAGCAGCAGCAGCAGCACCGTCCCCATCAGCAATGTGGCAACCGGGGAGGATCTTCGTCGGGGGGGATAACCGGCCCCAAATGGCGTTGGGATGCCGTGGCCTGCAAGTACCGTTGAGATAACTCAGCCCCAGACCCTTCGGTACGGGTGGAGTAGTCCCCCCCATGGGTTGGGTACCTACCGACCCACCACCAGGGACGTTGCCGCCGATGCCCCCGCCGCCCGCCTGCTGGGGTCGGTCCCCCACCGAATAACACATGGAGGCGCAAGGGCCCTGCTTCCGGTGCGGCAGACCGGGCCACCACGCCGCAGAATGCCAGGCAGCTCCCGCGTAAATGAATGTCGCTTTCCCCCCGGGTGCCGCTTCTCCTCAACCCGCCCAACAACCATACTACGGAGGTGGCTGGCTGCAGGAGACGCCCTACGGCAGTGGTGGGTATACCTCGGCCGGAGCTTCCCCGCCACAACAACCCTCCTTCAGCACTTCCCCCTCCCCTGGCCCAGCGAACAACGGCAACCCTACGCCTACGTTCGATTCGCACCTGCTCACCGCGCAGTTTGCGCACCAAGGCAAGGCGAATGATGATTTGTTTTGGGTTAATGGGAGAGAAGAGTGGGTAGCGGATTCGGGAGCAACTTTTCATGTGACTGGCAACCCTTTTGGTATGGTAAACTGTACTCCCCCTCCCCCTGGTAAGAGCCGTTTGGTGGTCGGTGACGTGAGGTCACTGAAGATAGAGTTCTTCGGCCAGATTCCAATTGTGATGCACAGCTCTCAGGGTGACGTTCAAGTTAGGCTGGTGGACGTAGCAACGTACCCGGTGTTCGCTTCAACTTATTTTCGCTTCATGCAGTAATGTTGAAATGCCCGGTGACACTTGATGCACAGGGAGCTCACACGTTGAATGGACAGCTGTCTTTCGTGCGTAGGGACGCGGGTTCATACGTAGACACCACGCGGATTGTAGAGACCCCGATTGCTGCCACTGTTTTGGCTCCTGGAAAAATGAGGAGGATCGATATTAACGACCTTCACGTTGCCCTTGCCCACTCCCATGCTGACACTCTCCGTGAGACGGCACGCCAGATGGACATTAAGGTTTTTGGGGAGTTGGTTCCGTGTGCTGGGTGTTCTGAGGCGAAAGGGAGGAGGATGGCGGTGCCGTGGACGACCGAGTGCCGTTCTACCAGGCCTCTGGAGCGTCTGTTCGTGGATCTGTCGGGACAACAGCCTACGTCTGCTGGCGGTGCGCAGTACTTGATGATGATCGTCGACGACTCCTCGCGACTGGGGTGGCCGTATTTCTTGAAGCGGAAGTCCGACGTCCCGAAGGTCCTCGCTGGTTTCCTGGCCGACATCAACGCGAAGGGTGTGCCGTCCATCGTGGAGTGCCTTCGCTCGGACAACGGCACCGAGTTCACCAAGGCGGAGTTCGTGGAGTTGCTCAACCACCACGGCATCCGCCGCGAGTACACGCCCGCCGATTCTCCGAAGCATGACGGGGTGGTCGAGCGACGGATCGCCATGACGCTGGAGCTTGCAATGGCGTCCCGCCTGGAGGCCACCCGCCTGTTCGGCGATGCAAGGATGCCGGCGACGCAGCCCCTCTGGGCTGAGTCATGCGTGTACGCGAGCGATGTGATCAACATGACGGCGAGGGTAAGGGACAAGCCGGAAATGCACTCGCCGTACCGAAAATTCTACGGGAGACCACCGTTTGCGCGGCTGCTCCCGTTTCTGAAGCCGGGCTTCCACCACGTCAGGAGGGCCCTGAAGACCAAGCCGAAGGCGGAGGCTTGCTTCTACCTCAACGGCGGCAACCACCACGCACCTGACTGCAGCAAGATCCTGCTGATGTCTGGCCGAAGGTCGTTCTCCCGTGACGTCACTTGGGAACACCCGGGGAAACCGTTTGTGGGGTTACTGCCTTCGGAGGAGGAGAGCTCCCCCCGCCGCCGCCGTCGCCGTCGCCACGGCCGCCGGGTGCGCCGGAGCCTCTGAGGGGCCCCGACGTATGGCCCGAGCCACCGTCCCCATCTCCACTGCTGCCGCCGCAACCGCCGTCATCAACGCCGCTACCACCGCCGCCGCCGCCGTCGCCGTCACCGTCGCTGCCGCCGTCATCGTCACCGCCGCCGCTACAGCCACCTTCACCGCCGCCGCCGTCGCCACCGCCGCCGCCGCCGCCGCCCGTCGCCGCCATTATCATCGCCGTCGCCGCCGCAGCAGTCATCGCAGCCACAGCCTTCGCAGCGTGCTGCCCGGGCACTGGGTTATTATATCCCGGACCCGGAGGATGGTGATGTGCTGAGGGGCGGACAAGGGGGGAGACTGCACGACACCAGGAGAGCGGTGGCGCTGTGCAGAGAGGGCGGATTAGAGGGGAGACCGCACGACACCAGGAGGGTGGTGGCGGTGTGCAGGGTGATCGGGCCAGGGGGGAAGCTGGGCGACACCCGGAAGGTGGAGATGTGCTGAGGGGGCGGACAAGAGGGGAGACTGCGCGGGACCGCGAGGCTATGGGGCATGGGCTGCTGTCGTTGATGGCAGCGCGGGAAGGTATAGGCCATGTACTTTTCCATCAAGCCCCACCGCGCGAGAACCCTCTTCTTCCCACACGCCCGGCGAGCGAGCTTTCGACGCCGAACTCGATGCTGAAGCGTGTGCGGACATGTATTCGGCCATCTGGAGACAGGCGATGGACAAGGAGTACCATGGGCTGGCGGACGCGGGGACGTTTGGAGCGACGTAGCAACCAGAGGGGCTCAACGTCATCTCGGCGAAGTGGGTGTTCGCCTAGAAGTCCAACGAGCATGATGACGTGGTGCGGGCGAAAGCAAGGCTTGTGGCACGAGGTTTCAAGCAGCGTGAGGGTATTGATTTCTTTGAGACTTTTGCTCCGACGCCTGCAGCGTCTTGTTTCCGTTTGTTGGGTGCTATTGCGCGCGAGTTGGGTTTGGATTTGTGTCCTTTTGATGCTGAGCAGGCGTTCGTGCAGTCGAATTTGGATGAGGATGTATTCATGCGACTACCTCCCGGCTGGGGCGAAATGTCTGGTAAGGTGGTCAGGTTGAATCATAGTCTCTACGGCTTGAAGCAAGCGTCGAGATCGTGGCACAACCACGTTCTCACTCACATGAAGAGTCCAGAATTTGAGCAGAGCCCCGCTGACGATGTTGGTCGAGTCGGGCTCTGTCTCCATTGTAACGGTAGTTCATGTGGATGATATTTTTGCTGTAGGACTCAAGGCTAGATGCGATCAGTTCTGTGACGACCTGAACAACCTTGTTCCGATCAACAATCTGGGCGAGTTGCGGTGGTATGCTGGTTGTTGTTTTTCGAGGGATTGGGATTCTGGTACTTTGACGATTTCGCAGCAGGCGTTCGCTGAAAATACCGCGGCGAGGTTTGGTGTTAGTTCTGGGAAGAATTACCCGCTTTCGACTGGTGTGAAGCTCGAGGAGTTTGACGAGAATGAACCCGTGGGTGATTGGCCTTTCCGCGAGTTGGTGGGATGCTTGATGTGGCTTGCGAACCAAACACGACCGGATATTGCGAACGCGGTGAGGGCGATAGCGAGGTACACGAATAGGCCGAGGGAAGGACACTGGAAGACAGCTGTCGGTTTTTTAGAGTATATATTTTTCTACGAGTGGTCTCGGCATTACGTTCCAGAAGGGTAGCGGGCTTGAGCTGGTAGCGTTTGCAGATGCAGACTATGCCAACAAAGCCACTGACAGGAGGTCAGTTTCCGGTGGGGCCATCATGTGTGGTGGGGCGTGTGTGTGCTGGTTTTCTAGGACGCAGAAATGCGTCACACTCTCAACCACTGAGGCCGAATATGTAGCACTGGCAGACACCATCAAGGAGGCAATGTTCATGCGCTATGTATGGTGTTTTATTTTTTCCGGGGTTTGGGGAGAGATGCATTACGGTTTTCGAGGATAACGAGGGGGCAAGGCACCTGGCACAAAATCCAGTGTGCGCGTCGAATTCGGAGCACATCGACGTACGACACCACTTTTTGCGCGAGCTTATTTTTAAGGGGGAGTTTGTTATTACCCATGTAGAGTCGGAGAAACAGCATGCAGACTTCTGGACAAAGCCGCTCAACAACACGGTGTTTCGTTACCAACGGGATTTTCTGATGAATATTTGACGCGGTTTTTCCGAGGTGGAACGTTTTATGTCATTTTTGAGTGAAGGATTCGTCTGAACTACGTATAAATCCGAAGATGCTGCCGTTTTTTTTTTTTCCCTGGCTAATTCCGAGGATGATACCATTTCGTTCCTGGTGATGGATTTCGAGAGTTTTTGGTGTTTTCAAGTAGTCCCCACGTCAAATAAAATTCAAGTGAAGGAATGTATGCTATCTCGCATTACCGTCGCGATCTGTGTATCTATGGCGGGAGTAGGGGACAAGGGGATACCCTTGTCCGGGGGAACGGGGTTCCTTGCGATCTCTGGCATTTATTTTCTTGGCTTAATTTTTATTTTGATGAGTATGACTACTGTGATATTTTATATGATTTGCATTAATTCCTCATGAAATAGAGGGAGATTTTTCTGGATAAGGTTGAAGAGAGACTATTAAGCGCCTGGGGGCGTTTGCGGTCCATAGAAAATGTTTTCTGAGTTGGAGAATTTGGATAGTATTTTGGAAATTGAGAGTTTGATTTTTGGTTCTGGAGTGAAATTATGTTTCTGAATATCGTATGAGTTGGTCATAATATTGAGATGTTTCCACCCAGCGGAGTCGTACATTGTAGTGTACAGAGTTGGGGGGATATTAAAGTATGGTCGTGTATAATGAGCAGGGGGGATATTGATTGTGCTCAGAAACACGACGGAGATGTTACATCTAATATTAGGGAGTTCCATATATTGACATAGGATTATAGGAGAGGGATATTTAGTCGGATATTCGGGGGGATAAACGGGAGGTTTATTCCCGCGTCATGTTGGATAATAACCTGCATACGATGCACGAGCTGTCACTCGACAGCTCGGATATAATGCAAGAGGAGTTACGTGTTACTAACTGGAGTCAACTACGCGTTCCCGTGCCAGCTGCGCCTATACCTTTAGAGATCAATCAACAGGTTTATATGTTTCGGGGGGCTGTAGGAGCAGTGAGCGACGAAGACTGTTTCTGCGTGTTGCCCCCAACGAGGACTCACGAGCGTAATGGAAATACGTTTTTTTTTTTAGAACCTACTCGATTTAGGCGCAAGAGAAGGTACGATGCGCACACCTGTAAACCCGGTGATGACTTCCCATGGGCACGTTCTTCCACCTGCACGTACTTAATAATTATTGACTTCACCCGGCCAGGCTAGCTGCTTACTCACGGCAAGTAAGTGCTCGTGGAATTATCATAGGCAAACTGAACCGGTCGCTGCAGGAAAACATCGTCTGATCTATTGAAAACATCCAGAGGAAAGGCGAGAAGAAAGAAGTGTATCTAATAGATGGAGAACATCAAGATAAACGTACCCAGCTTTTGTGTTGTGGACAAGTGTACACAGACCCAAAAGCTGTAGTACTCGTCGTGTCGGCCAGTACCACCAGTAGATAGATAGAGAAAGCGAGTTTGTTTGTTACATGCCGTAGACCGTGTGCGTTCACAGAAAACGAAGTTAAACTACAAACGAAATAGTCCCGCCCCCAAAACATCACCAAGACCACAGCAGCACTCCGACAGTGACCAACTCGAGACACTTTGTCCAGCGAAACAAGTTCCACGCGTTAGCCTACGATCGTCCGCTTCTGTAGATGTCGAGTGTGTGGAAATCGGTCAGGTACAGCTCTCGCAATGAGTATCACAAAAACGCAGCTTTATTAGATACAGACAGACGAAGCCTGTACCCACCGCTATACGAAAAAAAAAAATCGCCTATCGGCGAAAAAAATCTTTGGTCGCTTTACTCCCTCGTTTTTGGCGCTTCGCGCCAATTTAATTTAACTGCCGGCTCCAGGTAAGACCATGGGCGTGCGGCCGAATATACTACAGCTGAACTGGTGCTTACGATCGATGTATGGTCTTCTTGTTTTTGGTGTTTCGCCGTTAGTGACGCGTGTCACTGCCGGGGTGGTACATTTTAGCCAAAAAATCTCTGTCTAACGGGCCTCCTAAAGTGAAGAGCTACCCAATATCGTTTACATACGTACCGCTTTCGTATTTCACAAGTAAGTGTTGTGTTTATTCGTACTCGTGCGAGTATTGTGTGCGTGGTTGCCACTTTCCTTTTTCTGATTGTTAATGTTTGGATGCTACTGCAGTATGGAACTCTCCAAGTAGCATTCATGAAGTGCTGCTTGTCATCTTTCGATTACCCACAAACGTGTGATTCTCTCAGCTTGTCGCTCAGGTTTGGGAAATCGTGTTTTCATGAAAATATTTCCGTCGTGCGTTTTGTCGTATAGCGCGAAAAAAAAATGAACACGATTAGCAGATTCTCTATTCATTAACACTTCGACTTCCCAAATACAGTAACGGCCGAAATGCTCGGCGTACTAGCAGTATCCGCAATATAGAGTCATAAAATGCTCCGAGTACGGGCAGCATCCGCAGTATTGAACCCCAATATACTTGAAAGAAAGACGGCAGTACGATATGAGCAATATCGGACACTGATATACTGCACGCAGTCGCTGTACCTCCATCCAGTATTTTCCGCCGAAAAAGGTCTGCACTACCACTGGGGGAATATATACCAGGTATGTGCGAGATTTTCTAATCGGCCAAAGCACGCCCTGTTTTTTGCTTTCCTTTTCCTTGTAGCAAGATGACGTTGACCCTTTTAGAACTGCCAAAAATACCGCACTTGTTCCTAGTATCTTGTCCCCGAAACAACGATTGCGGAGTTGTAAAAGGATTAGGCTCTTGTTCATACTACTGCTGTAGAGAGGAACGGGGAAATATTCACTTGTAAATACGTAGCATGTACCTGACGGTATACCTCCCTCATGGTGCAAAGCTCAACCACCACTATTAAAACTGTTACCAGATATGTTTTGTATTCACCGTAAGACTGGTGTAAAGATACAGTACGTGCCGGGCACTTTTTATAGTGGTACAGAATAAAAGCAACACCCGTTTGAGTACTACCACAGCAGTATAATGCTCGTGTATTTGTTGTGTTGTTTATACTTGAACGTCTCCTCCTCTTCGCCCCTCATCCCTACCATACTTGAAAATATGCCAGGTAGGAGCTTGTGTGCTATACAACAAGGAGCCGGCGAGAATCGCCGGGAGCTTCAGACGCCTTCAGGAGTAACGCACTTATACTACGAATAAGTTTTTGGCGACCATTCTACCGTGGAGCCGAAGAGTTGGGACAAATACGAATTTTTAACACTTTTACATGCAGCAGTAGTAATGATAGCATTTAGTGTGTTTTTTTTTCTGGTGTACGGGAGCTATCGGCAACTGAGTACGGAAGAGAGCTGGAACGCAACAGTGTTGGAGAGCGTGATGTCGTGCCTTAGTCCCAATGGAACGGGCAAAAACGCATCAAGGAGCAAATTTAGACACGTTTTGGGATATTGCTTTGGAAAGCACATGGTAAAAAGTTCCCGGACAAAGGCAGGGACCATCGCTGAGGAGGGTCAGAAAGTAGCGTGACCAAGAGAACTCGTTTGTGTTATTTACAACATACCCTGGCGACGAACGTAGACTAAAGTATAATATACCATACCTTGGTGACAAACGTGGACATACAAAACGGACGAATCGTTCAGACCGCTCATTCGACTTGAATTCTGGTGTGTATTACTCTTGGTGTGTAGGGATAATACAGTACAAGCAAGCGCGCTCGGCGCAAAGGAGGGGGCAAAGGAGGGTTGAGGGGTGGGGGTGAAGCGCGGGCGGGGGTCTTTGTACACCGTATCGGACGGGAATAAACTGGTATTAATAATACATGGTATATTATTTATTTTAATATTTTACTCATGTTTACGTACGTACCTGGTATTTATACGAAGTCGGTGGGGATGGTGGAGGGTGGAGGTGGCGATATACTCTGCTTCGAACGCCGAACGGACTGATTGACCGCGAACGAAGTAGGTAAAGTAGGACCTACTACTCGTACCATAATACTAAGACCAACCAAATGGAACGAGAAAATGTAAGTATACGTGATCTCGAGTTTTGTTAGTAGTATTGAATATTGGATATTTTGTACCGTAGGGGACAAGGAGATTAAAGCCAAGGGGTAAACATACATACATTCATAGCACACGTTGCTATGGCAGTTGTGGTTCTTTTGGTTACGGTGTTCCAACATGCGGTTGGTGATAGTTTACGTGGTAGTAGTGGTGGCGGTGGTTGTTGTTGTTGTTGGTGGTGGTGGTGGTATTTTGTTTTTTTAAATGCGTGTTAATACCGGTATTTTTTTAATGTAAATGACCCAAAAAAACGAGGCAACGATATCGTACTGTTCGCTCATCCTTTGATGAAGGCAAAGGCACATCAGCTTTCGCGCGAGGAGCCTCTATTCTTATGTTCAATCGTGATCAAGTAGTAGGCACAATAATTTCGATCGAAAATGTTTTTGACATTTCTCCGCGGGAATATTTGAAATCCCATCCAAAAGAAAACGTCGATCCTAAACTGCTATCTCACAATGTTACATACACTCGATACGACGGGACACTCGATTTGACTGTTTTGTTTGCGAGGATTCAAGTCGATATTCAGATTAAGTGTAACAAAGCAATTCCAATAATATATGTGTCGCACGTGTACCTGGAGTAAACTAGCCGACGTAGCGGTTGCATTAGGCGTGTCATTACCACGCAAGCTTGCGTGATTTTTTTTTTTATAGTAATGTATTTTAGGCTGATTTTGAATGTAGTTTGGACTGGTTTTAAAACCCTTTGTCTAAATCTCCGAATGAAGAAGTTTTTTCTTTTCACCAAGGTATTTGGACGTGACTGTGGGGGCATACTGTACGCGCCAAAACTTCCTAACACTAACCCTATTTTTTGCCGAGACTTGGTGTATGTGTTTTTCACGTTATTTCAAAGCGATTAAGGCAATCTCCCAGCCGTGAAATTTTCAGGGGTCGTGAAAGTCTGTATAATAACCCTATGTTAAAATCCCTGAATGAAGAAGTTTTAGGGTTCCACCAACTTGCAACGTATTTAGACTTGATTCTGTGGAGGCATATTGTAGGCGCCAGGACTTCAAAAAACACCGATAGTTTTTAGCCGAGACTTTGTGTATGTGTTTTTCAGGTTAGTTCAAATGGATTAGGGCAATCTCCCAAGAGCATAATAATTCAGGGGTCGTGAAAGTCAGCATTATAACCCTCTGTTAAAATCCCTGAATGAAGAAGTTTTTTTTTTTCACCAAGCAAGGTATTCAGGGCGTGACTGTGGGGGCATACTGTACGCACCATAACTTCTCAAAACACCGATAGTTTTTGCCGACACTTGGTTTATGCGTTGTTCACGTAATTTCAAAGCGGTTAAGGCAACTTCTTAAGCGGCATTTTTTTCAGGGGTCGTGAATGCCAGCCTTATCACCCTAACCCTAACCCTCACGAAATGTTGAGATTGGGCATATCAAGCTCACCTCGAAAAAATCTTCACATTAATGAATGGGGTTTGGACGAGGTGACGTGGAACCCTAAACCTAAACCTGAACCAAACGAAAACCCACACCTAACCCTATAAATACTACCAATGTCGCTGTGTGACATAAACTGAGCGCGAATGCACAATAGCACACAGGTATCGGCAACTGATATGAAGATTAGGGTTATGTTCAAATGAAATCTAAATGGCGATGTACTACTTTAGTAGCTACATGCTTGGGACAGGTGTATGATCAGTGGACCCCTAACCGTAACTAAACGATAGTACGGTCCCTGCTTCGGTTAGTGTCACGATGTTGGACGTATTGAAATAAAACAACTCAAGCGACAATGTCCACATTCCCCCAGCTTAACCACAACGTAGGTCTGTTCATATCCATTTATTGACTTTTCTAGAACCTTAACATGCTACACGAAGACAACATCTATATTAAACGCGCGCTATTCTTCTAGGTAGTCTGCTGGCAGAGGGTATCATCTCGGGTCGCGTTCAATTGACAGCCCGTCAGGTGTCGTTGGATACTGCTCTGAACGAATATCATTTTCCTCGCCAGCTTGAGCGCCATAGTATCGTT
Source organism: Macrocystis pyrifera (assembly GCA_031763025.1). Lineage (NCBI taxonomy): Eukaryota > Phaeophyceae > Laminariales > Laminariaceae > Macrocystis > Macrocystis pyrifera. The sequence goes on along the minus strand of JASSKH010000020.1, from coordinate 12,582,582 downwards.
ACTGATGCCAGATATATGTTCACCTCTCTTCTAGGCTCGCCCTAGCGTAGCGAAAACTTGCGTCCATAGTTTGGTCAGATAAACTCAACACTATTGACCGTGGATCATGCAGAGTTTATCCTCGCAGCACATGGTTTACGCAAAGATTTTGATTACACGCAGGTCGTTGTGGTAAGAACGACGTCGCCGCCAAGTTCGAGACGCAGTTTAATGTTGAAGTTTGAGGATAGAAGTTGGATCCAAGTTGTGGCTGAAGAACTCACAATCGGACCACGCTATGTAGAGAAGGCGGAGAGATCCGTCAACTGCGCGGTCCTATTCAGCAAAGTGTTTTGTTCAACGAATGTCTAGCGCGTACATACAACCAGTACTGTGCGCCAGGCATTTGCTCTTAAAACCCGCCTCTTGTAACTGCATGTCATAGAAAACCCATAGATATACATTTAGAGCCGTTTGATGCAATATCGAACGTGTTGGGAACGCGTTCATTCATCGTGGTTCATTCTATTAATAGTCAGATTAAAATGCGACAAGTACAAAGGGAACGAGTCTGGTGGTCTTTTAATGCGCACAGTAAGATCACGAAACTTCGCAGACATCGTTTCCCTTCGCTAACATATATCGTGCATCAGGGTTCCCTGTTGGTTAATAGCTTTGGACCAGCGGTAAGTTGCAAGATACCGGCGCGAGGGTCTTGGGGTGATTTGCGTGCCCAAACCAGTTGACGGTGTCATCACGATTGTGCCGTGGTTCGTTGCTTCAATATTAGATTGCAGAAGCGTGTTTTTCTCGTTGACCTCGTTCCTGAGATATATTCGCACACTTGTCGTCTGGCAAAGGCGCTAGCCGGTTACCCAAAATATCCACTCGGTGTTTCCGGACGATAGTCACCCTTCTCCTATATTTCGTAGGTGTACAAATCATCTAGAGTCCCTTGTACCATGTGCAGTTCATTCGAATTCTACGACAAACATTGGCCTAATGACTATCCTAAACAAACATACCTCAACCTTCCTGGCGCATGTTGCCACCCAGCATAACACGGGATACTCATAGCCCAGACGTACGGTGCTCTCAACCCATACATTTAGACCATACAGTCAGGTCCGACACTTTGGCACTACATGACACTTGTGGGTTTGTCTATCAGTACGGTTGAACACATTTGAGTCCACCTTTGCACTTCTGCTGACGGCACGACGAACGTACGGATTGAGCTCATAAGCAACACCCCGCTCTTCGGTCTATCTGGCAGGAAGCCCTAAACAAGAATGTTCAGCAGTCCGAGGGTAGGCACAAGAATACACTTCGTTTGGGCAAGGTATCGTAGACCTTTCTTCGGCACTTCAGTCCTTTGATGTTGCAGACGGTCCCTGAAAACGAGGATCCTGTGCGCACGATTATTGTGGCGTCCAACAGGAATAAGAAGTCGAGGAACGCTCCTAACGCTGTTCGCAGCGGATTTTCGCTGTGCGCGGTATGAGCATCACTAGCGTTGAGGCCCATATCCACGTGGCCCATAATTATGTCGTGGCTAGCAGCTTCCACGGTGCAGTTTTTCGCCATTGGTTTGCTGCACACAAACAACGCCGACCGGACGCAAGACCCACATAGATCAAGGTGGAAAGGGGTTATCCAGCAGCAATGAGCACCAAGCATACATATTTCAATATTGGTCGCTCGGGCAACGGCTGATCCGTTTTGAAAACGGTTGACTTCTTTGGCCAGGACGCAACGTGTATGTAGTCGATGCGAGTAAAGAACCCGCCGGACGGTGTGACACCCACGCATGAGAGGATTAGGCGATCATGCTGACGCGACCACAATCTAGTCGTTCGAAAATAGGTTGCACCAACCAATAGGGGTAGTACGTACGCAGCTTAAGTGAAGAACAGGCGGTTTCGAAGGCAGTTGGACGGTTGATATCTGGCGGCCATGCCTATGTGGTACAACACGGGGAAGGAATCTGCGCAGACGACGCCACGTGATACAACGCGACTAAGTGGAGGCACACTTCAGAAATGAATCGAGCGCAGCGCTGGTAAGGATCCCGCAGTTGCACAGCCGTGCAATGCCCCAGCTCTATAGGATAAACGTTTACTCACATATATGGTTTCATTCGGCACCTTGGCCTAAAAGCAAACCCTGGTCCGATGGCTTGGCTACGACCATGGCCTACACGCATACACTGGTGTGAAGGGTTTGTTCAGCATCTAACCACGACGCGTGCTTTAATAGAGGTAGCCAAGTTTGGCTATGCTGTGTTTGAATTGCCAGGCTCCCCGTTTCTGGAACAACCAAATAATATGTTCGAAGCTCGATTAAGTCTTCCAAAGCCACTCGTGAAACACCAACGCTATGATGATTTCCATCGGATGAAACTGGTGTTGTTTGCAATTAACAGCTGTTGAGTGAGTTGTAGGACCCTCGCATGATTATCCCCAAGCACATAAGGTACAGCTATATCGTAGCATGCTTAAGGCATTCCCATACTCCATATTTTACCTGTTAGATGATATATACACCAACTCGTCTTCGGCATAGACGGAGAGTGACGCACGGCACGCATTGGTCAGCTGTAAGGCATCTTCCAAGGCCACAAGATACGTAGGGCACACTTCTGACGATGGCTCTTGGAGCACGTACTTATGCACGGTTTCATTGTACGATCGAGCTGTTTCGCCATCAGGAGTCCGTATGTGCCAAGCGACGTACTCCGCATTCTGGTGACGGGGTCTCGCCTCGTCCTTCACTGCGCCCCACGGGCTGTGCTCTTCCAAACTGGTGATCATCGACAAACTGTTACACGCGAACATCACCAACGTATAGCCGTGGGGACCTTAAATGTCAGCGGGGGTGACGTTTTTCATAGCATGGACTCAGTAACAAGGGGGGGGTATCTACTGTTCATGGGACGGTTTGGGCTAAATGGCATCAGAGTGGTCTATAGTGCAGTGCAATTGTCGGTATTAGCTAAATACGCTAGTACGTGCTATGTATCATGCAACGAATTAGTATACCCCTTGCGCGACATGGCATGACCGCACATTTAGATTGGTGGTGTTTGATTGTCAAACAGGTGTTTATAATACAGCAATAGACAATGAACACGCCTTCATAAACTCTAGCGGCTTATTTTGGTCGTGAACGTCCAGTAAAGTGTACGCGACCCATTTAGGCGATGAACATTTAAGAGCCGTCTGACCATCAATCTCCGAAAGTAGTGTATGTTCGTATATATGCCCTACAGGTGATAATATTCTATATGCACGGTCGACTAGAAGGTAACTATCCCTTCAGAGCTGGGTCACGCATAATGTCGGCGCCGTCCGTCCTCACATCTCCGACGGACGTTCGCGTTTAATGCTGTGCGTTTCACGAGCGCTTGCATATGTCTACAATGGCTGTTTGCCGACGCAACCTCTCATATGCTACTAAGACTGACGAGGGCTAAGTACAGCTCTACCTAAATAAAAAACGGCGTCCTTTGTTCCGGGTGACACCAGAGGTTTGCGCCATCCAAAAGTACAGTTGACATTTTCCCATGTCTTTCGGCTAAACATACCATTCAGCTCGTATGCTTTTCACCCGCGTTCACAGTCGATTTATGTTACCAACACACACCAACGTGTTCTGGGCTACCTTACGGTCGATTTGGCATGTAGGATACAGGAGCAGGAATACCCTTACAACACCTAGCGTGCAAGGACCTCCTACCAGACTCGCAAGTTGCCGTTTGTAACATACTTGATTCCCAAGTACTCGACCATCGAATGGAGTGTTTGAAAAGGGACGACCACGACTCGACTTAATGCAACACGCACCTGCGGCTCAATAGCATGTTCCAAGCGCAGGGTTGTGTTCGGAGCGCCGAATTTTTTGCCAGGGGTCCACGCATCACAAGACCCATGAAACGGTTCATACGACTAGGAAACTCTTCCCTGAATTGGTTAACCAGAGCTGAGGTATTAGTTCCCTCAATCTCGAGCGTCAGGGCCAAAAGCTCAACTTGAGAGTCGGAGAGGACCATAGCGAAGTTCCTGAACTCCAGTGAATGAAGACCAGTAGCATTTGCACCTTCTCCGACAAACATCACATAGCGTAGTCGATTAGATTCAACAGTACCGACTGCATGTGTGTGCGAGCCGTCTTTACCACGAAGCTGAGGTTGTATCCAGAATATTGGTAAACATAGGGGAAGGTCTTGTTTGCCGCTTGTGATTTCAGAAATATAAAATCGGATTTTCATGAATGTCTCGCAAAACCTTCAGCCCCAAAGACAACCCTTGCCATGCCCCTCATCTCTACCGACAAGAGCTTGGCCCAACCACAGCAAAAACATTGCCTGAATTCCATTTCTTGTCTTTGATGGAAATAAAGTGGCTAGATATGTTTCATACTGATAGGTGTGGTAGTATAGCGCTGCCAATACACAGTGGAGCACAAGAAATGACTACCAGAATACGCACATATTCATGAATGTGACGATAGGCGGGCACAAAACCAAGAGGCGAAATATGACGTTCGACAATGTTTGGTAGTTGAACTAGAGAGTGTTGTAACCCGCGTGGTATGATTGGACTAGCCTATTGCCTCCCAAGCATATACGATTGACGAGGCTCCTCAACTGTTAAATTACTCAATATTTCTGGAATTATTGTAATTTGAGGACAATAGACCCAACAATGTTCTGTTGCTCTTACAACAGACGAAGGGAAATCTATCAATAATAGATATTGTCGGCAACAATATGTTGTAGAAGGAGCTATGATGATATTGTGGGCGACCATAGACAGGTGGTACTGTCGATCGATAGGCACTACGAACACAATAGATGATGAACAGTGTCCATCGAGCCCAATTGCCCGTCACAATTAAGTCATGCGAGATGTCTGTCGATGGTCAACGCCGGCCATAATGCAACCTATTCATCGATAGATATTGTAGAGTTTGGGCTTTAAGGGAAATATATTGATAGAAATTGTCCGCGAAAGTGTTTTGAGCAATTGTGCAATATATCGATCCATATTATAGGCGACAAAATGCGGGAAATACTGTCTATCGACGTGCTTTTTCGAACACACTAGATGGCGGACCGCGTGAAATGGCAGCTACTGCCAGCCATGGCAGATCGAGAAGGGAATGTACTGCCAGCCATTATACGATAACGCTACACTATGCATATGTAGTTCACCACATATACAGCACTAGTTTCTTGTAGGCATTTTCAACTGGTATGTGATAGTGTATACCAGGGATAACTATTGACACGCAAATAGCCCAATGATATTGACAAAACTATGAACGCGACAATAAAAAAACCTTACACTTACGCATGTGTTTTTTCATACCTACAGTAGTACCAGGTATGTAATATCGGGTATCAGGTGCCAGAGATTTAAGAGTGCACCGGCATCTGATCTGGTGATCGGAGAGTCAGAGAGCTTAATACATTGATATTTTGCTTTTCACACGCCCGCCTTCAATATTTTGTGACCACGTGATCACCATATGCCATTGACCCATTGCTCGTGGTCAGGATATACCATGCATTCCTTCCAAACTGGTGTGATCACTACAGATGGCATTGCTGTGGCACTCGTGAATGTTTCCCTTGGATACACAAAGTGCATCGCTAGTGGGGTGGTGGTGTCGACCAATAAATATTGTCGACCACAGTACATTGTAATCCGAGTCCGTCGATGGACATTGTCATCGTGTTAGGAGTCTATCGACAGCTATTGTCGGCGTAATAGATTGTGCAAGCCATCCATCGATAGCCACTATCGGTGACAATAGATTCCGAACGAGTTACTTCATAACGTTCCTCCCTGAACAGAAGGTCGGGAAAACCACCTATCGGTGGACAATACCGACATTAATATGTTGAGAAAGGTGTTAATCGACACCCTTTACCGACGACAAGAGACCCATACATTGCACCATAGTATGTAACAAGTGTCCGATTAAGACTTGATGAGAGTCCAAGTCCATTGTAATATTTTTCGGGTTGCACTTCCATTTTTGTCGAGGTAGGACTGTAGAGCATTTCGAGCAATTAGTCCCAGATACCAATAGACGCAACCCTATCGTAAACCGTGGTTGAGGGAGCGACCCTAAACTTAGGCAGCTACAGCATGTAGGCCTACGATTATTCTCCGGAGCCTATGGATGAATAGTTGACACCCCCCGTGGGTCCAGAGTCACTTGACATACGTATTGTGCGTGTTCTGTAGCACTATCTTGCTGCCATTCTACAGTAGAGATTAAATATATTGAACACAGGCCTCACTCACGCGATGATTGGATCGCTGGATGGGCAAGGGAGATGATGTGCTGAGTACTACACGCACCTTTCGTATCAACAATCTTCTGCATGAGGTTCCCGGCGTCAAGGTCCCAGTTAATAACACCAGGGTTGAAGGCTGCTCGAAACCCCGGGAAATTGGTCCATCTCAGAACTAGCCCGAGGTCAAGAAGACGTACAAACTGCGCTCGACGTGATTGGGCCGGCGAGCAAAGCGTTTGCGGCTTGTGACTCGCGGGAGCGTGCGGGTATTGGCGTGAAATTCGACATGTTATGACTGCATCGATTTTTGGGACTGGGAGACTCTCAACGAGGATCATGGTATTGGACAAAAGGGAGTGCTAATTGTGGCGTTTGCGACTATGTTTCTCAGCCGAACGCCGACAACGTCGTGGCTTCAAGTATAGCCGGACGTTAAACAATGCGTACGTTTACGATGGGAAGAGGAACGCAATTGTAGTTAAGTTACTCGAAATGCCTATCTTCAAAAAGGACTATAGAGCTCTGGATTTTGAAGTTGCTGATATGTAGCCCTTTAGCAGAGCATTCAGGTGGTACGAACTCCGCAATAGTTTTGATGATTAGTACAAAGTATATTTATCGTGCATGCAGCGGATAATACTATCGTCGGAGGGCGAGAGCCTTCATCAACCTGTCAAACGTCACGAAGAGGTTGTTAACGCTTGGTGATTACACCAAACCTTAATCAGTGTGTCGAAGATGAGAAACAGGTTGCCAACTGAAGTGATGACATCGAACACCACAAAGGTTCCACGGGCGATCGCTCTCTCCTGCATCGCCGGCCACGACAGCCAGATGTCGTTGCACGTCGCGTTTGGCGCATACACGAGGCTGGTTCTTGATTTTTCCGGGGTGATTCGTTCGTTGTCCTCCCTTCGGATGGGACTTAAACTGATGTCCACCTCGGCGGAGCTGTTCATACATGTTCAAGGTTGGGAAGAACAACAAGACGGGGTACATATGGTAAGTAACGGAAACACATATATCATGCTTGACGTTGGTATCCAAATATATCACATATGAACTTTGTCGCTAGACCAGCGAGACGTGCTCGCTAGCTGCCTAGTGGGTATTATGGTAGCTCTTTCTTGTGATAATAGAAAAACGACAGAACCGGCCACCGGAAGGGGCTATAATATTGTATGACTACATTCTTCAGTCCCAGCTTCCGTGATTAAGGGTGACGTGACAGGCGCTCCTCCCCCTGTGCTCGCTACGGCACGCGCCTTGATGTTTATCGTGGCAAGATATGATCGATTGTATCCCTCGTCACTCGCGTTGAATAACGCCTACATGTATTCGAGTTTAGCACAAGAAGAAGACTCTTGATAGGGCTTAAACGCGCGGAATCTTTGTTAGTAGTTTCCAGGTTTACCACTCGAGCACAAGCTGCAAGTGTGACGTCAATAGCGCAAACAATCCTATTGGTAAGAAACGGTACGGCCGCGAAACGATGCCTCAGAATGTTGTTCATGCTTGACATATTAACGACGGTTTGAGACATATTCAACGCGGGATAGCAAACACTCACCTACTGGGGTCATCGTTTCCTAGGCTCTTGAGCCTTCGCGAAAGCGGTTGAGGTCCTATGGACTGGTTCCCTGCAAAACCGACATGAAGACAAGTGGAGGCCTTGTGAATCTGCGTGTGTTGCGATGTGACAACAATACCGCGAGACTTGACACACCAGGTATGAGACGAGCAACTTGGGAGCCCGGATCTGTTCATACTGTGGTATATTTACTTCTAGAAAAAGCATATGGATAGACAGGAGTTAACTGTAGTATATTTATCTGATCGTGGCATCCATAGTCCGATGCGGATCTACTAGACTGTATGCAATGTCGTATCCCAGATCCGGTAAAAACGCCCCAAGACGGCAGTTTATGTCACCGCAGGTCGGTTTCAGGGGCCGCCCACTCAGTACGCAGGTAGACATTTTAAACAGCCGGCTTTTGTCGTCAAGCTACAATGTTCCCACCTGTGCTTGTCCTTGGCTGTCTTGGGAACCCTCCTGGCGTTGGCATATGTTTGCTTATATTATCATCTCTTGGTCTGGTGGAATCATCCGCTCGCTTGCTAGGGCCAAGCTTAGGGCTGCTGTGAGCATAATCTGCTCGACAGTTGGCACAAAGATATTCGACGCGTATTGAGAAAACGGGTCAACCGCCTCTCAATATGCACGTTGTAGAACACACATGCCTTAAGAAATAAATGTTGAGGCCAGGGGCGCTCAGACGCCATTCTATAATAGGGTGGAAATAACATCGTTACCCAAGTGACCAACACGAGGAGTCCTGCACTTCGCTCAAAGCCTGTTTACGATTTCAGTTTGTTGGCACAGCCGGAACGAACCTGCTGATCCGTAGCTTGAGCATCACGACTAGTACTCCAGAGCATATCCGTGAAAAGAGGGCCTAACGCCTCTCTATATGCACGTGGTAGAACAGACACACACACCTCAAGAAATAAATGTTGAGGCCAGGGGCGCTCAGACGCCAGCCTACAATAGGGTGGAAGTAACATCGTTACCCAAGTGACCAACACGAGGAGTCCTGCACTTCACTCAAAGCCTGTTTACGATTTCAGTTTGTTGGCACAATCGGAACGAACCTGCTGATCCGTAACAGGAGTATCACGACCAATACTCCAGAGCATATCCGTGAATGACGCTCATATATACATAATATTTTGCACCTAGAACGCGACACTTACAGTCAGCACAGTCAACCCACACATCGTTGGTGAGGTCCTCTGCTGATCGCGAAACCTGTTCCCGTTGACCTCCGTACACCCACCACGTTACATCTCCAGATTTCTCCTTCGTGTTGCGAGTATTTGAGACGATTTGGGAAAATGAGTTCTGCATCAGAGATTTAGGTACACCAATAATGTTGTTCGGAAAGTACGCGAATCAACAGGGATAGCCTGGAGGGCGTCATAATCAAAGCCCAAACGACGCATGCAGTAGCTGTAAAAATAATAATTTAACAAGGACTCAGCGTTGTGTGATCTTGCGAGGGTGTGAACTACACGTACTAACAGATGATTTTTTTGCCGAACACCCCCGCATGTAGAGATTCAACATCGAAAGCAAAAGCGATGTCAAATTCGGTTCTGTATTGTGACGTACAATTGCCCGCAACCGGCTGGTTACCGGGCTGAACCTGTCCATACCATCAGCACTGACCTTGCTAGCACCAGTCGTCGGTGTGTCCATGTCCTGCACATTACATGTCATGTCGTCGTCGTCACCATGGCATGTGTAGGCAAAAGGGGAGTGTACCGGTTGCTGATTTCTCGTGTTGTTCAGAGAGCGGCACATCGGGTGCAGGCCACGTCTGCCTTCCTTGGCATAGCTTACATAGCTCGCCGAGAGTGTCCATAATAGGACGAACAGCGGTATATTTGGCGCCATTGCCAGACCCAGCTGCACATTGGTGGGCACGGGTGGGAGGAATAATATTGTGGGTTGCCAATAGCGAAGAGCAGGAACCGAACACTAGACGCGTGATACCATAGAGGTAGCACTTATTGCCGAGTGTATTTCCGGCTGATGGGATTTGAGTATGGAACAACGCGTTCATCGATAGACGTAGCACATTTCTCCTACTTGTTTTCCTGAATGACGGGCCGCCTGAACCAAAAATCTTCGGAATGCCAATCTTGTTTCGAAACGATGACGTCATTGTGTACTTGGGCCACGGGATTATTCATCGGGATGCAATTTGAGTTTTGCTGACGTCAGTTTTCGTGTGAGGTTCGGAGCACCTCACGTGAGGAGCCTCCGATAAATTAGGTGAACCTCTATCGTAGAATGCCTCGCAGCAACCAATATGGTTTGATCTTACAATATATTTCGATATAGACTTCGACCATTGGGTTGCTCATCGCATTAAGCGTAACCTTTTCATGAGGCCCTTGTTGGGTGATGGGTATGATCTCCCCAATTGAGGAGCTCAAAAAAATGATTGGTGCACATCTACTGTAGCTTGCATCATTAGCAGGGTTCGGGTGAACGTCATAGTTACAAAGGGCACGGAACACATTATCTGACTTCACGTGGTTCATCATAGCGGATACAATAGTTACGAAGTGGTCTTCAATTGAGGCGAATATCTCATACAAGGTATCAGCTGCATTTTGGTTTTTACTCAGCTAGCCAACACGAATGCGACCCAAATAGGGAGATGCACTACACGGAAAAGGTGTACCGCATCCCTGTTCAGGTTGCTGCTATGATAGAGTTTGGAAACACGAAGAGAAACATACACCCGGCTCGAGACAACATTTGGAGCTGCGTCCAGAACATGATTCGAGGGGGAATGTTCATGCCAGCCTGGGATGTGTTGGTATCGGCGACCTCGAGCCAGTCAGATGCTTGACCCGTTGATTGCGAGGATGTCTATGTACCATTGAACGTCCATACGCACCTTGAAAAAGCAGTCTACCGAACTCTGTATATACCAACTCAAACACGTGCATGGATTCATTCGGTAGCAGCAGGCGCACCAAGCGTATAGTCGAAAGTTTTGCAAGCTAACCAATAATGCTGCCCTGCAAACTCCTGCTTCTATTTTACCCGAGGCACTTTGACGGGCTGACTCAAACACATGTTTTTCGGTGTGGAGGGTTCACATCAGGTGATTGGCAATACCCATACATACGTATTCTTGGGTTACCGGGGTGGGGGGGTCGTACCCATTATCGTGCATGGCCGTAGTTATATGATCGTTGACCCTCGCATCCCTACAATGCCGGGACGGATCACGTCGGGTTTTCACCGACCAGGCAGATATTGCTGCACCAAGCACGAAGCGCGTAAGGTGTTGGGCGAGTGGCATGAAGGGAAAGGTGCACCCTCTACTAAAAAGCGGATTAAATCAGGATTTTATTGCATATAGATGACAGCATCAATGAATAAATTAACTTTTGGTGTGGCCATTTCCAGAGACAGCAATGGGTTCACTACGTAACTAACCCACTATATGCCTCACCATATACACATTACGTGACACGATCATCCCCCCCTTGTGCGGAGTAAACGCTCTCCCCGCACAAAAATGATCTAACTCGACCGTCAGCCGTGGTAACCGTCGAAACAAAAACTAAAACGGTACCCTGGTTGTCTACGTCACGCAAAGAGAGGCGTGTTTTGCAGCGGCGTCGCCAACCGACGTCCAAACCGGGGTAGGGGCAGGGCTATACCATCAAAGGTGTAGCAGCAAGTAGGTGTGTCGGGCTGCTAGTGTCACAGTATCTACCGTAGTTCTTGGTGCGAACGCTATTTATCATTTCGTACCGCAGGAGTGCACAAGCTATGCCGAACTTGTTCAATCCCCTTGAACTTGTAACAAAATATGTTAGTTTACAACGAATTTTGTGTATGATGTCATCCACGGCCCGCCAATACGGAGCTCGCAGGTTGTGCACACCGTACGGATTTGAGTGCCATACGATTGTTTCCTTAGTAATAGCCTATCACCCCCTCCTTCGATTGATCATCCGACTTTGTGGAGGAAACGTCACACGTGCTTTGGGTCTCCACCGCCGTCTAGTGCTCGCAAGGGAGCTTGTCGTGGAGATTGTGCTACGTAGAACGACATCAAGCTTTTTTACAGAAGTGATCATTCTCATGCTTGGAGATTGTACATACTCAGTTCGCCATGCCATCATTATCCTGTCAACACGTTCGCCATACAAAGCGGTTTATAGTTCGCCCTTTTAGGATGGCGAGAAATATACGTCACACCCTCTAGTTCTGATATTTGATATGCAAAGTTCGCTAACATTCCCTGGGAAACAATATATCAGAATCATGTCCATAGTCGGACACCTACACTGTTCACGAACCACGCCACCGACACCATGAGCCGTGTTATCTGACAACGTTGTCCGTACCGCAAAGCAAATATAACTACGATAATTCCACGTGTTGTCCCCACGCAAGAAGACAAGTAAGCAACCATGAAATACAAGACACTATTACGGGGGACCATAGTAAATAGGACGAACGGTAGAGACAAGAATCCATATATTTCCCAATTTTTACCAACAATACTTATTAATAGGCCAGTTTACTATAGGTCCCCCGTAATACTCATTTTCCCAATATATCACCTGGTATGTGAACCGCAACATTTTCATCCTCGTTGCAGCCCTTAACGAGCGTTTGTTGAGGGTTGAAATATGTGATGAGTTAGTCACGACGTTCATCTCTAATAGGGACGAAATTTCCGCACCCCCGACCACAGACCAGCATGCGGTCATGGAAACCACTGATAATCGAATGCAAGAAAAAGCGTATTGTCCGACCCTCATTATACGGGAAGGTCCTCAGGTCATAAAACATTGTACATTGGGCTGATGAGCACATTGTATTAAGTTGGGTTGGAGATGTTCCAACCGGCGTAAAAGTGCCCGCTCAGGCGAACTTTGAGAACCTGCCCGCAAAAAAAAACTCGTGCTTCACAGGGAAAACCCCACACAATTTGGAATTGGCGCGGAGGGAATTAGCACACACAAGCACCACAGCGAACCAGCACACACAAGCAAATACACCGTCGCTACTGCTGCTGTACACACAACACCCAGCAGCAGAGGCTACAGTGGGCACGCAGCCACACCGCTGGCACTCATAGCATCCCATTTAGCAGTTTGTTGGCAGTTGGACGTTGTTTCAAGACGATCTCTCGCGGGACAAAAATGAGACACTCAGCAAGCAGCAGCCAGCAGCACAGCAGTACGAGTACGTATCGCTAGCAGCTGGTACAGCGCAGCAGGCTAGTTGGTCGTGTTAAGGAGCTGTGGTCAACGCAGGTAACGCAGTACCAGGTATTGTGTAGCCCTGCTGCAGCAGTTATAAGTACCCGCAGTGAAAAAAGCAGACCAAGACTTGGAGAAAAAAAAACATTTCGAGGTCATTATTATACTGAATTTAGTGATAAACGCACGCATTTTTTCAAAAAAGCAGACCAAAAGACCTGAGAAGGAAAACAAGCATTTCGAGGTCATTATTATACTGAATTTAGTGTTGAACGCACGAACTCCGAAAAAAAGCAGACCAAGACTTCGTAGGAAAAAAAGCATTTCCAGGTCATGATTATACTGAATTTAGTGTAAAACGCACGCACTCTAAAAAAAAAGCAGACCAAGACCTGAAGGAAAATAACCATTTCGGAGTCATGATTATACTGAATTTAGTGTTAAAGGCACGCACTCTAAAAAAAAAGCAGACCAAGACTTGTAGGAAAAAAAGCATTTCAAGGTCATTATTATACTGAATTTAGAGTTAAACGCACGCATTGTCAAACAAGAAGTATACCCGGTCTGTTACATCTATCATATGTGCGAGTATCTATAACCGGCGTAAAAGTGCCCGCTCAGGCGAACTTAGTGATACGTACTCGTACTGCTGTGCTGCTGGCTGCTGCTTGCTGGGTGTCTCATTTTGGTCCCGCGAGAGATCGTCTTGAAACAACGTCCAACTGCCAACAAACCGCTAAATGGGATGCTATGAGTGCCAGCGGTGTGGCTGCGTGCCCACTGTAGCCTCTGCTGCTGGGTGTTGTGTGTACAGCAGCAGTAGCGACGGTGTATTTGCTTGTGTGTGCTGGTTCGCTGTGGTGCTTGTGTGTGCTAATTCGCTCCGCGCTCCGCACCAATTCCAAATTGTGTGGGGTTTCCCCTGTGAAGCACGAGTTTTTTTTTGCGGGCAGGTTCTCAAAGTTCCCCTGAGCGGGCACTTTTACGCCGGTTGTACGTGCCAACGTAGTATCTCCATGGCGTAGCTTTGTGACCACAGAACCTACAAGGTGTCTGTTCTAGGATTGAAGAATAGGCACGGACACTGGTTGTGCTAAAACAAACGGTTTAATGTGAAGAAAACAACAATAGATGATCAACCATACGTATACCGTACGTATACCTGTTGTTGTCTTTACATCAAATCGCCCTTTCTACCCAGCTTCATCAGTACACACAGTAGTGTCCGTCCTGATTCCTTATCCTAGAGAGATACTGACTCGGTGGTCACAGACTGTGAACCAGAAGAGGACCAAAAACATAGTACTATTAATAACAATAATCGCAAAGTCAAATGTCAAGCAAGTGAAATGTCTGCGTACCGGGTGCGGGAACCCAACATCAAAAGGACCAAAACAATAAGAAAAACAAGACAATAAAACAAAAAATTGAATTGAAAACAGAACAAAACGACGCTAGGACCTCAGAAAGGCTGCCAGACGGAAAAGCATACGTACCCAGGAAGGACAGATATCTGCTGCGCGGACGAAGCGACACGTAAGAGGGAGCTACAGGTCCTAGTCGAACCGATACTTAGCCACCCGATCTATCCTTTCGTTTCTGCATTCGTCGACAGCTTTATCAGGACGGCTGACCTTCCCCCCTCCCCCCTCCCGTTGTCGCCATTCTTGGCGTCCTCAGCTGCATGGCGTAGCCGGCTCCTCTGTGCCTCGTCCCTGTGCAACCTCGTCATGAAACAGTCCGCCGCTTAGACGACCCCTCGGTACCACTTTCAGCGTATGTTAGCCGCCCTCGGCCATAACACCGTTTCTACTCCGAACAGCAGGGGGGAGCTTTCCGTGGACCTCTCGGTGCCTTGGAAAGCCGTGAGGTCGTCTGCTAGACATTGGGCCCCAGGTGTTTTCCGGTCGGCCTGGTCCTGGGTTCTCCCAACCAGCCATCGTCCCAAACATCACCCGACGGGTCAGCCGTTCATTGGTCGCCCGCTGTACGGCCCCCGCAAAAGAGCAGGCGTCTTTTGCGGATGGTTGGCCGTCGAAAGGGTGCTACGGCGGTAGCACGAAGAATCCCGCTGACACACTAACATAAAGTTACTCGCTACGGGCTGACGCGGCTAACACGGTAACCTACTGTTATCGTTTAGTTGACCATGCACGCTATCCCTTCAACTTGTGTTACGACAGCCACCAGGAATTCCGCTAACAACACGCTAGCATTGTGTTACTCGCTATGGGCTGCATACCATAACACCAAACCATATACTGTGGTCAGTACGAGATCAAGGTGACACTCTAACTTAATGTTACGCGATCGCCCTCCAATAACATAACTCACTATCACTATGTTATCACAAAATCCAGAAAGCAGTTATCGTAGTAACGTAATGTTACGTTTTTTTTTTTTCGCTGACGCCTAACATTAACATAAAACGTTAAGTGTTACGTTATCCGAGGTGTGCAAACATCACAACAGCGGGGAGGCGGGCGGAGAGCCTGCTCTATGACCGACCCCGGATCTAGGTTATGTGCGACGCCTCCCAGAATTGAGCAAAAAAAAAGGAGCAAATAAATGAGGGCGAATATAAGAAATGGACTGTGCGATAGATCGGGGGAAAAAACCTCAAAAGAACACACCAGTCGATGTACCTTGTTATTAATAGTTGCTGCAGCAGAAATTACCACACAGCACATGACATGCTTGACAATGCTATTGTGGGGAGGGAGGAGATGAGCTTCCTCTGCGACCACCCCGGATCTAGGTTATAAGACAGAGAGAGGCTTGAAAGGGTTTAAACAGTAGTGAGGAAGAAGACCACCACTACTATTATTAATTCTTGCTACTGCTGCATGTAGTACTCTTCATGGGTATGCATACATACTTGGTACGTCAAATTGCTGATTCCGGGGAGACAGAATCAAGAACACAAATAGCCGAGAAGCACAGAATACACACTATACACTCAAATAAAAAAAAATGTATTACTCTCCCGAAGCAACACGCAGGCATCAAAGAAAGGACCGTATGCTCGACAGCATAGTAGTGGGGAGGGAGGAGAAGACCTTGCTCTATACGATCACCCCGGATCAAGGTTATAAGACAGAGACTTGAAAGGGTTGAAACAGTGAGGAAGAAGACCGTGTACTTTTGCTGTATGTATTAACAGTACTCTTCATGGGTATACACACATACATACTATACCCGGTACGTACATTTGCTGAACTCGGGGAGACGAAATGAAGAAAACAGAGTACCCGAGAATCACACATCCCATTAAAATTCTATTATGTCAATGTTACATATATATAATGAATAGTAACAATGTTGTATATTAATGGCAATAGCCATGAGAGTGATGACGCTTGTTGCCACGTACATTCGAAAAAAAACTCCGGTGTTGGCCAGGCAGTTTGTGACCACAGAACTTGTATCCCTCTAGGATTGAAGAATCGGCACGGACACTGGTTGTGCTGGATGTCGACCGGTAGAAAGAACGGTTTAATGTGAAGAAAACAACAACAACAAAAGAACGGTTCAATGTGAAGAAAACAACAGTGCGATAAATAATATATATATATTTTTTTTTTTTCATCATCACTTTTACTTTCCAGCTCACTCGTAGGAGGTTTTACCCTCGACGATCTTCTGGACAAGCCGTGGTCACAGGTGTCGTCCCTTCTCCCCTCCGGTACGTGCCTTTATTTTTTGTCGCGCATAGGGTTCAGCATTCCCACTGCTCGTCGATTTTCATCGAATGTAGCTAACTCACGCTCTCGCGCTTTCCGCTTATCAATTTTTTATGCAAGAAAAAGTCCCTGCGAGCATGCACTCGGTGAGATTTGAACCCACGAAATTGATCTTGATCACGCGGACCACCTACCAAGACACCGGGGACGCCGGATTTATATATGTTTAGCTCGTTGGAGAATTTCAGTAATGATACGCGAAAATGATTATGTGACGACAACAGCATCACACCGAGAAGTCGGAGGAATCAGCATCACGCATGCGACAGGCAACGAGACACGCACGACCGAAATTCGTATAGAATACTCGCCTGTGGTGAGCCGAGATGACTGGAAGTAAGACTGGATGCAAGAAAATAGTCGCCTGTGTGTGGTGAGCCGAGCATGACTGGAAGTAAGACTGGAGGGAAATAAATAGTCGCCTGTGGTGAGCCGCAACATAATCATAGTAATATATGATATTGTGATATGGGTGGAGTATTCATGGGCAATAGATATAGATAATACGTTGCAGTCTTGTCGCCTCACGAATACGAGAATAATCCAAAGAATGGATTACCCGGCGGATACTCCGTTAGTCTCTCTTTTAGTCTCCCTTTCAGTGGTTGTTCTCAGCGAACACCCCCTCTTCGTAGTGTTTGGGTCTTATTACGAGGTGTGGGGGGGGATCTATAGCCTCATTTCTTTTGTTTCGAATAGCCGCGTCTTCGACCACCTTTTTCCTGGCCGTTTGGGATGAACTTTGTCATCACCCTCCGATCATCTTGTGGTCTGCATATACGACTATTCAGGGTGGGCTAATGTGATATGGGTGGAGTATTCATGGGCTATTGATATAGATAATACGTTGCAGTCTTGTAGTCTCACGAATACGAGAATAATCCAAAGAATGGATTAACCCGGCGGATATTCCGTTAGTCGAGAGTAACGTTCTTTTAGGAATGTTCCCTAGGGCGGATAGCCCGTTAGACGAGAGTAATGTTCCTTGACGCGGATAGGACCACGAAGTGAGAAGTTCTTATATCAGCAGAAGAACGATCGGTAGCCATAGGTAAGTTCTGTAGGAGTACATCAGATAAGAGGAATTTAAGAGAGCTTGTGGCATGGGGTGGGACGAGTATATCTGGGCGTCGAGTCCCGCCCCCCTACCTCTCACTTCTCTACCAGAGCACCTCCTCAGCTCTCGCCATCAATAAGATCTATATCAGAAGAAGCGAAGCACTGCTTTCCAGCTGCCAGAACCACCTGCGTCCCTTACCACCACCCTAGAGCGGTCTCCGCTTCACAATATACATATATGGACGAGGTATTTAGTGAACATTGAACCAGGGCAATGTGGAGCTAGTGGAGGGGTGCTGAACCGTTGGAATGTTTGAGAAAGAGGGATGAGGAAGAGGGCCATGAAGTATGGGTACAGTTGGTTCAACTGAAAATTGCCATATACTCGCAATGTTTGCATTGTGGAAGTAGTGAGTTTGTCGATCGCATTTGTTTATCAATCTGTTTGTAGTTACCTACTTTTTGTTTAATGCAGAAGAGACTACGGGACTCACGAAAAATCATGAAAATAGTACATAACGTTCGTCTTCCCTGAATGAAGCAGTATGTACCCAAGTTTCATTATATTTGCTCGATTTAAAACGTTTGTTTTATAGATGCTTTTGCGTAATGAGCATGTATTCGCGTATGATTTCGTGTTCGTGCGATGCCAAACATCGAGTAAGATCAGAAACGGCATGAGTGCAGATAAAATGACACACTTTTGACCACATAATTAGCTGTGAATTGTTGTTGTGGGTGTATACATCGTGTCCGTGTTGCCTTCTCTTTTCTTTTTTTTGCTTTCTCCGTGTGCGTATCAGTTTTTTCGAATTAGCCCCTTTGTTCCAATTTCGTGTTTCGTTTCTGTCCTATAGATTTTGTGTTT
This sequence comes from Macrocystis pyrifera, assembly GCA_031763025.1. Taxonomy (NCBI): domain Eukaryota; class Phaeophyceae; order Laminariales; family Laminariaceae; genus Macrocystis; species Macrocystis pyrifera. The sequence continues at coordinate 12,563,819 of JASSKH010000020.1, read as the reverse complement.
TTGCTTTGTGGTCACTCGTATTTTTGTTTGGTTGTTGTCATTCTCGGTTCCATCACGATTTTAGATCAACTACAGGGCAGTTAAAACTCAACAAACACAGCACTTTGGCCTGATACGTTTCGTAACCTGAGTACATTGTCACGCGGACAATAGACAATCCATAGACTCTGTGAACGTTTACTACATAGGCCAATGACCGGCCTTGAGATTTGTGAACCAAGGTGTTTTTTTTTTCAGGTCAATCACAGTACGCTCTCAAGGTACCCCAGTGGCCATCTGTGTAACGCTAACGGTTTAGGAACTTGATGCTAGAAAAGCCAAAATGAAAATATGGCCAGACATATTACGTCCTGCGCGATGTCGAGGGCAAGGTGGAAAACCGCGCACACAACTCGAACAAGACCTGCGGTAGACGACGAGTCCGTGTTGATCATGGCTGATGCTGTGATGATCGTTTCCCCGCTCTGCTGTGGCAGGTATGCTCGTTGGTGATAAGTCAGAGCTAGTTGACGGACGCTGGACTGCTTGCTGCAGTTGTTTCCGTCGTCGATAGATCCGCACTGCCGTCGAAAGTCTCTACTTCCAATCCTCCCGGATGTCCGATGATAGAAAGGAGGTCGTTGGTTTGATCAAGGAGACAACCTTGGGGCATTAGACAAACCGTCTTCATCCCGAAGACGGTGAATGTTATAAGCTCTGGATGGCCGTCAAGAAGCGAACTTGTTCATAATGCTGCTGTACGAGTAGTAGAAGGTAACTTATTGGTCGATCTCAACGAGGAGTGGTTTTCTGTTTTTCAGTATTTCCAAGACTAAAAAACCCGGGAGAAGTCAAACATCCCAAGCCCCAAAAGATGATGTCTTCATCTTGTTTTGAGATTTGTGAGGAAAACTACGAACAAGACTGTAGATGATCTGGTAGCCCCATCGCTCGAGTTGTGCTACCACTCGCGAGCACACAAGGCTGACAAGGGTCTTTCCCACGGTCATCTCCAAGCCATGGCCGAACGCAGAAGGCCCAATAGCTTCCTGGCTCTCTTCGCAAGGTGACGGCACCGAGGTGGCCGATCAACTGAGCGCGGTAAGGGCAATAGCTGAAACCTTTGTCACGTTCGGCGTTGTAGCGTAACGAGGTGGTGGTGGATTTCACTCCCCCAGGCACCGACACCTGCTTCCGAGTCGGGCCGATGGCAGTGGCCCGCCACAAGGATGGTTTCCGCTAGCCCAGCTGCTGTAGTAACGGTTCTGTGTCGGGGGCACGAATGTTTCGCGAACTAACTAAGGCACGTTCTCGACAAGATGTAATCCTCGGTGAATTTGCTGAAAATTCAGCGACAAACGAGCTATAACATCGTTAAGATCGACCCTAAGCTGTCGATGCAGAAGCCGTTGCTCTGCATTGACGTAGGTACTGCTGTAATCGCGGTGGTGGTGCCGAGTGTCAATCCTTCCACGAGGTAATGATGGTAAACTCGCAGTCGATGTTGTAGAGTTCGAAGTTGCTGGGGGGAAAATAAAGCTGATTCTGCCTTCTGGAAGCAATGTTGATGCACTGGTGTTGCTATTGTCGAATACGACACGACGAAACACTACTACCTTCTGAAAGCGATGTTTCGACGAGCTGCTCGTAGTTGTGGTGATCGTAGCAACAGAAGGTGTTGTTGATGATGATGCCATATGTGCGGCACGGGCTTAGGTGTGCGCTTTCGTACGTGAAGTCGGTTAGAGTTCTAAACAACCGACCTTGCCGCAAACGTATGCTGATACCGATTTTGTTGTTCCTGCCGGAGGTTGGATATTGCACTTCAAAAGGGTGGTTTGTTTCTTCTCGGCTGAATTGCGTGAAAACCAACCTTAACACGTGATGGTGTAAAACCAGGTCGATCACGTTGTTCGTGCGTACAGCGTAGATGTGTAGTCAAAACTAATATCGCGTGTGATGAAGCAGAAATAGATAGGTGACGTGTTTCGTGAGTTAAGCGTAAACAAAGCATAGAAATTATACTTGCAGTGTGGTATCACAAAAAAACGTTTGACATGTGCTTGTGCAAACAGCGCGAGAAACATATTGGTACGTACGAGTACGAGCTTATCGCGTGTGGGCGTCACAACGGACTGTTAACTCGTACATGATACGCCTGGAAGTTGGCGCCAGCAGTCTTCCTACCTGCCTCGCGTGAGAAAGCGTGGAAGCGGTCCTTCTGGAAGTAACCCCGCCGAAAGGTCTTAATCAAAGTCGATGTCGTCGCGGTCGGGTCGATGCTGATCTCCGGATAGTGAAAAAACTGATACCGGACTACCAAACTTGATTCTTCTTCGAACGTAGAACTTGACCAATCTTCCGGGAGACGTCGCTCCGTGCTACCAGAAGGTGTGTAGATCAAAGGGCGATGATGATTACCTTAAATATCGACCCGTGTGTCAAGAGGTCTGTCTTTGTGAAAAGAGATACCAGATGTGGTAACCAACTGTCTGTGAAGACCACTTATGGACGAGAGGAACGTTCGTGGTTTGAAGTGGCGCTTATGTGGCCAAATATCGAAAGGAAAGAGACTTGATCTCAAGAGACCAAGGGAAACAAAACAATGGAAGAGAAAGAGCTAGGAATGAAGAAATGATCATGCCCGATGATCATGTTGGGATAATGCCCATACTACGAGAAGGTGTACTCTATCGTCGCCAGTACGTTTCCCTGTAATATTATTCAAAACGTACTATTATATTATTAATAGTAACGTGCTACCAATTTTAATTCTGCATCAATACTGATGACGATGCACTGGATATACGATGGACAGTGCTACGAGTTTGACAGACTCGTGATCTATCCGCATATTGCATTTACCCCAATATTCGAACTCAGGTCCTCGTATTTTGGTATTCGTGTCTAGTGACTGTACAAAAAGGGATACGTATCGATATCAACGCCCATTTGCGAATGCTCAAGGTTAACGAGTGTTGTGGTAAATGCCTGCTATGAAAGGTGCTGTTCTTCAGATCCCCTTGTTCTCATAACGCCTCCTCCTTTGGATGATATCCCATTACAAACATAGCATACGCCCACCAACAGACTGTAGACTGTCAATCGCAGGCGCGGGTATTGCAATGAATAGCGGAAACACCGAGCATTTTTTCGTCGACACATTAGCGTCACTGGTGGCCGTAGCACATTAGGCGTTGACACCTTGGCAAGATCACATTTATTGCGCGACGATCTGGAACGTTTGATATATGAAACTGTGTAAAGGGTGTATTACAGTCACCCGCCAACCACACGAGCGCGCTTCTTCGATGAACCAAAACATAATGGAGTACTGTTGGTAACATGAACATCTCCAACTGGCGTAAAAGTGCCCGCTCAGGCGAACTTTGAGAACCTGCCCGCAAAAAAAACTCGTGCTTCACAGGGGAAACCCCACACAATTTGGAATTGGCGCGGAGCGCGGAGCGATTGAGCACACACAAGCACCACAACGAACCAGCACACACAAGCGAATACACCGTCGCTACTGCTGCTGTACACACAACACCCAGCAGCAGAGGCTACAGTGGGCACGCAGCCACACAGCTGGCACTCATACTCATAGCATCCCATTTAGCAGTTTGTCGGCAGTTGGACGTTATTTCAAGACGATCCCTCGCGGGACCAAAATGAGACACTCAGCAAGCAGCAGCCAGCAACACAGCAGTACGAGTACGTATCACTAAGTTCGCCTGCGCGGGCACTTTTACGCCGGTTGTATATACTCGTACATATGATAAATGTAACAGACCGGGTATACTTCTTGTTTGACAATGCGTGCGTTTAACTCTAAATTCATCATAATAATGACCTCGAAATGCTTTTTTTCCAACAAGTCTTGGTCTGCTTTTATTTTAGGGTGCGTGCGTTTAGCACTAAATTCAGTATAATAATGACTCCGAAATGGTTATTTTCCTTCTCAGGTCTTGGTCTGTTTTTTTTTAGAGTGCGTGCGTTTTACACTAAATTCAGTATAATAATGACCAGGAAATGCTTGTTTTCTTTCTCAGGTCTTGGTCTGCTTTTTTGAAAAAATGCGTGCGTTCAACTCTAAATTCAGTTTAATAATGACCTGGAAATGCTTTTTTTCCTACGGGTCTTGGTCTGCTTTTGTTTTAGAGTGCGTACGTTTAACACGAAATTCAGTATAATAATGACTCCGAAATGCTTATTTTCCTTCAGGTCTTGGTCTGCTTTTTTTATAGAGTGCGTGCGTTTAACTCTAAATTCGGTAGAATAATGACCTGGAAATGCTTTTTTTCCCGCGAGTCTTGGTCTGCTTTTTTTTTAAAGTGCGTGCGTTTGACACTAAATTCAGTAAAATAATGACTCCGAAATGGTTATTTTCCTTCAGGTCTTGGTCTGCTTTTTTTTTAGAGTGCGCGCGTTTAACACTAAATTCAGTATAATCATGACTCCGAAAAGCTTTTTTTCCTACAAGTCTTGGTCTGCTTTTTTTTTAGAGCGCGTGCGTTTAACTCTAAATTCGGTATAATAATGACCTGCAAATGCATTTTGTCCTACGAAGTCTTGGTCTGCTTTTTTTATAGAGTGCGTGCGTTTAATTCAGTAAAATAATGACCTCGAAATGCTTGTTTTCCTTCTCAGTTCTTGGTCTGCCTTTTTGAAAAAACGCGTGCGTTTAACTCTAAATTCGGCATAATAATGACCCGGAAATGCTTTTTTTCCTACGAAGTCTTGGTCTGCATTTTTTATAGAGTGCGTGCGTTTAATTCAGTATAATAATGACCTCGAAATGCTTGTTTTCCTTCTCAGGTCTTGGTCTGCTTTTTTGAAAAAATGCGTGCGTTTAACTCTAAAATCAGTTTAATAATGACCTGGAAATGCTTTTTATCCTACGGGTCTTGGTCTGCTTTTGTTTTAGAGTGCGTGCGTTTAACTCTAAATTCAGTATAATAATGACTCCGAAATGCTTATTTTCCTTCAGGTCTTGGTCTGCTTTTTTTATAGAGTGCGTGCGTTTAACTCTAAATTCGGTAGAATAATGACCAGGAAATGCTTTTTTTCTTACAAGTCTTGGTCTGCTTTTTTTTAAAGTGCGTGCGTTTGACACTAAATTCAGTAAAATAATGACTCCGAAATGGTTATTTTCCTTCAGGTCTTGGTCTGCTTTTTTTAGAGTGCGTGCGTTTAACACTAAATTCAGTATAATCAAGACACCGAAAAGCTTTTTTTCCTACGCAGTCTTGGTCTGCTTTTTTTTTAGAGCGCGTGCGTTTAACTCTAAATTCAGTATAATAATGACCTGCAAATGCATTTTTTCCTACTAAGTCTTGGTCTGCTTTTTTTATAGAGTGCGTGCGTTTAATTCAGTATAATAATGACCTCGAAATGCTTGTTTTCCTTCTCAGGTCTTGGTCTGCTTTTTTGAAAAAATGCGTGCGTTCAACTCTAAATTCAGAATAATAATGACCCGGAAATGCTTTTTTTCCTACTAAGTCTTGGTCTGCTTTTTTTATAGAGTGCGTGCGTTTAATTGAGTATGATAATTACCTCGAAATGCTTGTTTTCCTTCTCAGGTCTTAGAGTCTGCCTTTTTGAAAAAATGCGTGCGTTTAACTCTAAATTCGGTATAATAATGACCTGGAAATGCTTTTTTTCCTACGAAGTCTTGGTCTGCTTTTTTTATAGAGTGCGTGCGTTTAATTCAGTATAATAATGACCTCGAAATGGTCGTTTTCCTTCTCAGGTCTTGGTCTGCCTTTTTGAAAAAATGCGTGCGTTTAACACTAAATTCAGTATAATAATGACATGGAAATGCTTTTTTTCCTAATAAGTCTTGGTCTGCTTTTTTTTAGAGAGCGCGCGTTTTAACACTAAATTCAGTATAATAATGACCTCGAAATGCCTGTTTTCCTTCTCAGGTCTTGGTCTGCTTTTTTGAAAAAATGCGTGCGTTTAACTCTAAATTCAGTATAATAACGACCTGGAAAGGCTTTTTTCCTACGAGTCTTGGTCTGCTTTTTTTTTAGAGTGCGTGCGTTCAACACTAAATTCAGTATAATAATGACTCCGAAACGCTTATTTTCCTTCAGGTCTGCTTATTTTTATAGTGCGTGTGTCTAACACTAAATTCAGTATATTCATGACTCCGAAATGCTTATTTTCCTTCACGTCTTGGTCTGCTTCCTTTTTAGAGTGCGTCCTTTTTAGAGTGCGTGCGTTTGACATTAAATTCAGTATAATAATGACTCCGAAAGGCTTATTTTCCTTCAGGTCTTGGGTCTGCTTATTTTTTAGAGTGCGTGCGTTTTCCACTAAATTCAGTATATGACCTGCAAATGCTTTTTTCCCTACATCTTGGTCTGCTTTTTTTTTAGAGTGCGTGCGTTTAACACTAAATTCGGTATAATACTTGGCCTGCTTTTTTCACTGCGGGTTCTTACAACTGCTGCAGCAGGGCTACACAATACCTGGTAACTTCAGCTCCTCAACACGACCAACTAGCCTGCTTCGCTGTACCAGCTGCTAGTGATACGTACTCGTACTGCTGTGCTGCTGGCTGCTGCTTGCTGAGTGTCTCATTTTGGTCCCGGGAGAGATCGTCTTTAAACAACGTCCAACTGCCAACAAACTGCTAAATGGGATGCTATGAGTGCCAGCTGTGTGGCTGCGTGCTGCAGCAGGGCTACACAATACCTGGTACTGCGTTACCTGCGTTGACTACAGCTCCTTAACACGACCAACTAGCCTGCTGCGCTGTACCAGCTGCTAGCGATACGTACTCGTACTGCTGTGCTGCTGGCTGCTGCTTGCTGGGTGTCTCATTTTTGTCCCGCGAGAGATCGTCTTGAAACAACGTCCAACTGCCAACAAACTGCTAAATGGGATGCTATGAGTGCCAGCGGTGTGGCTGTGTGCCCACTGTAGCCTCTGCGGCTGGGTTTTGTGTGTACAGCAGCAGTAGCGACGGCGTATTTGCTCGTGTGTGCTGGATCGCTAGGTGCTTGTGTGTGCTAATTCGCTCCGCGCTCCGCGCCAATTCCAAATTGTGTGGGGTTTTCCCTGTGAAGCACGAGTTTTTTTTTGTGGGCAGGTTCTCAAAGTTCGCCTGAGCGGGCACTTTTACGCCGGTTGTGGCACGTATGCAATGCACTGCCATGTCATCATGCTGCATACGACAGGCACGACACACACATTCCATGACCTATAGAAACAAAACGAAACAAAGAGAAAAAACCAAACAACAGCAATGAAGACAATTCGAAAGATGAAAATAAACGAGAAAAAAAAAAGAAACGAACCATCGTGCACCCACGCAGGGAATCGGGCAGGCACTTTAAAAGAACGAGCTGGAAATGAAAGGAAAACGCCCTCCCTCGGTTGAAATCTTCTGTACTGGCGTAAGGACTCCGTACTCGCACGTCATACATACGCTGGTTTCACTTTTCCTTCCATGGGATGCAGGATGAGCGATGTGCTTCAGTTATTTTTAGGACCGTACCCGGTGGCGATTTTTGTTGCACAAAATTGATCAGCCAGCGGAAAGCTCGAGAACGTGAGTTAGCTGTACATTCGATGGAAATTGACGAGCAGTTGAAATGCTGAACCCTATGCGCGACGAAAAACAAAGGCACGTACAGGGGGGGAGAAGGGACGACACCTGTGACCACGGTATGTCCAGAAGATCGCTGAGGGTAAAACGTCCCACGAGTTCGGGTGGGAAGTATAAGCGATGATAAAAAAAAATGTTGTCGTGGTGTGTTGTACTCTGATGTTTTCCATGGTCATAGCATAATATACAGAACCATGGTCGCACAGCATTTCGGCTGCACCATGCCGGGTCGAGGTGGTCTCATTTTTGGTACCGCAAGATATTTCGTGCAGAGCAGGCGGTGCCGCCAGGAGGGTCTAGTAGCTATGAAGCTGTCAACGGGACGGGCGGCGGCAGAGTAAATACTTTTCGCGCTCCCGCCGTGGGGAAACTAACGAAGCATACGAGGTATTAATAGTGACTCCCTGCACGTCCTATCAAGGTACCGGGCAGCTAAAGAAGCAGAACATGCCTATACATACTACTCGGTGTCAACTGGGTGCAGCTGTTTCAAACGTGGCCTCCCTTTGTCTTCCTTTCGTTCGATTTTTTTTTTTTTTGTGTGTCTATTACACTTAAACTTGTGCGTGTGTACATATTTCTGTATCGTCAATGATTTTTTTGTGGTGCTGCTGCGTTGTTGCCGTACATCATGCTGGACGTGATTTGTGTGTGTACTATCCTGCACTACACTTGTGTGTGTACATATTTCTGTATCGTCAATGCAATTACGTACTTCTGCTGCTGCTGCCGTCCTATAGCAAGCGATTACGTACTGCTGTTGTGCCGCTGTAGAGTAGTACAAATAATGAACTCTGCCCCCCCCCCCCCCCCCCCCCCCCCTCCCCCGCCATTCCCTGCACGCCACTCCCGCCCCGCGCACCCTATATGTTTACTTCGACCAGGTCCGTGGCAAGTGCTACAACTGCCGCCTGACGGACTCCACCATCAAAGACGGAGACATCATCATCAAGCGCAAAAAGACTCCCTTCCATTTCGCCTGCTCCAGGGCTTCGCGGAATTCCGAAGCAGTACGCCAAGCAGATTGTCGCCATCCAGGACGAACGAAAGGAAACAAATTGTTTGCCACATTTCCCAAAAATCACGATTATTTCTTCCTACACATATCCAACGGGTTCAACAGCGAACAGAGATCCACATTCTGGGCCTCCCGCCTCGTTACTACAGCATCCTGGAAGACTATTTACATATATATCATGTCTCATCCAAACTCCTATGCTGGCTACATCGAAATCGCGGCCGCCCAGCAACTATACAACATTTCCATACCCGTTGTCGTTGCCGGCACTGCTGCTGTCTCTCCTGTCCCAAACCTTACTTAAACAACAGCCTGTATGTTGTAAATCCTCCACATGCCAAGCACTACTCCACTCTCTCCCCCCCCCCACACTGATGAAATATGTTTATTCTTAATAGTAGACGAATGCCATTCTTACTCTTGCGTCACCGGATCTTACGTTTCGCATTACATTCATAAATAAACGCGAAATTTATAAAATAAACGCGATTATTACATCCTTCACCGTTTCTTGCACAAATACATTTAGTTTGGTTGGCTTTGGGCTATGTCGCCAATTAATTGCAGTTTTATGTACACGAAACGACGGAATACCCAATCTGAAGGAAAGCCTTGTATATATATATATATATATATTTTGGCGCTATCCTATGCGATTTTCGTATTATTTCTTCCCTTTCCCGTCTTTGATTGATCAGCCTTATCGAAGGAGTAGTGTGCCCTGGGTGGATGACGAGCCTGCTTTGCTTGTTCCGTATTGTCTGACGTCGAGGAGCCGGGCATAGCTGACGAACGCTGGACGAAGGCGGCAGACAGGATATCAAAGTACCAGGCGGACTAGCAGGGAGACCCTCGCTGTGATACTTGTACCATCAACTGCTTCCGCTTCCTGGAGGATGCTTTGTGCTTTGGTTTGGCTGTCATTTTCCCTTGGTTCTTAGTCTTACTCTGTTGACAACGACTATTAATATTGGCGCTTTTCCTTCTTTTTCTTTTATTTCCAACTCGTTCTTTTTAAGTGGCTGCCAGATCCCCTGCGGGGGGGGGGACGATGGTTTCTTTTCTTTGTTTCGTGTCGTTTCTTTATTCCATGCGAGTGCCGGCGTCCCCGGTGGCTTGGTAGGTGGTCCGCGTGCCTGTCAAGATCAATTTCGTGGGTTCAAGTCTCACCGAGTGCATGCTCATAGGGACGTTTTCTTGCATAAAAAAATCAAGGCTTATCACAGTGACTGAGAATCGTGACGGGACGGGACGGGACAGATTCTACGCGTTTGGCGGGAAAAACAAAAGAAAGCGGGACGGTAAAATGAGCACAGAAAATGTTGGCGGGACGGGACAGCGGGTGCCAAATATCTCGACGGGACGGGACGGTAAAAGTCAACGGGGCTGATTTTCACGACGGGACGGGACGGTAAATGTTTTTCCCCTCGGCGGGACGGGACGGTAAATATTTTTTTCCTCGGCGGGACGGGACGGTAAATATTATATTCCTCGGCGGGACGGGACGGTAAACATTTTTCCCACGGCGGGACGGGACGGTAATTTTCTGTTTCTTCGGCGGGGCGGGACGGAAAATATATTTTTCTCCCTTCCCGCCGCAAGGTCGGCGCGGTTATACGTGAAAAATTTCCCACACACTGCTGGTTCCGCGAAGGGAGCCGTCCCGACGCGGACGTTTTCTTCTCGACCCGCGTAGCCCAAGCTTCGAGAAGTGCTGCCACTACACGGGCGACGTCTTCTGATTTCTTCCACCCCTGCCCCAAGCACTGCTGTTGTTGTTGCTGCGTTGCCAGCTCATGGTGGCTGTTCTGATGGTTGTGCTTGCGCTGTGTTACTGGTGGTTGTGCAGGTGGAGTTGGTGGCGGCGGTGGTGGTGATTCTAGTGCCGCTGCTGGTCGATCGACCCCGCCCGTGAGATAGGCATCCGTGGCGTCCGTGCCGGTCACACCAAAGATGTTAAGAGACAGCATTTTCACCCCTTGACAGAGAGCACTTTGCATTGACATTGACATGCTTTGACTGACACCAAACTACTAGGTTTTAATGTTTGTAACACTCGGCCCTACATGCTTGACAGCGCACGTTTTGCGTCCCGCTTGACGGCATGCCTCCTGAAATCTTTTTGGGCCACACCTGTACTGGTGTGATCGTGAGTTGAGTGGTCTCTGTGCTGTGTGTGGTGGCGAGCCCGTGCAGGTGGTGTGTTATGATACTACTTTGCTTTCTGTTGCGATTGTGAATATGAAGCAAGATTCTTTTAAAAAAAATGCAAACAATATACAACACCACTAGGTATAACCCTAGGTAGTAATTTTCATTCTTTTTCGTAGATGGCAATATTTGTACTTACGTTCATTTGTTGTTGTTGTTGTTTGTTGTTGTTGTTTTCTTCACATTATACCGTTCTTTCTACCCGTCGACATCCAGCACAACCAGTGTCCATGCCGATTCTTCAATACTAGAGAGATACAAGTTCTGTGGTCACAAAGCTACGCCACAGATATAGAGATACTACGTTGCCACGTATGCCATGCAATGCCATGTCAAAAGACTTTGAAAGTATGTAATAACAAATCATCAACCAGCTGCTGATCAACACCACCAGCACAGCTTTTATAGGCAGAAGTGAATTTAGTGGCCAGCAATTTCAGATCACTGGCCACGTATTAATCATAAGCAAGACGATGAAAATACGTGCTCTGTGAGTTCGACTGATTAATAATTGAATAGTTGATACCCAATTTTGCGAGTTGGGTAGTATTTGCGAGTTGGGTAGTACGCCTACTACTATTCTATACGTATTTCATTTATAGATGGGAGTTGTGCACGATTTATGATAACACATGTATTTATATAGGAATTACTATTGAAGTTCCGTAACTCGAAATTGCTTGATAAATTTCGTAATCGTGCTGGAAATGGATGGCAACAGACGACCGCGAATGCTTTTTTGTAGGCCAAGAGGCAAGCTATGTCCGCCTGAGGAGGTGGGGCGGAACGATAATTTCCTACGGGAGAGATTTTATCGGCGGGACGGGACGGTATTTTTTCGGGACGGTAACTTCTAACGGGAGAGATTTTATAGGCGGGACGGGACGGTTAAGTGACGACGGTCAGGGAATTTGTCGGCGGGATGGGACGGGACGGGACGGGACGGCGGGACCATTCTGACGGCGGTTTTACCGTCCCGCCCCGTCCCGTCCTGCCGTTACCGCCGTTACCGTCCCGCCGAAATTACCGTGATAAGCCTTGGTTATCCCCCTGAAGCCCTTGTACAGATACAAGACAGGGGAAACCGACTGCACAAATCGCGGAAGAGATACTGCTGCTGTAGTCTCAAGGTCCTACCCCACCCCTACAAAAATATCAGCAGGGCAGGAAACATACGCAAGAAGCAGTATACAAATCACCAAAGAACGTTGTTCACACTATGTACAAGGAAGTTAGGGTTAGGTGGAAGACAATTAATTACACTGCGTAGAGCTAGTCTGTAGTCGTGCGAAACCGCCAGCCGTGTTTGCTGGTCAACATCACCACCCGTCATATGGCTGCAAAGACGAAATAACAGACCTAAGATGGACAACGGTTCTCGACGAGCGTGCTGTTGGGGTTAAGAGAAATCTTCAACAGAGCTATAGCATTTATTCGCCCATTGCTGACGCTGGCTGATGTTTGCGGACACCATGGGCATGCTATCGCGAGTGCACGTTTGGAGAATACGGTGCGTACACCATGTGGCTCGTCGTGCACTTGCAGTTTAACCGGTTTGATTATAAAACCAGAGTGCGAGAGTCAGCCTTTGTTTGCTTACGATGTACTGCAATCGTTCAGTTCGATCATATGAAGGAGAAGGAAGGGTTGAAGTCCTAGGGAGAGATAAGACAGCAAGGTGCGGACCGTAGTACAGAGGGAGGAGGAAAACCTGCTGCATCACCCCGGATGTGAGTTTTGACAGCTAGTGGGTGCGACTGATGAACGAAAGGTGAGGATAATGCATGGGATACTTGGATGGGAAGGGAAAGAAGGGCGAAGACAGAGGAGTGATATAAACGGATAGAAAGACGAGTGAAGTGGATGGGTTAGCAGCCGCAGCAGCATGAGAAAACTGAAATCGTCGTTCGAGATACAGCTGCCCCACGCAGCGGCCCCACGCCGACCAATATATTTTCTGTGTTGTGCCGAGTAAACCATGCGCACATGGTATTTGAGGTCACACATCTCCATGGAGAATTTTCGAAAAAAACATTCTCAAGAGCGTGGACAGAAGAAAAAATGTAGACCACCTCCTCTTGATTTGGAAAGGATCGGTGCGGAAACTGATCCGGAAGGTTAAGTCATCGTCCACCGGTGATTCGGAGACTGTATGTTGTCGGCTATTTCTCCGGCCAGTGGCGAGTTGGATTTGGAGGCAATCCGTGACCATTCTAACTCCCTGGACTGAAAAATATCTGCCAATCCGTGGCCGGCATCCACACCGCAATTCCCCGCTACTACTACTGCTGTAAGGTATGCACTGCAATGTGTTTGTGCCTCTGGACGTAAACAGGACGATACGCGGGACAAGAAGAAGGGGACAAGGCCGTGTACTCTGTCTAAACTATGCCGGGCGGAAAACCGTGTGCCTCATACATACGACAGTGCGCAGCAGCTGGTATCACGTGGTCCAAACGTCTTTTCCATTTTTTGACTGATAGTTTGATACGGCGGTCTCGCTTGAACTATACCTTGTAGATGCTTATTAATAGCGAGTTTGAACGTTTCGTTGACATAGCCGTAACGTTGGGGGTAAGGGTAGTGCTAAACCAACTAAAAGTGATTTAAATCCCAGCATCGCAAACAGATCATGGTACGGTGTTCCCTAACGAAGTGAGCTGACGGGCGCAGGCGATAAACATAGTTTTAAGCTATCCCTTAGAGTGAACCAACACTGCTGTCGTCTTGAAGCTATGAATCCTAGCAAATCTGAGATGACTATTTACCAGGTACATTAGATTCCAGAGTAGGCTGTTAATTGCAGAGCCCTTTCCATGCGTATCGGGACGTTTTTATGATGCTCCTACATGAGTGGTCGTTTGAATTGGTGTGTCACCAATTGTTTCCTCACCTTTTTCAAGTAGTCCTGGTACTTGTTTTCAGCCCGAATCAAGACAGTAGTGAAGGGTGCAGAATCTTCAGCTTTGTTCGTAAGTACAGGGTCTCAACAGGATGCAGTCGTAGCTTCTCCGTACGGTATGCTTGCAACAATGATCGGAATGCCAATCCTGGTCCTCACGAGACCGGAAACGTTGGTGCTTCGGATGCAGGTTGGCGTAGAGATGTACCTAGTCTTTCCCCAAAACGTCTGACAGGTATAGTCACAGAGAGGTGAATGTCGTGTTGGTTACGCTTTCTTGTCGTTTAAACACTAAGGTGCCCAGTGCAGCGGATGTTCGACAACCATATACGTACCTAAGCGGGGCGGGGGAGAAAGAGATAGACGACGTAACGGCCATGCCCCGTTTCATCCACAAAGTTTGTTGTAAATTAGAGGTACCCATGATATTGCAGGTGGCGGCTTTGTAGTATCGAATAATATTGTATTGTAGTGCCGGCAACGAGAGTGACACCTTGCAAGTGGACCCGATCATGTAGAAGGTAATATTGCAGGTGTTGTGCTGTAACGACGCCTATTAACAGTGGTCGCCTGTTTGCAAACCGGAGCATGACGTTTAGTTGTCGTTATTGTGCTGAAGCTTGCTACTATTAAAAATAACATACGTATGTAGCAAGTTTTCCCGTCGACCCACCTAATAGTGGTATGGTTTATCCGTTCGTGTCTGGACGAACACTTACAAGAAGAACAATCGCGTGTTACTAACGGCACAGCAGATGTGATATTAATAGTGAGGATTGACAATGGTCTGAGCAAAACATCGATTGTGAACACTTTTTGCAGATAGATGGATCTGAACGATAATGACCTACCTTTCACACAGACATATATATGTATACGTTGGATCGTTTTTAATCTTTTGAAAATAAATCGTTGAAACAACTTTGAACCAGTCAGAGAGGCAATACGTAGACTGTTTTGCTCCGTATTCGTCTGCCCTCCCTGGGTTGAAATTATTCTGTATTGACGTAGCAACTTTGTACTATTAATAATAGGTCACACATAGAAATGCGCTGATTTCACTTTTCCTCCTATGGGATGTGTGATGTCCTTCTGTCAGTGTGTGTGTGTGTGTGTGTGTGTTCTTCACATTAAACCGTTCTTCCTACTCGTCGACATCCAGCAAGCCCAGTGTCCGTGCTGATTCTTGACCCTAGGAAGATACGAGCTCTGTGGTCACATACTACGACACAGAGATAACGCACCGTAATGCATTAATAGCCTACGTAATGCCATGCCTTCGCACTAGGTGCGGCCGACACAACATACATACATACGCCAGCAACCAAAATACACCATAAAGAAAGAGAAGCAACGAAAAAACCAAACCGAAAAAGAACAAGAAAAAGATAAAGGAAAGGAGAAGAATCCCAAATAAATAAAGTATAGACAGTTGTCGTGATGTGTTTTGCTCTGATGTTTTCTAGGGTTTTAGGAGCCTATACAGCTCCATGGTCACGCGGCGTTTCGTCTGCACCACCCGCGTCGAGGTGGTGTCATGATTGGTACGGCAAGATATTTTCGTGCAGCGCAGGTGTTGCCGCGAGGACAGCCTACTCGTAGTAGATTTGAAGCTGTCAACTGGGGGGGGGGGGGGGGCAAAGTGAATACGCTTGGCGCTCCCGCAGTGGGGAAACAAACGAGGCGTACGATATATTAATAGTGACTCCCTGCAGGTCCTACCTGGCAAGGTACCGGGTAGACCGGGAAGTAGAGTATGCCTATACTACTCGTGCCACAAACAGGCGCAGCTGGTTCGAACGCGGTCTTCCTTTGTCTTCCTGTTGGGTTTGTTTGTATTTTTTCCCTTTTGTTTTAGTTGTTTCATTTATTTTCTTTTTTTTGCGCTGCTTTATTTCGTCGCTTCCTTTCTCCGATCGATAAGCCATATTGCATGAGTCGTGGGGCGTGGCGAGTGGGTGACGAGCCTGCTTTGCTTGTTGGGTATTGTCTGACACCGAGGGGCCGGGCATATCTGACGAACGCTCGAGGCGGCAGACAGGGTGGCAAGGTACCAGGCGCACTAGCGGGGAGACCCTGGCTGCGCTACTCGTACAATAAACTGTTACCAGGGCTATCTGGAGGACGCTTTGTGCTTTGATTTGGCTCTTATTTTCCCTTGCATGGCGCTTGGTTCTTAGTCTTACTCTGTTGACGACTAGTGGTGTTTTTGTCGTTTTTCTTTTTTGTACATTTCGTTCTTTTGAAGTGTCTGACAGATCCCTTGCGGAGGGGGCACGATAGTTTGTTTCTGATATATTTTTCTTGCGTCTGTTTCTCTTTCTACTAGTCTTTGTTTTTGCTTTTTTCTTTTGTTTCGTGTTGTTTCTCATTTTCATGGTACGTGTATGTCGTGCCTGTCGTATTCAGTATGGTGACACGCCACCGCATCTCATACGTGGCAACCTAGTATCTCTGCATTTAGCGTAGCTGTTTAAGAGAGTGGCAGACAGGGTAGCAAGGTACCAGGCGGGCCAGCAGGGAGACCCTGCCTGTGCTACTCGTACCATAACCTTCTGCCGCTACCTGGAGCATGCATTGTGCTTTGTTTGGTTTGACTGTTATTTTTACCTCGGTTCTTAGTCTTACTCTGTTGACGACTAGTGGTGTTTTCTTCTTTTTCTTGTTTTTTCCAGCTCGTTCTTTTCAAGTGTCTGTCATGTCCCCTACGTGGGGGTACGATGGTTTGTTGCTACACTGACGTATATACATATACCAGGTATATTTTAGTTTCTTTTTTTGTTTCTTTTCTCTTTCGAATTGTCTTTGTTTTTGTTTTTGTTTTTTCTCTTTGTTGGTCTAGGTCATGGAATGTGTGTGTCGTGCCCGTCGTACGCAGTATGATGACATGGCATTGCACTATATATATATATATATTTTTTTTTTTCATCATCACTTTTACTTTCCAGCCCACTCGTAGGTGGTTTTACCCTCGACGATCTTCTGGACAAGCCGTGGTCACAGGTGTCGTCCCTTCTCCCCTCCGGTACGTGCCTTTATTTTTTATCGCGCATAGGGTTCAGCATTCCCACTGCTCGTCGATTTTCATCGAATGTACAGCTAACTCACGCTCTCGCGCTTTCCGCTAATCAATTTTTATGCAAGAAAAAGTCCCTATGAGCATGCACTCGGTGAGACTCGAACTCACGAAATTGATCTTGATAGGCTCGCGGACCACCTACCAAGCCACCGGGGTAAATAAGATATACGTGGCAACGTAGTATCTCTGTGGCGTAGCTTTGTGACCACAGAACTTGTATCTCTCTAGGTTTGAAGAATCGGCATGGACACTGGTTGTGCTGGATGTCGACGCGTAGAAAGAACGGTTTAATGTGAAGAAAACAACAACAACAACAACAGAACGTGTGACCCCACGAATCGGCACACGGACACAGGTTGCGCTGGGTGTCTAGGTAGAAAGAAAGGTTTAAGGTAGAGAAAACAAGTGGAGCACGTGGGTTCTACACCCTGAAGAAAACATAATTTTTCAGAGTTTGTAGAACATGTCGCACGCTTAATGCTTTGGGCGTTCCCGGTGGCTTGGTAGGTGGTCCGCGTGCCTATCAAGATCAATTTCGTGGGTTCAAATATCACCGAGTGCATGCTCTTAGGGACTTTTTCTTGCATAAAACATTGATAAGCGGAAAGACCGAGAGCGTGAGTTAGCTGCATTCGATCAAAATCGACGAGAAGTGGGAATGCTGAACTCTATGCGCCACAAACAAAAGGGGCGTACCGGGAGCGAAGGGACGAAACCTGTAACCACGGCTGGTCCAGAAGATCGTCGAGAGTAAAACCTCCTACGAGTGGGCTGGAAAGTAAAAAAAGTGATGATGAAACAATACATATTTTTTTTTCCTGATTTTCATGCACATGACACCGCTCGTAACGCGCGTTTTTTACATGGTTTTAGAATGTACATGAGTTTGTGAGTTGCCCAAATTTTATCGTGAATTGTTTACATACGAGTATATGTTACAAACATAGGGTTCGGGTTGCGTTCCGACAATGTGCAGCATGAGCTCCAACGTTGAGCGATCAAAACACTCCTGAAAGAAAGAATCCCCGGATAAAAATAAACATTGAAAAGTATTTGGAAGCCAATTCCGGCGCATCATCTGCCTTCTGAACCCAGACCAACAAAACGATCGGAACAACACACATAGTGCTGCACAACGATGCTATTAATGCCTACACACATCACACACAGCGTAAGTTCAAAATTGCACACGTTGTGGCCCCAAGAACAAACCAGACTCAAGCACCAGCGGAAAAAACACATGAGCCCCGTGAAATGCAGGGACAACCATTCAAACATTGTTTGGTATAAATATATATAGTGTCCATCGCCTACAGCTATGTAGCGTGAGAGCACCTATCCCCACAAGATGTCTTTCACACAGGCGGAATCGCATGCCCACATGCATTTTGGAGTGTGGCTGGCCAAGTTGCGACGAGACATCACAGCAGTCTCCGATGTTGTAATCATCATGGTTGGCTGCCCCGTTATCCCCCTGAAGCCCTTGTACAGATACAAGATAGGGGAAACCGACTACACAAATCGCTGAAGAGATACTGCTGCTGTAGTCTCAAGGGCCTACCCCATCCCTACAAAAATATCAGCAGGGCAGGCGTGCTGTTGGGGTTAAGAGGAATCTTCAACAGAGTTATAGCATTTATTCGCCCATTGCTGACGCTGGCTGCCGTTTGCGGACACCATGGGCATGCTATCGAGAGTGCACGTTTGGAGAATATGGTGCGTACACCATGCGGCTCGTCGTGCACTTGCAGTTTAACCGGTTTGATTATAAAACCAGAGTGCGAGAGTCAGCCTTTGTTTGTTTACGATGTACTGCAATCGTTCAGTTCGATCATATGAAGGAGAAGGAAGGGTTAAAGTCCTAGGGAGAGATAAGACAGCAAGGTGTGGACCGTAGGATAGAGGGGGGAGGAAAACCTGCTGCATCACCCCGGATGTGAGTTTTGACAGCTAGTGGGTGTGACTGATGAACGAAACGTGAGGATAATGCATGGGATACTTGGATGGGAAGGGAAAGAAGGGCGAAGACAGAAGAGTGATATAAACGGATAGAAAGACGAGTGAAGTGGATGGGTTAGCAGCCGCAGCAGCATGAGCAAACTGAAATCGTCGTTCGAGATACAGCTGCCCCACGCAGCGGCCCCACGCCGACCATTTTATTTTCTGTGTTGTGCCGAGTAAACCATGCGCACATTTTATTGTCTTCTTTGCGGTGACCCTATGTGATTTTTATTTCTCTTCCTTTCTCCGATTGATAAGCCTTATTGAAGGAGTGGTGTGGCGTGGGTGGATGACGAGCCTGCTCTGCTTGTTTCGTACTATCTGACGCCGAGGGGCCGGGCATAGTTGACGAACGCTGGACGATGGTGGCAGACGGGGTAGCAAGGTACCAGGCGCGCCAGCAGGGAGACCCTGGCTGTGCTACTCGTACCATAAACTGCTGCCGCTACCTGGAGCATGCCTCATGATTTGTTTGGTTTGACTGTTATTTTTACCTTGGTTCTTAGTATTACTCTGTTGACGACTAGTGGTGTTTTCTCTCTTTTTTTTCCAGCTCGTTCTTTTCAAGTGTCTGCCACGTCCCCAACGTGGGGGTACGATGGTTTGTTGCTATACTGAAGTATATACATATACCAGGTATATTTTGGTTTCTTTTTTTTGTTTCTTTATTCTTTCGAATCTTTATTCTTTCGAATTGTCATTGTTTTTGTTTTTGTGTTTTCTCTTTGTTTCGTTTTTGTTTCTCTAGGTCATGGAATGTGTGTGTCGTGCCTGTCGTACGCAGTATGATGACATGGCATTGCATTACATACGTGGCAACGTAGTATCTCTGTGGCGTAGCTTTGTGACCACAGAACTTGTATCTCTCTAGGTTTGAAGAATCGGCATGGACACTGGTTGTGCTGGATGTCGACGCGTAGAAAGAACGGTTTAATGTGAAGAAAACAACAACAACAACAATCCCCGTTGGCTTGGTAGGTGGTCCGCGTGCCTGTCAAGATCAATTTCGTGGGTTCAAGTCCCACCGAGTGCACATGCTCATAGGGACTTTTTCTTGCATAAAAAATTGATAAGCGGAAAGCGCGAAAGCGTGAGTTGGCTACATTCGATGAAAATCGACGAGCAGTGGGAATGCTGAACCCTATGCGCGACAAAAATAAAAGGCACGTACCGGGGGGGAGAAGGGACGACACCTGTGACCACGACTTGTCCAGAAGATCGTCGAGGGTAAAACCTCCTACGAGTGGGCTGGAAAGCAAAAGTGATGAATAAAAAAATAAAAACAAAAAAACTGAGGTCACACATCTCCATGGAGAATTTTCGAAAAAACCTTCTGAAAAGCGTGGAAAGAAGAAAAAATGTAAAACCGCCTCCTCTTGATTTGGAAAGGATTGGTGCGGAAACTGATCCGGAAGGTTAAGTCATCGTCCACCGGTGATTCGGAGACTGTCGGCTATTTCTCCGGCCAGTGGCGAGTTGGATTTGGAGGCAATCCGTGACCATTCTAACTACCTGGACTGAAAAATATCTGCCAATCCGTGGCCGGCATCCACACCGCAATTCCCCGCTACTACTACTGCTGTAAGGTATGCACTGCAATGTGTTTGTGCCTCTGGACGTAAACAGGACGATACGCGGGACAAGAAGAAGGGGACAAGGCCGTGTACTCTGTCTAAACTATGCCGGGCGGAAAACCGTGTGCCTCATACATACGACAGTGCGCAGCAGCTGGTATCACGTGGTCCAAACGTCTTTTCCATTTTTTGACTGATAGTTTGATACGGCGGTCTCGCTTGAACTATACCTTGTAGATGCTTATTAATAGCGAGTTTGAACGTTTCGTTGACATAGCCGTGACGTTGGGGGTAAGGGTAGTGCTAAACCAACTAAAAGTGATTTAAATCCCAGCATCGCAAACAGATCATGGTACGGTGTTCCCTAACGAAGTGAGCTGACGGGCGCAGGCGATAAACATAGTTTTAAGCTATCCCTTAGAGTGAACCAACACTGCTGTCGTCTTGAAGCTATGAATCCTAGCAAATCTGAGATGACTATTTACCAGGTACATTAGATTCCAGAGTAGGCTGTTAAATGCAGAGCCCTTTCCATGCGTATCGGGACGTTTTTATGATGCTCCTACATGAGTGGTCGTTTGAATTGGTGTGTCACCAATTGTTTCCTCACCTTTTTCAAGTAGTCCTGGTACTTGTTTTCAGCCCGAATCAAGACAGTAGTGAAGGGTGCAGAATCTTCAGCTTTGTTCGTAAGTACAGGGTCTCAGCAAGATGCAGTCGTAGCTTCTCCGTACGGTATGCTTGCAACAATGATCGGAATGCCAATCCTGGTCCTCACGAGACCGGAAACGTTGGTGCTTCGGATGCAGGTTGGCGTAGAGATGTACCTAGTCTTTCCCCAAAACGTCTGACAGGTATAGTCACAGAGAGGTGAATGTCGTGTTGGTTACGCTTTCTTGTCGTTTAAACACACTAAGGTGCCCAGTGCAGCGGATGTTCGACAACCATATACGTACCTAAGCGGGGCGGGGGAGAAAGAGATAGACGACGTAACGGCCATGCCCCGTTTCATCCACAAAGTTTGTTGTAAATTAGAGGTACCCATGATATTGCAGGTGGCGGCTTTGTAGTATCGAATAATATTGTATTGTAGTGCCGGCAACGAGAGTGACACCTTGCAAGTGGACCCGATCATGTAGAAGGTAATATTGCAGGTGTTGTGCTGTAACGACGCCTATTAACAGTGGTCGCCTGTTTGCAAACCGGAGCATGACGTTTAGTTGTCGTTATTGTGCTGAAGCTTGCTACTATTAAAAATAACATACGTATGTAGCAAGTTTTCCCTTCGACCCACCTAATAGTGGTATGGTTTATCCGTTCGTGTCTGGACGAACACTTACAAGAAGAACAATCGCGTGTTACTAACGGCACAGCAGATGTGATATTAATAGTGAGGATTGACAATGGTCTGAGCAAAACATCGATTGTGAACACCTTTTGCAGATAGATGGATCTGAACGATAATGACCTACCTTTCACACAGACATATATATGTATACGTTGGATCGTTTTTAATCTTTTGAAAATAAATCGTTGAAACAACTTTGAACCAGTCAGAGAGGCAATGCGTAGACTGTTTTGCTCCGTATTCGTCTGCCCTCCCTGGGTTGAAATTATTCTGTATTGACGTAGCAACTTTGTACTATTAATAATAGGTCACACATAGAAATGCGCTGATTTCACTTTTCCTCCTATGGGATGTGTGATGTCCTTCTGTCAGTGTGTGTGTGTGTGTGTTCTTCACATTAAACCGTTCTTCTACTCGTCGACATCCAGCAAGCCCAGTGTCCGTGCTGATTCTTGACCCTAGGAAGATACGAGCTCTGTGGTCACATACTACGACACAGAGATAACGCACCGTAATGCATTAATAGCCTACGTAATGCCATGCCTTCGTACTAGGTGCGGCCGACACAACATACATACATACGCCAGCAACCAAAATACACCATAAAGAAAGAGAAGCAACGAAAAAACCAAACCGAAAAAGAACAAGAAAAAGATAAAGAAAAGGAGAAGAATCCCAAATAAATAAAGTATAGACAGTTGTCGTGATATGTTTTGCTCTGTTGTTTTCTAGGGTTTTAGGAGCCTATACAGCTCCATGGTCACGCGGCGTTTCGTCTGAACCACCCGCGTCGAGGTGGTGTCATGCGTCTGAACCACCCGCGTCGAGGTGGTGTCATGATTGGTACGGCAAGATATTTTCGTGCAGCGCAGGTGTTGCCGCGAGGACAGCCTACTCGTAGTAGATTTGAAGCGGTCAACTGGGGGGGGGGGGGGGGGGGCAAAGGTGAATACGCTTGGCGCTCCCGCAGTGGGGAAACAAACGAGGCGTACGATATATTAATAGTGACTCCCTGCAGGTCCTACCTGGCAAGGTACCGGGCAGACCAGGAAGTAGAGTATGCCTATACTACTCGTGCCACAAACAGGCGCAGCTGGTTCGAACGCGGTCTTCCTTTGTCTTCCTGTTGGGTTTGTTTGTATTTTTTCCCTTTTGTTTTAGTTGTTTCATTTATTTTCTTTTTTTTTGCGCTGCTTTATTTCGTCGCTTCCTTTCTCCGATCGATAAGCCATATTGCATGAGTCGTGGGGCGTGGCGAGTGGGTGACGAGCCTGCTTTGCTTGTTGGGTATTGTCTGACACCGAGGGGCCGGGCATATCTGACGAACGCTCGATGCGGCAGACAGGGTAGCAAGGTACCAGGCGCACTAGCGGGGAGACCCTGGCTGCGCTACTCGTACAATAAACTGTTACCAGTGCTATCTGGAGGATGCTTTGTGCTTTGATTTGGCTCTTATTTTCCCTTGCATTGCGCTTGGTTCTTAGTCTTACTCTGTTGACGACTAGTGGTGTTTTTCTCGTTTTTCTTTTTTTTGTACATTTCGTTCTTTTGAAGTGTCTGACAGATCCCTTGCGGAGGGGGCACGATAGTTTGTTTCTGATATATTTTTCTTGCGTCCGTTTCTGTTTCTACTAGTCTTTGTTTTTGCTTTTTTCTTTTGTTTCGTGTTGTTTCTCATTTTCATGGTACGTGTATGTCGTTCCTGTCGTATTCAGTATGGTGACACGCCTTTGCATCTCATACGTGGCAACCTAGTATCTCTGCATTTAGCGTAGCTGTTTGAGACCACATAACGTGTGACCCCACGAATCGGCACACGGACACAGGTTTCGCTGGGTCTCAGGTAGAAAGAAAGGTTTAATGTAGAGAAAACAAGTGGAGCACGTGGGTTCTACACCCTGAAGAACACATAATTTTTCAGAGTTTGTAGAACATGTCGCACGCTTAATGCTTTGGGCGTTCCCGGTGGCTTGGTAGGTGGTCGGCGTGCCTATCAAGATCAATTTCGTGGGTTCAAATCTCACCGAGTTCATGCTCTTAGGGACTTTTTCTTGCATAAAACGTTGATGAGCGGAAAGACCGAGGGCGTGAGTTAGCTACATTCGATCAAAATCGACGAGAAGTGGGAATGCTGAACTCTATGCGCCACAAACAAAAGGGACGTACCGGGAGCGAAGGGACGAAACCTGTAACCACGGCTGGTCCAGAAGATCGTCGAGAGTAAAACCTCCTACGAGTGGGCTGGAAAGTAAAAAAAGTGATGATGAAACAATACATATTTTTTTTTCCTGATTTTCATGCACATGACACCGCTCGTAACGCGCGTTTTTTACATGGTTTTAGAATGTACATGAGTTTGTGAGTTGCCCAAATTTTATCGTGAATTGTTTACATAGTATATATGATACAAACATAGGGTTCGGGTTGCGTTCCGACAATGTGCAGCATGAGCTCCAACGTTGAGCAATCAAAACACTCCTGAAAGAAAGAATCCCGGGATAAAAATAAACATTGAAAAATATTTGGAAGCCAATTCCGGCGCATCATCTGCCTTCTGAACCCAGACCAACAAAACGATCGGAACAACACACATAGTGCTGCACAACGATGCTATTAATGCCTACACACATCACACACAGCGTAAGTTCAAAATTGCACACGTTGTGGCCCCAAGAACAAACCAGACTCAAGCACCAGCGGAAAAAACACATGAGCCCCGTGAAATGCAGGGACAACCATTCAAACATTGTTTGGTATAAATATATATAGTGTCCATCGCCTACAGCTATGTAGCGTGAGAGCACCTATCCCCACAAGGTGTGTTTCACACAGGCGGAATCGCATGCCCACATGTATTTGGAGTGTGGCTGGCCAAGTTGCGACGAGACATTACAGCAGTCTCCGATGTTGTAATCATCATGGTTGTCTGCCCCGTCATCCCCCTGAAGCCCTTGTACAGATACAAGATAGGGGAAACCGACTACACAAATCGCTGAGGAGATACTGCTGCTGTAGTCTCAAGGTCCTACCCCATCCCTACAAAAATATCAGCAGGGCAGGAAACATACACAAGAAGCAGTACGATACAAATCACCAAAGAACGTTGTTCACACTATGTACAAGCAAGATAGGGTTAGGTGGAATACAATTATTTACACTGCGTAGCGCTAGTCTGTAGTCGTGCGAAACCGCCAGCCGTGTTTGCTGGGCAACATCACCACCCGTCATATGGCTGCAAAGAGGAAATAACAGACCTAAGATGGACAACGGTTCCTGACGAGCGTGCTGTTGGGGTTAAGAGAAATCTTCAACAGAGCTATAGCATTTAATCGCCCATTGCTGACGCTGGCTGCCGTTTGCGGACACCATGGGCATGCTATCGAGAGTGCACGTTTGGAGAATACGGTGCGTACACCATGTGGCTCGTCGTGCACTTGCAGTTTAACCGGTTTAATTATAAAACCAGAGTGCGAGAGTCAGCCTTTGTTGGCTTACGATGTACTGCAATCGTTCAGTTCGATCATATGAAGGAGAAGGAAGGGTTAAAGTCCTAGGGAGAGATAAGACAGAAAAGTGTGGACCGTAGTATAGAGGGAGGAGGAAAACCTGCTGCATCACCCCGAATGTGAGTGAGTTTGACAGCTAGTGGGTGCGACTGATGAACGAAAGGTGAGGATAATGCATGGGATACTTGGATGGGAAGGGAAAGGAGGGCGAAGACAGAAGAGTGATATAAACGGATAGAAAGATGAGTGAAGTGGATGGGTTAGCAGCCGCAGCAGCATGAGCAAACTGAAATCGTCGTTCGAGATACAGCTGCCCCACGCAGCGGCCCCACGCCGACCAATTTATTTTCTGTGTTGTGCCGAGTAAACCATGCGCACATGGTATTTGAGGTCACACATCTCCATGGAGAATTTTCGTAAAAAACATTCTCAAAAGCGTGGACAGAAGAAAAAATGTAGACCACCTCCTCTTGATTTGGAAAGGATCGGTGCGGAAACTGATCCGGAAGGTTAAGTCATCGTCCACCGGTGATTCGGAGACTGTATGTTGTCGGCTGTTTCTCCGCCCAGTGGCGAGTTGGATTTGGAGGCAATCCGTGACCATTCTAACTCCCTGGACTGAAAAATATCTGCCAATCCGTGGCCGGCATCCATACCTCAATTCCCCGCTACTACTACTGCTGTAAGGTATGCACTGCAATGTGTTTGTGCCTCTGGACGTAAACAGGACGATACGCGGGACAAGAAGAAGGGGACAAGGCCGTGTACTCTGTCTAAACTATGCCGGGCGGAAAACCGTGTGCCTCATACATGCGACAGTGCGCAGCAGCTGGTATCACGTGGTCCAAACGTCTTTTCCATTTTTTGACTGATAGTTTGATACGGCGGTCTCGCTTGAACTATACCTTGTAGATGCTTATTAATAGCGAGTTTGAACGTTTCGTTGACATAGCCGTGACGTTGGGGGTAAGGGTAGTGCTAAACCAACTAAAAGTGATTTAAATCCCAGCATCGCAAACAGATCACGGTCCGGTGTTCCCTAACGAAGTGAGCTGACGGGCGCAGGCGATAAACATAGTTTTAAGCTATCCCTTAGAGTGAACCAACACTGCTGTCGTCTTGAAGCTATGAATCCTAGCAAATCTGAGATGACTATTTACCAGGTACATTAGATTCCAGAGTAGGCTGTTAATTGCAGAGCCCTTTCCATGCGTATCGGGACGTTTTTATGATGCTCCTACATGAGTGGTCGTTTGAATTGGTGTGTCACCAATTGTTTCCTCACCTTTTTCAAGTAGTCCTGGTACTTGTTTTCAGCCCGAATCAAGACAGTAGTGAAGGGTGCAGAATCTTCAGCTTTGTTCGTAAGTACAGGGTCTCAGCAGAATGCAGTCGTAGCTTCTCCGTACGGTATGCTTGCAACAATGATCGGAATGCCAATCCTGGTCCTCACGAGACCGGAAACGTTGGTGCTTCGGATGCAGGTTGGCGTAGAGATGTACCTAGTCTTTCCCCAAAACGTCTGACAGGTAGTCACAGAGAGGTGAATAACAAATGTCGTGTTGGTTATATATATTTACGCTTGTCGTTACGGCTCTTTTTGCAAGAAACAGCAAAAAACTTGCTACTTTGGCAAGTCTAAATTTCCAAACTTGCCATAAAAAAGCAAAACCTTCTGACGACCATCCCGCAGATTTTATTTTGCCTAAACCTCGCCAAAGTTCTCAAGTTTTGTCGACTTTTTAAACGCTTCTGGATTATCAGATATTATGCAAGCCCTTTGGCGCGAGTGGCACGTAAGAGAGGACGCAGAGTACACCACGAGGCGTTGTGTACGTAGACGATGGTGTGGACCCAAAACCAAGCAAAGAAAGACCCAAGAGGTCGACCGAACTTCCGGTCCGACTGAGCTGTGCTGGAGAATCTGGTGCGGCCGCTGGATTAGGACTCACTCGAGCACCTGACCGAGAAGGGAGCTTCACCTCCCCACCCCGATCACAACACCGTTTTCTCTGCAGTCGTCACCGGGAGACCCAGCAGAACTAAGCAGAATACGCCAGGCCATCAGGGACAAGCACCCTGACATGAAAGCGCTGCTGGCTAAGCTCAAGGTTGCGAGTGGACTTCCTGCGAGCTGCGGCAGCGAAAGCGGAGAACTGATGCGGGATTTAAATGCGGGATTTAACAGGAACCACGAGAGACCCTCCGAAGGTAGCTTCGACTACTCCGCAGGTAGCTTCGACTACGGGCAAGCACGACAGCCCGCAACCAAACTGATCTGGGTGATGCTAGTGTGTCTGGTGAGTCGATGGGGAGAGGAGAGGCGTGCAACGATGCTCAGGACGACAATTCCAGCGACAGCAGTTCCGACGTGGAAACACACCGCGCGTCGGCGGCTGCCGAGACTTGTTTTTGTGCCAGTATCGGCATCACAGCTACATCGAAAGCCAAAGGGAAACGTGTTGGGGGAGAAAGGGGCGGGCGGGGCGACGTGAATGAGCCACAGTCGGGAGACTCCCTTTACTGGAGATTTCGTCAAGAGGACCAATTCTTCTCCAGGTAAATAACCCGCCCTCTCTATTGCCCCCCGTTGTTCCCGTATTTTTTTTTTTTTTTATTTATTTTTTTTTTTTTTCCATCACTCTTACTTTCCAGCCCACTCGTAGGAGGTTTTACCCTCGACGATCTTCTGGACAAGCCGTGGTCACAGGTGTAGTCCCTTCTCCCCCCCGGTACGTGCCTTTAGTTTTTATCGCGCATAGGGTTCAGCATTCCCACTGCTCGTCGATTTTCATCGAATGTACAGCTAACTCACGCTCTCGCGCTTTCCGTATGGCGTCCTTTGATATACCATTTACCCTCGTATATTGGGTTTTGCTTAATTATCAACTTGGAATTTTGGATATTTTTGCCAGTTGTGTACCAATTAGAGGTCGGTATCATATCACAAAATGTGATATATTATATGATATTTGATATGATATAAGCGTATCAATATCACAAAAAAAAAACCTGATATGATATATCATATCATATCATATCATATGATCATATGATATCATATCATATATCATATGATATCATATGATATGATCATATGACTGATCTGTTAGGGTTAGGGTTATTGATATCATATGATCATATGATATCATATGTGATATCATATGATCATATCATATGATATGATATGTGATGATATGATATCGATATATCATATCATATGATATGATATGTGATATGATATGGAATAAAAGCGCGATTTCAGCTTTCTTTGCGGCCAGTAGCCAAGGACGTTGTTGGGTTGGGGTGTACTGCTCTTGCACTGCTTGTAAGCACACATTTCAATAGTCAAACGTAGTATCCAGCGCCAGTAATTGTGGGGCAAACCATATATAGCACTCGCATAACGCTTTCGAGCACACGCTGTGACAAACGGTGGGTGATGATGCACACAGCCAGCGAGAAGACCAGTAAATTAGCAAGCAGTAATGTATTCATTGCATGATGCCGAGTTGTTGGAAACTTTTATCATTATTAAATTCGTATTAATAGTATTTTAACTGCTCTACCAGGCTCTACTCGCCTACACCTACTATACAGCAGTACCTGGTAGGATATTATAACACCAGCTACCACGTACGTACGTGTACGTACGTACCGCGTGCCTGGTACAGCATATATTTCGCTTCCACGGAATAAACAAGGCGCACATTGCTATAAAGTATTACGCACGCAACAATCAGGAACACCTCGGGGCCCAAGGCATGCACAGCAGCTGTGCAATCACCACCAGCCAAGAATGCTCACAACAATTTCAACCGCTTGTCCTCAAAATAGAGTAACAACAACACTGACGACACCATATACTAGAATCTTCACGGTGAAATCAACGGGAACTCCGCCTTTATACAAATTAACACAAGCCGTAATTCGAAAATCATCATTAAAAATATGAAAACAATTACAACTCCAACTTCAACACGAACCACGAAGACCATACCATGAGAACTCCGACTATACACTACTGCTGTAACAAGAATAATGAGAACTCCGACTAAAAAAAATGACACAAAATTTTCCGGCGAAAACTGCTATAACTACATTATTGATACAAAATACGGTTTCGCACTTCGTCCGTTTGTCGAAAGGCGCGCAGGTTCGAAGCACAGTTTCGCTATGATAAACTCCATAGCAAAATGCCGTAAGTACTTCATAACACAGGGAGCAGATAATGCTGCGACTACCAAAGTCCCTGGTTAGAGTGTAGGAACACAATGTTCTCCACATTGTCATCTGTAAGCCTTGCGCGTTTCACAGTGACGATGTTTCCGGCTGTAGAAAAGAGACGTTCCGAAGAAGCCGCCGTGGCTTGAACGGCGAGGTACTTCCTCGCCAGCGGTGCCAAAGTAGGATAGATCTCTTCCTTGGTCTTCCACCATGCAAGTGGACCCCCGACGTTCCGCACGCTTTCGAGCGAAACGGAATCCGACTTGCGGTACCGTTCCAGCTCGGCCACGTACTCCTTCGCCAGCCGTTCAGCCCGCCCAGGCTGTCCCGTCAGTTTGGGCACCTTCCTCCCCCTCTTTTTGGTGTTTTCCTTCGGAAGGGGGCCACTTTCCCCTTCCGCTCCGCCTTCCCCTTGCACTCCATCGTCTTCCGCCCCACAGTCGCTATCGCTTCCGGCCATCTCGTCGTCGTCAGACGAGGTCAAGTCAAGATCAAGCGCTCGGCCTTGCTTAGCCCTTGCGAGCATACGTGACAAGGCGCTCATGTCCGGGGCGACTTTCTCCTCGTCTTCGTCATCGTAACAGCGGCTGTTTCCCTCGCGCATGCGGTGGTCCTCCTCCATGGCGTCGTTGTCTGCCTTTTCTTTCGCCATCTGGATGAGCTCCTGTCGGATCGGCAAGAAGTACCTGACGATGCAACGTGAGCGGTTTGCAGAATGACGTCAAAGCACGATGCGCTTGTCAGAAGTGGGCACTCCATACTCCATGCAACATTGTCAAAGGTACACCACAGCAAGCCCTAGAAAAATGTATACGGCACAGAAACCCGGCCATATATATTGTAAAACACAGACAAAGCGCAAGCCTCACAGTTCCTTCCTTTCGCGCTTGGTCGCTTGAGGGCAATCCTTTGTCCGCGGGTCAAGGGCGGCCGCAATGCGTGGGAGATGAAGAGGTTTGCCGATCTTCTTCTTCGAACGCGCTCTGGAAATGGCTTCCTCCGGATACCATCGGGCAAGCATATCCATCTCGACAGCAAGCGCAACATCCTGAACCTGCGCCAAAACAATATTGTACGAGAATGTGGACACGAAATGGAGCGTTATTCACACGACCTTCGCATGACGAAAACATGGAGCGAAGCTGCAGATTGCAGCGGGCGTACGTTGCCTACCTTGCACAAACCTCATGTATTTTGAAGCGGAATTCGACCCAGTTCGTACGATGTACCGTACCCAAGGTAGTGTCATCGCGAACTCTTCACTTGCGGTAGCTGTTAAACGGAGGCAACAGTTACAACCTTGACAAATAAAGCTCAACAAAACCAACGCTGCATATACACTAACTATGCGCGGTACCTCACCTCTTGGCACACCTCCCCGTCCGTTTGGACGGAAGACAGAACCTCCAGCATCCCACACACCGACAAGTCCACGTTGCTGATTGTGACGTAGCTCTCGCCCTCTAGCTGCCTCTGGAGCTCCCTTGGCTCGACCAAAATCGTCAGCAGATCTTTGCAGATCATGAACTGGCGATCAGTCAAGTTCTTGGCGGGGGTCTTCGGGTCCTTGCTCTCGAGCTCTTGGCACATAGTAGATATGGCCTTCTGGTTGATGGAGACGGACTCCACAAGATCCGTGAGGGTCCACCACCTCGTCTCCGAAAAAGTTGACAGCTTCTTGTCGGGCAAGTTCCAGCCTCTCTGCGCCCGTTTGAGCTCGTCCCTTCCCGGAGCCGAACGATGAGTGAAAGCCACGATCGCCTTTGCCGCCTGGATTGCCTGCAGAACGCAGAAACGTGTGGCGGCACAGTATTAACATGATGAGTCAGGCTTGGATATCAACTACGTATACGTACCGAACAAAAAGATACAACCCATCCTGCCAGACGCCAAAGCGCGTGACTGCTACTACTGCACGTTTTGCGGGGGACACACAACTCGAATTTAGAGAGCGATACATTTTGCAGCGGTACCATTCTAAACACCCATTTTCAGAGGTGCTTTGCCTCTTTTCCCTTTGTAATACAAATAGTTTTCACAGCGCTCGTGGTCAATGAAAACAGACGACACAGCTAGCTGTATGATGGGCAGCCATCATCTAGCTGATATCTAGGGATGGGACATAATTCACCTCTTTGACTTCGGGGTGCTTCGCCACAACGCCGGTTGAAAGCTCGAGGACGTGGTTGCTGCAAGCCAGCCAAGGCACGCCCATGAGATGGATTGCCTTTTTCTGGTTTGCAGCGGTGTCAGTTGTAAAGGCGGTGATGTTGGAGCGGAGGATGCAATAATCGCGCAAGAGCTCGTCGTTGAGCTCAGCGATCCTGTGGGCGAGAAGAACGGAACGTGCGCACAAAAAGCGTGGAACAAGCAGAACCAACTTCAGCATGGCGTACGGAATGCAGAGTACTGAAGATGCATCCCAAGTAAAATGTGCCTGGTTCTTATCTTGCTTTCCGCACCTGGTATGTATGACTTTACGACATGTTGGACAGCAGGACAAATGCTACATTCGTTTATTTTATAATGTACCAGCAATGTTGGACTGAACGTGCAATCTCCACACAAGCAGCAGCGGTGCATCGGCACACAGAAGAAACAAATGTCAATGCAAAGAAAAAAGAGCCAAAAAGGAAAAATACAATTTAAATAGAAAAGCAGTACATAAGTATATACCTGGTGCACGAGACGAGACCAATTGGGCAATACAGCTTATTTTTTTCCGAACGCTTCGGCGCTGGAAACGGTGCTCAAACTCCATAGAGATATGTAACGGTGGAAAAAGACTAGACGTGTGCGGTGAAGCTGGCAAGCAGGCCTAAAATCGGAGCAAAACATACCACACAACATAGAAACTATAAAATAATGTATCAAAGAAAACAAATTATCCTACCATTAATATTAATATGCACGTGTCAGAAACACTGCTGGTTTGGGCCCACAAGAAGTAAGGAATTCAGGCTGGGGCCCAAGAACCGTTTCTTAATACAGGTAGAGGGCCCGCGTTATACCTCTGTAATATACCTTGTATACCCGTACGTATTACAACAAAAGTTCACATGGTCTCACCTTTCCCCTGTCTGGCTGCCGTCCAGCTTCCGGCACGCCAGAGTGTACCTCTTGAGTTGGTTGTCATCGTCGTCGACGACGTGAGCAGTAAGACTATAGTAATGCTGGCCGGCTCGGGACTCCCACCCATCACCCGTGAGCGCTAAAGGTTTCCCGTCAATCTTAGCCCGCAAGATGTTTCGCACCTCCTCCGTCTTGTCCGCCACCGCGTTCACCAAAGTCTTGACGCCAGGGAACTGAAAGTCAGGCTTGCGAGAGAGACCACAAATCATGGCGCGGAAGTTCGGGGATTCCACAGTGTCGAATCCTTGCAGATCTTTCACCACGTAGGAAATAATCAGCGCGTTCCTGGCCTCCTTCGTGAGGCCGACCTGCACATATGGGGTGATGCTCCCAGTGCGTGAGGCAACTTCGACAGCCCGATGCTTCTGCGCAGCTTTGGCCTCCCGAACAAGCGTGTGCTTCTTGTGGTGCTGCTGCAGGTGATGCAGCAGGTTCGACGGCGCTTTGCAGCTAAGTTGCTTCGAGCAGATCAAGCATATGGCGTTATTGAGGAACTTTCCTTCGCACACACCCCGCCGAAAGAACTGCCAGTACCAGGTTCTTCCCTTCTTGAACACGGCCCACTTGTCATGGTCGATGGCTGACGGTTTGACGAGTTCTTCCCCCCCGCGTGTCTCAGACCCGGACGATGCTGTCTCGGCCAGTTCTCCGCCTTCTGCGAGGTCTATCGTTTCACTCCTCGGCGACCCCCGGTCCGCATCTTGTGCGGCTGCGGCTGAAGTCGACGCACTCTCCCGCCGCGCAGAAGACATCGGCGATCGCCGCTGCTGATGGGTGGTGCTAAAGGCTAAAGGACAGTGGTGACACGGAAGGTGTACGACTGCTGTGGATTACAGCAGACAAGCTAAGGCTCTCCACGAGAGCCATGTCGGCTTATTTTGAAGAACGCCGATCTTCGAAGAAAGTGGATCTCGAGAGATTCTCCGGCGCTTGGGAGGGCTTTCTGTCATATCATATCATATCATATGATATGATATCGATATATCATATGATATGATATGATATATGATATGATATGATCATATCATATCATAATCACGTTTTTTTTTTTTCAAATATATCATATATCATATCAGAGCGTTTTCAAAAGTGATACCGACCTCTAGTACCAATCTGTTCGGAAATGTAAGACCGTTGTGTAGTAATAATCAAACACAAACGTTCCTTATGTTTCCGTCTACAGTGGTACTCGTACATACCGCCACTTGTACTTATAAGGGCCATTCCTAACGAACCGAAAAAAAAATCACGATTCGTGATTTTTAGGCATGCCAAAAGATCACGATCCGTGACATTTCAGTTCTAACGAAAAAAGCCGAAAAAACGTCGCGTTTCGTGATATTTTCAAATAGTTAAAGTTCTGATATTTCAAACCCAACGTTTTTTGGGGGTGTGGAGCAAACTCTCGAGAGTGGGGCACGGCCAGGCCGGGCTGGGCCGTCCGCCCCTCGCCCAGCCCGTGACATACTCGAATCGCGGGCCGAAGCCTGACCCAGCCTGCGAGATTCCAACTTCACCGGCCGTCGGCCAAGCTCGTTTCGCGAGATTCCATCTCGCAGGCCGTCTGCCCCGCCTGGCCTGTGACATCCCCAGGTCATTTTCGCTTTTGTCTTCCAGCAGTGGCTCCTCCTCCTGGAAATTTCGAGGCCACAAACTCCTCGTTAGCCCGCGCCCAGCGGTATCTTTGGGCAGCCGCCCGTTGTCCACAAGCGGCGTACGAAGCAGAGTCTGCCATGCCCCTATGCCGACCATCGGATACCGTTGGTGCACGTGGGTTGCGTAGTGCCTTGATCAGGCGTATTTTGAGACACGACAAATGTCACGAATCGTGATTTTGTTTTTTTTAGGGAAAAGCTAAAAAAATTGGTGTCATGAATCGTGATTTTTTTTGTCGTGATTCGCAACAAAAAAATCACGATTCACGACAAAAATATCACGAATCGTGATTTTTTTTGTTCGTTAGGAGTGGCCCTAAGTACTGGTACTCGTTCACGTACTCGTACACGTACTCGTACCTGCACTCGTACTCGTGTTCAATACAAGTCCTACAGCAGGAGTAGTTGTGTGAAATAAGAAGGAACATGCCCTGTCCACAGCAACAGTACGGCTTGCCCGCTGCCGCTGGACTGAGGACCACCAACACGAAGCTCTGCTGCTGCTGGTTGTGTAGATTGATGGTGCTGCTGCTTTGCTTTTGTTAGATGCACGCACACAGAACTTACGCCAAATTCTGCCTCTGGGCAGAGTGTGCGTAGAGGTACACAAGACGCTGCGTCCACGCTGCATTTCTACCCTCTAACAACGACAGAGTGCGGGTTTCGAAAAACGTACCGGTATCGATTAATATTCCTAGCTGCCCCACGTAGCGCTCTCTCTCTTGGTCTCGCGCGAGCCACCCTTCTTTATTCTGTCTCTTCCGAGCGGCGCAATGTAGAAAGAGCTCGCCCACCAACGAGCCGCACCCGTCTTTTAAAAAGAACTCACAAACTTGGTGTGATATGCCTATTACGGGGGTCCATAGTTAATAGGACCCATGGTATACACAAAAACCTATATATTTCCCTATTTTGACTGACAAAATTTGGTCCCGTTAACTATGGACCCCCGTAAATAGTACCAGGTATGGGTTATTTGGTCCGCTTACCGGGCTAATTTAGCCTTGGTTGAAGTACTGCCAGTCCTTGACAACAATATTAAGGATGATACTTGTCAGTAGCCATCATAGTCGTTACTCGATAACACTTGCGTCATCTGGTATACATTTACGCATTTCTAAGTACCGCGGACAGTTTTCCAGTCTGTGAGTAGTATTACTGTAGCAGTATACAGCAGCAGCAGTCTTACAATAATATCTACTGCTGTGCACTCGTGCATATTGCATATTAATAGGTCTCAATAACAAGCAGCGCATCGTGGATCTACTGTATTACGTACGTACAGAATCTACAGCCAGCAGCACACATGTACAGCCGTACCTGGTGCGTGCGCACTGGTAAATAATGGACAGGGTATCTTCAGTATCCCGTCGGGACCACTAGCATAGTTTTAGTTGTGGTTGAAGTAACAATATAGGCTACAAGAGGGTCATGAGTACGTACCCCAAGTTTTATTGTTTTTAGCAGTAGAACTGCGGGTCTCCGTGTTGTTTTATATTGAACTGAATGCAAGGGTATTTCCCTATTTTTGTTTTTGAACGAATTTGTAGGGGTCGTCCTTTGTTTCGAGCAGTGAGCGCACACGCGCATCGCTCCCCTTTGAGCTCACTCTACTTTTGCTCACCATCATCAGCTTCCAGCTGAGCAAATGAACCAACACTGTGGCTTGGGGTCACCACATCTTCTTCTCTTCTATTGAAGCTTCTCGTACAAGTCACCTAACAGTGGCTATACGTTTGCCTCGAACATTTATTTTGACTGTGTATTGACCGGCCATCGGCAATCGAGTCTAGGCGTACACACCAGCTACGAGCTGGTATACACGCCAATCGCCATACCTAATAGGTTAATTAGCCTCGGAACGCGTAAACGCGGCAAGCTACTAGCAACGGTGGCCCAAGACCGCCACCCTGAACTGCTACTGGCTCGCTATACAGCAGGAGGAGGACTGGACTTTTTCTATATCAAGAAACCTGCTGCTACGTACGAAAAAGGGAGCTTCTTCCACGACGAGAGGAACCAAACATCGAAGATCTACATACTTCGTTGAAACGTGAGTGACACGTGGTACGGACACCGCGTGCTTCTAAGAGGGTCCTGCGTAGGGCATTCTACTACTGCTGTAGTTCACTACTGCTGTTGTAGTCAAACTGCTGTAACTACGATAGAGACACCCACAGAGCACCACCGCGTAAGGAGCTGTGAAAATCTCACCTGCTCCCCTTTGTCTTTTCATAGACGAGGACCAATAATCTCGAGCAAAACTCGAGTGTAACCGCTGTACGCTGCTCAACAGCAACTCCACATCCACACAACCCAGCACGCCTGAAAGTTAGGAGCTCTGCTGAGCGTAGTCCTTTTCGTGGATCGTAAGCCTCAGTCACTCTGAGCAACAGCGGTATAGAAGTTAACTCCCGATAAATAAGCACCCTGCTATCTGTCAAAGGAGCGCTGAACTTCGAATTTCCAAGAGGGCGTCGGCCCCAGTGAGATTTTTTTTGGTCGTCACTACAACAGTGACACAGAAGCAAACTCCCGACAAGCGTGATAGCTGTCTGCCAAAGGAGTCCCTGACTTCACAATTTTCTGACAGGACCTTCCAATGCGAGGGAGCCTAGAAAATACAAAAACCTCGATCAACGCGTCGAGTGAGATTCTGCTGTACGCTGTCAAGGACAACTTCGCCACAACCCACAGCACCGCTGGGGTTAAGGAGCTCTGTCTAGTGTAGTCCATTTCGTGGATCATAAGCCTCAGTCACTCTGAGCAACAGCGGCATAGAAGTTAACTCCCGATAAGCGTTCTGCTATCTGTTAAAGGAGCGCTGAACTTCTATAAATTTCCAAGAGGACCATCGGCCCCAGAGAGATTGCTTGAAAGTCCGTACTACAGCGGCATAGAAGTTAACTCCCGATAAGCATTCTGCTATCTGTTAAAGGAGCGCTGAACTTCTATAAATTTCCAAGAGGGTCGTCGGCCCCAGAGAGATTACATGACAGTCGTTACTACAGCGACATAGAAGTTAACTCCCGACAAGTATTCTGATATTAGTCAAAGGAGCGCTGAACTTCTATAAATTTCCAAGAGGGTCGTCGGCCCCACAGAGATTATTTTTTTTTGCAGTCGTCACTAGCACTTCACGTAGGTCTGTGACCCCACACGACTGCTTGTTGGAACGAGAACTATTTTTCAATAGTTTCTGCGAGGAGGATACGACAAGTTATCCACACAGCAGTACTGGTAGCTACGTACTACTAAGACTGTACCTGAGTGCACTACTCGTACTACTGCTGTAGAATCATACAAGTACGACACCAACTTCAAACGTAAAGTGAGCGGTATCAGTTACACTGCGCGCATCCAGAGGGTCCCGCATAGATAGGTGTCTGCTATCAACTGCTACCGTACTACTGCAGTCAGGACTGTTTCATCTATGCGAGATACCCAGCGAGCATCACTGCGTTGTTGAAGGTGTGTGTACATTTCACCTCGTGCCATATTTCTCATACGAAGCTAGTGTGGGACTCCAAAATCTCGACCCAAAGTCGAGTATTGTACTGCTGTATCATACGTACGTACGACAAATTAAAAGCCTCGGGATCCCCGAGCATTGTGCGGCAACCACTCCAAGAGATACTGCTGTACATACGGTACTGCTGGCGTAGTATCCTACAAGACCACCTGGCCAAGTACTACTCATCATCATGGGGGACTCAGCTTTCAACAACAACAGCGGCAACCTCGCCAATGCTATCAAAGGACCGACGAAGTCCGACGGCGACAAACCAGGGGATTTTCGCGATTGGCGCAAGAGGCTGGCGGCAGTGCTCAGCGTCGCGCGCCTGGAGGTTGCAAGCCTGATCAGAGGGAAACCCCGACCAACCGAAGAAACGACCGGCACGGGAGCTCAGGCGTCTTTTGACAGGGTAATTGGTGACTACTCGACTTGTACGTGCCGGGATGGTCAGCGGGCTCTTCAAGAACTAGTCAACAAGTACAACAAGGAATCTTCCAAGATCAAGGCAGGATCCAACGATGAAGCTGAGCAGAAGTGGTGTTCTTTACACAAGACTACATCTCACGACGACTCGGAACGTTACCCGCCGCAAAGTCACGGCGCTGTACTGAGCGCGATATCACCTCCGGTCAACGACGACGAGAAGCCGTCCGCAAGCAACCTTCTGGAAGAGGACACGTCATCGATAACAACAGCCGGAGCATCATCGACGGGAGCTGGAGTATCCTCACTAGGGGCCGGAACACCATCACCAAGGACTAAAGATTCCTCATCAGGGACCGGAACGCCATCATCAGAGACTAGAACACTACCGCAACAAGCTGGAGTGTCGTCATCATCATCAGGAGCTACATCTTCTTTTTCACGCTGGGACGCATCTGCTGCTTCGCCCGGGGGGTTGAATCTTCCACTCTGGTTGGAGTCACACTGAATGCACCGCATCATGAGACCGCCAGTACGGTACACAATCCAAGCGTCGAGGAGACCTTCGACAGCATGCACGCCAAGAGGGCATCGGGGGAAGACCCCCCGGACACGTGTGTGGATTTCGCCTACACCAATAGAGACCCTTTTCGGATCTCGGAGGAGGAAAACTGGTTGATCAAAATCCCCACCGAAACACTACGATGCCATTCATTCCCGGAACAGCCTCACCCGGGATCATCGGATCATCGACATCTGGGGTCATCGGAGCATCAATATCTATCTGGGATAATCGTGGCATCATCATCTGGGATCATCGGGACATCAGCGTCTGGGATCACCGGAGCATCCACGTCTGGGATCACTGGATCAACATCATCTGGGATCACCAGATCATCTGAATCAGCTGGATCATCATCGTCTGGGATCATCGGAGCATCAGCGTCTGGGATCACCGGAGCATGCACGTCTGGGATCACTGGATCAACATCATCTGGGATCACCAGATAGATCATCAGCTGGATCATCGTCTGGCATCACCGTATCATCAGCTGGATCATCATCGTCTGGCATCACCGGAGTATCAGCGGAGACATCACCGCCTGCTTCACCAGGGGTGGTGTCAGCTTCTCGAGGGCTGTGTCTGACTCGTGCCTCCACACGAGCCGAGCCCAAACCAGAGAACACAGACAGAGACAAACCGTCAGCTGAGGGAGGTCCACACGCTCACGATATCGGAAGGACAACCACGGGCAAACCCCGGGACAGGATCTGCGGCATCGACACAGGACGATCAAGAACCACTGGCGACTACGGCCTTCGTGTACAACCGCAAGCCAACTTCAGGAATCATCTTCTTGCTGGACGGAGAGCCCATCAACATCGGGACCAAGAAGCAGACACTGACTGCTTAATTAACAAGTGGAGGCGGAGCTGAGACGACAATCAGTTTTGAGGGAAAGTAAAAGACTACCTCTCCAACTTCAACATAAGTTGAGCCTCAAGTCCTAAGCAAGGAATGACGGACCAAGCACATCGGACGGCCACCGACGTCTACACCAACAAGGTCAAGCCACTGGAAGCGTGAACTGTATTGTCTCCCTTACCGAAGCTGTAGGTTGTCGCATGTTCAATTTGTACGGGGCGGATAAGAATTTCATTTCCTTGGGTCAACGAACTGATCACTGGATCTTTTGCATTCATTGGTAGCGCATCCCGTCCATCTTCCCTAGTGCAGTACAATGACCGGTGTTGTGCAATATTAAAGATAAAGTGCAGTCAGTACCAAGTAAGGGTGCATTGTAACCAAGTCGAATCATTAGGTTCGAATGTGTAGTTGAAAAGAGTACGTCATCTCCGGAGCTTCAGGATGTATGGCAGGAGAACTTTCCACCTAGATGAGTCCAAACAGGAGATTAGCATACACGAGGGGGATGTCTCTGATAACAGTATGTCTTGTTACAGCGTTAAGCTGGCAGAATCCAAAACATGTTCCTTTGTTTGTATTGTGGGCGGCAGGAACGTTAATAGTTTGTTCACTCCTATTCTTGTTGCTGAATGATGAACAAATTTACTGTTTTAGACTACTTCACATATTTAGTATTCCTTTGTCGTTTAAACTGACTGGAATGTAGTTCACGGTTTGATGATTCTTGGACTGGTAGCTAAGCTTGCATAACATATGCAGAAAAGTAGCAGAGCTGGATATGTTACATCAGCTAGTTTTGTGTAACCCCCCGGGTATTCTAGCAGAATGAGTTGGCTCTCAGTAGTTTAAGTTGAATACTTTCACCGCAACAATTATACCTTGGTGCGTGCATTTTTGAAATATGGCATGTAACGCAGAAGCAACGGGTACATAGTGTTTGTTCCCAATATCAACATCACCACTTGATGTTGCATGTGTTTCTTTTGGAGAAATTTTAGCATGTAACGCAGAGTAAGAAAGTGTATGCTTAACGG
The DNA here is from genome assembly GCA_031763025.1 of Macrocystis pyrifera. NCBI lineage: Eukaryota > Phaeophyceae > Laminariales > Laminariaceae > Macrocystis > Macrocystis pyrifera. The sequence continues at coordinate 12,523,166 of JASSKH010000020.1, read as the reverse complement.
GAGGAGGTATTAAGGATGATACTTGTCAGTAGCCATCATAGTCGTTACTCGATAACACTTGCGTCATCTGGTATACATTTACGCATTTCTAAGTACCGCGGACAGTTTTCCAGTCTGTGAGTAGTATTACTGTAGCAGTATACAGCAGCAGCAGTCTTACAATAATATCTACTTCTGTGCACTCGTGCATATTGCATATTAATAGGTCTCAATAACAAGCAGCGCATCGTGGATCTACTGTATTACGTACGTACAGAATCTACAGCCAGCAGCACACATGTACAGCAGTACCTGGTGCGTGCGCACTGGTAAATAATGGACAGGGTATCTTCAGTATCCCGTCGGGACCACTAGCATAGTTTTGGTTGTGGTTGAAGTAACAATATAGGCTACAAGAGGGTCATGAGTACGTACCCCAAGTTTTATTGTTTTTAGCAGTAGAACTGCTGGTCTCCGTGTTGTATAATATTGAACTGAATGCAAGGGTATTTCCCTATTTTTGTTTTTGAACGAATTTGTAGGGGTCGTCCTTTGTTTCGAGCAGTGAGCGCACACGCGCATCGCTCCCCTTTGAGCTCACTCTACTTTTGCTCACCATCATCAGCTTCCAGCTGAGCAAATGAACCAACACTGTGGCTTGGGGTCACCACATCTTCTTCTCTTCTATTGAAGCTTCTCGTACAAGTCACCTAACAGTGGCTATACGTTTGCCTCGAACATTTATTTTGACTGTGTATTGACCGGCCATCGGCAATCGAGTCTAGGCGTACACACCAGCTACGAGCTGGTATACACGCCAATCGCCATACCTAATAAACAATATCGGCTTGCATGAGAGGTCAGGCTTCAATATGGGCAGGTCAACAAGAACGGCCGAATCTGAACAAGCCTCGCGAGCTGATTCCGACGCGGTCTTCGATCAGGTTGCACATAGGTTATCGATATCTGGTAGTAATAGTATTAGAAGCGTTGAGCTCCGTTTCGTAATCGAGATTTTATCCGCGTCTTTCAAAACGTGCACCTTATTACGTTACTAGTAATTGGTGGTAATGAGGCGCGACCTCAGCAATACCTGCAGTAGTCATATCTGCGTTGCGTCATGCAAAACATTTGTCCTGAACCAACACGAACGAACATCTACTGCTGCTGTACCTACTGCCTATACGCCGTCGTCGGTGAATCTCATAACCGTAAATATTCTTGGCATCATATCCTGCTCTTGAAAAACACAGACAGCACAGCTGTCCGGACACACCTGTAACAAATATCAGGTACTGGATTTTGTCGTGCGTATCGTGGTATTTCCACCTCGAAATCCAGCATAATAATTTGAAGATGAAAAATATGTACTTTTTTTTTTTTTTTTTTTTTTCTTCATCACTTCCTACTTTCCAGCCCGCTCGTAGGAGGTTTTACCCTCGACGATCTTCTGGACAAGCCGTAGTCACAGGTGTCTTCCCTTCTCCCCCCCGCCGGTACTACTGTTGTGTGAACACAGAAATTATTGCTTGTATTCGTATCGTATCTCTCGGGAATTCAGGAATCGGCACAGACACTGACTGGTTGTGCTGGATGTCGCGACGGGTGGAAAGAACAAGACGACAAATAGACACACACCTGATATATATACAATGATTCCCGACGCCTGAGGGCGCAGCATTCGCTTCCGATTTCGTCTTGAATTTAGGCTTGGATTCCACACGTCTCTTCGCTTTCCTGGCTTCGTGCTTGCTTTTTCGACCGCTTTCCTCGACGGTCGCGCGAGCCGGCCTCCGACCGGTGTTCTCCCGTGCGCGCGTCTCGGAGTCTCGCGCCGCCGACGAGCGCGGCGACCCCGAACTCGAGGGATATTTGCTGCGGAGAGGAGACACGGACGCTCTATTTTCTTCCCTCCTGGAATTTGAGTTCCCTGTCGTTCTAAAAGATCCAAGGGTGGCACGCATGAGCAGCAGTCGTGTACTCAGGATCTGAACGATTTTTATTGGTTCAAACTGACAGTCCCGTTTTCGACCACGAACTCGAAGAATATGGAGAGGAGACACGGACGTTCTATTTTTCGCGGTCGTGGAGATTTGTTTCGCTGTTGTTGTTGCTCCGCAAAGAGAGACATACTTTACTTGATCTTAGTGTGTTGTAGTTCTTTCCTATCCGAGGTTCGTTTCTCGGCCTTGCTGATGCTACCGCTTTATACTCCCGACTCCTTTACTCTCCTGACTCCTTTGGTTTGCAGGCCGATATCGGCCTGTTCGACCCCCTCGGTCTTGCCTTACTCGGTGGCTGTCTTCCCTTGCCCCTCTCTCTTCGCGAGTCGACTACACGCGCCTTCCCGGGGTGTCGCGCCGCTCTTGCTACCAGATCGTTGGATATAAATCGGCACGTCATTTGTTTTCGCCGGAGGAACGGGATGGAGGTTGTTGGAGAATATGAATTCGACCGAGTGTGGTCGATAAGAAAAACCGACCAATCACATCGGAGGATATCATACAGGTGGTCGTACATGCCCGGACTGTCTACTGCTGCTGCAAGGTCTGATCTCTGGAGGCGAATTGAAATACGACTGCTACTACGGCAGCAACAGTACAGCAGTAGTAGTAGTTCAGATCTACTTGGAAGATGTACAAAGCAAAACCAAATATCCATAACGAGCGCGCCCGATGAGCGTGTCTGACGTATCACGCAATAACGCAGCTTCCAAACTTGAGTTTCAACCACTTAATGGGTCGTACTCACAGAAGACGGTTTGCACTTTTTTCAATCATATCCAGCTGCCAGGTACGTACTGTTTACTAAAATAAAGAAATTTAAGATGCTATTTCATACAGCAGTCCCGCTTTAAGATACGATCCTTCGTTACCAGGTACCGGTATACGACTACTGCAAGATAAGATGTTCGCCTTACTATTTTCTGGTGAAAACACATCACAAGTTACTTCGGCGAGCACTACTACTGGACGTAATCGAGGGTTCGAGACTGTTTGCTTCCACTGCGAGTACTGACTGGCAGTATATCGGGGTTGTGTGGTGCTGTGGATATTGTGCTGCGTGTGCTTCACGTGTATCCGACCTGAATTCGGGGTTCACACTGAGAATTCAGCAAATGTTAGCAGTGTATTTTGCGGTTGTCAGGTTGTTCTGTATTGCCGATCGATGTCACGTACCAAGTATTAGGTATCAGGTGTTTGATACTGCTCCTACTAGCAGATACTGCTCCTACTAGCAGCATCTCGGAAAATATGCTGCGATTACTGCCTGTAGTCATGATGGAGTATTTCATACCAGTGTAGATAATGCGCGTATACTGGTTGGAAAAAATACGCGTAACGCGTCCTGTTGTCTGTTCCTGCTGCTGCTGCTGCTTCGGTAGTGCTGCTGCTGATGTTGCGGCTGCCTCTGCACACAGCAGCAGCAGCAATGGTGCTGTTGTGCTGCTGCTGCTGCTGCTGCTGCTATCGCTTTCATGTGCAAATGAGAGGCCATCTCTCCTGCACAAGCACCGTTGGCAGTAGGTACAACTCGCCGTAGATAGGTTGGTATGATACTTCGGCGTGGGTATGGGGCACTACTTGGCAACTGGGCAGATAAAGGGCAGCAGTACTATGGTCCACAAAATGCAAGTAATCTCAGTTCTGAGAAATGTGATAAACCTCTCAGATCTGAGCTGACTTCTGCCCCCTCCAGGACAAAGATCAATAGTATCGATGGTTTCCTTGCCCCATAATAGTAGACGGTTCTGATTTTTCGGCTTCAGAGATCGCTGAAAAAAAAAACGAAACACCGTCGCAAAAAAAAAATCCTGAAAGTCAACTAAAAGTTGGTCAATAGTAATGCGAGGGAGACAAAGCTGAGAACTGAAAACTCGGCATTGCCTTTTCCTGCATCACTTGGCATTGACCTGATCAGATCATCATGTTCGTACTATTTATAAGATCGAATGGCGTATTTATACTGCTAAAAAAAGTAATCACGAATCGGCACTGAGGTATATTTCCCTATCCGGAGCATGGGTGCCGGCAGGCACCCATGCGAAGCTCTTGTATTTTTTATTTTTCTGTTTTTCCAACAGCAAGTGTTTTCTGGTTGAAATTCGGCATAATTAATTTGAACACGAAAAATCTGAAATATTTGTCCAACAGAAGGCGCTTCTTTCTCGTAGCAGGTGCCACCACTACTTGCTTGTAGTGATGTACGACATCTACATACAGCAGCAGTGTTTCTCCAGCAACAAAAACAGCAGCAGCAGCAGTAGCAGTGGGTCGCACGAGGCCAGGGTCAGCGTCGCTGTACGCTAGGCTTGTCAATGTCACCCCTTGAACCCTTTGTACACGTAGTCGATTTTGTCCTGTATTGGTTTTGAACTCGAAATTCGGCTTAATAATTTCAAGACGAAAAATCTGCACTCGACGTGCATGCTCTGTCCAAGAGGGAACTTCTCGTAGCAGGTAGCAGGTGCCACCGCTACAGTAACTACTGATGATGTACGAGATCTACAGCAGAGCTTCTCCAGCAGCAAAACAGCAGCACGAGGCCAGGTCAGCGTCGCTGTACGCTCGGCTTGTGTATGAACCCTTCGTACATGTGTTTCCTGGTCCCGAACTCATAATTGAGACGAAAAATCTACAATCTGACGTGTGTCCAGCAGAGCTTCTAGCTGTGCCACCACTACTGTTACAGCAGGGTACAGCTCTCAGACCCTAAGAAGGACCTGCGCTCGTTAGATCTCTGAGGCCGGCTCACCTGTTGTTTGGGAGTTCGAGGAAGTGCCTTCAAGCAGTAATGATCAGGTCACGCAAAACGTGGATCGATGCGATGCGGTAGATGCAAGCAGTCAGCGTGAACACTCAACGAAGCACCACAGACACGATGACGGGCACGACGGGCAAGGCAGGGCCCAAGGGGCTGGGGGTCGATAGGACAGGTATCACAGATCACTTGGCTTTGACTTTCTTTCTTCTCTTGGTGGTGTCGAGTAAACACCGGGTGGTCCCGGAACCTCATTACTGGCTCTGTACCCGAGACCGAAGGCGTTCCCACACCGGGGATCCTCCCTGCCCCTATAAGATCCGCCCAGAGGATGCTAATCAAAGCTTGCCCTCTGCCTATCGAATAGACCCGACGCGCGACACTGATCAGAACAGCTGTCTCACGCCGTATTATCCTCCTCGAAGCACTGTCGGCGCTGCAACACCCCCCCCCTGCCCGACGCAGCATGCGCCGGAGCAAAACGGGCCCCCCCAGCAGCCGAATGCTTCTTCTTCCCGCCTGCTAATCGGCTCACCGCTTCCGTTCCCCGCTTGTTGCTGACGGGGGTCATCTCTGGCCCGCGGCGCTCCGGTGTTCCTCGATCCCGCGAGTCACTTCGCTGCGGTTAAGCTCCTCCCAATCTCCGTCAGGGTATCTCACTCGCCAATACGGCTCCCTAAAGTCGTACACCTTTCCCACCGCCGCTCGACTCACCCCCATCAGCTCCAGCAAACGACCGCCTGACCTGCGTCCCCGTCGGAAAGTCCTGCAGCGCTCTCGTTCGCACCCCCTGGTCACGCTCTTCCTTCGGTAGTGGTTCCGGCGGCCGGGGGGGGGGCGGCAGTCCTTTCCCTTGTACACTTCCCAGAGGGCATGGAAGACGTCGAGTTGCAGAGGGGTGAAGCTGTCCCTCACTTCCTGTTCAGGTAGCCACTCTGACTCCCCCCCACTTTGGTACCGGCCTCGGTACTGCCATTCCCACCCGGTCCCCGTGCTCTCCATGGCTCGCCGGTCCGTCAGGGTATAGAGCGGCACCGCCACCGTCGAGGTGTCTGCCAACCCCAAGTCCGCGCCCCATGCCAGATGCGCGAATTCGTCCTCGAAGGCATGGCGCAGATGCTCCGGCCGCACGTGAAATTCCTTAATGTTGGCAGCCGAAACCGTTCTCCTCCGGGTCCGGCGGCCGCTCATTGTCGCCTGGTAGCTGATACCCGGCTGTGCAATGGCCGTCACCCGCCACGGCCCCGTCCAGTGTTCATGTGCCAGTTTGACGTGAGTGCCCTCCCGCGCCATCTTGCTGTCTGCCTCCTTTACCAGCATCAGGTCTCCCACTCGCGCCCCTTCGCCTGGAGAGTGTCGCCTAATGGCCGCATTGTGGCGTACGCGTCGCTTGTTCTTGTCCTCCTGACGCTTCTTCAGCATTGCCCGCAGTTCCATGAACGTCTGGTGTCTCTCCGCCACGAAATTGTCGAGCCCAGTGCGGAAATGTTCTCCGTCCAGCGCAGGAGTAAGAGCATCCAGGTTTGTGCGCGCATCACGGCCAAACAGAATCTTGAAGGGCGTCCCACCTGACGGGAGACGCGGGTCCGGCGTAGTTCTTTGAATCCAGCAAGCCGCGCTTACATATTCGTCCCACCTTGCCGGCCAGGATTTGCAAAGCTCTGCCAAGACCTCCTGAAGCCAACCCCCCATCCTTTCTACGGCTCCTTGACTACGAGGGTGGTCCGCAGGACCATGATCCAGCTCCACCCTGAGCCACTGGCACAGGTGGGCGACCACCTTAGCGGTGAACTCCCCCCCGGCATCGCTCCTAATCGACAGCGGCACGCCAAACGTGAGCAACAGCTCCAGGAGTTTCCTCGCCACTCCCACCGAATCCTTAGATTCCAGCGGGTACGCAAACAGGAACCGGCTGGCCCGATCCACCACTACCAGCAGGTACCTATTTCCTGCACTGGATACCTGCTTCATGTCCTGGAGGTCCATCTCAAGCACTTCCCAAGGCCACAATAACCGAGCAGGCATCATGGCCACGCGTTGACTCCGGGCCCTTTTTCTCCTCCTGCAACCGCACGACAGTACGTACTCCCTGACGTCCTGGGCTACTGTCGGCCATCTGTACTTGCCCTTAATCAGCAGCAGGGTCCGCGCAACTCCCGGGTGGCCATAGGTACTGTGCACGAGTGCCAGCACCCCTGGCACTAATGCTCTCGGAATGGCCAACTTCGGTGCCTCTCCCCGAGGCGCGCTCCACAATAAGTCGTTGTCGTCGAGAACGTAGTTCGCCGTCCCTTCCGGTGACTGCCTGTCACCTCTTCCTCGCAATCGGCCCCAAATGGGGCCAAGTCGCGCGTCCTCCCGTTGCCGTTGCACCAGCCGTGGCTTATCACGCAACACTTCCGCTACCTGGTCGACCATGGAAGGAAGGGGTCCCGGGTATTCCGAGTATTCCGCTCTCGGTGCTCGCCGCCTCGGCTGGGGCTGTGCTCTGGACTGTGGCGGCGAGTTTTCCGTGGGCTGTATCTGCGATGCCGACGGCAGTGCTGTCGGGGTCGTCTGTGTAACAAGCGGCCTTGGCACCTGCGCATGCTGTTCTGTTGACCTTCCTCCCGCTACGCCCGCTCTGGACCTCGTGACCGCCGGCGTTACTTCGGCTATGTCCTCCTCGAAGAGCGCCTGCAAGCCTTCCAGCGATTTAGTTCCGTGAAGCTGCTTCCCCCTGGCTTTTTCTATCAACAGCCCCTTTGCCCACAACCCCGACAAGGCCTCTCTCGCCATAGGTGGCAATGAAAAGTCCAACAATATCGCTGCTCCCGTGCTGACGGTTGGGGGCACTCGGTAGTCCGCTCGTCCGGTGGCGAGTTTTTTGTATTCCGCAAAAGTCAGCTCGTCTGCTTGGTCGATATCGCTTGCGTCCGAAGGGTGCGGTATGTACGTTCCTTCGGGGGGTTTCTCTCCCATAATGTGCGTTCGAGTGATGGAAATGATTGGATCATCAAAAGAAAAGACCCCCCTCTCTTCCCCGCCTCGCTTGAGGAAGTAGGTTCCCCTCCTCCCCAAGAATCTACCTAGAGATGTGCACCCTGGGTCGCGCTTTTCTATATCCCTCCTCCACTCTCTTAGCCTCTCACCTTCCCTTTCGGGCCTCCCGCTCCTCACGCCGACAGCGAACGCCGTCCTCTTCCCCGACGGAACCCCCACGATGTCCGCCGCCATTTTGACTGTCTCCACCGTACACGCCGCTTCCTTCAACGCAGGCAGCACTACCTGCCCCCACTCCGTCGATCGAAGTAAATTCGGGTAGCATTCCAGCAGGAGAAGCCTGGCCGTCGAATCAATGAAGGCCCTCACGATATTCGTTGCCAAGGTTGCTGCTCCACCGGGCCCCCGCTGGCCTGACGTTCTGGATGCATCTCCCATCACGACGCTCGGGCTCAAGTCGTTCAAGAGCCTTTTGCAATCTTCCCCCCCTGGTTCCGCTCTCACCAGTCGAACTCCTTGGTCCAACCCGTTCTCCCTAACGCACTCGAGCGCTCTCCAGTCGTGGTCGGTGGCACCCTTGACTGCGACCATCTCCTTCGCCGCCATGAGACCACCTCCCCCCCCGCAGCAGAGCACCACGGCGACTGGATGCTCCTCGGCTGCGGAAGTTGTGGCGGCTCTCTCAGTGTCTGCGTCGACGGCTCCGCCTGGGGTAAAAATTACGCTTGCCGCAACCGCCGCGTTTTTTCCCGTTGGCTTGTTCACCTCGTCTGCCCCCAGTTCGCTGAGCAGTACGTCGTCGAGCACCGGTCCCTTGGGGCCCCGGTACGTGGTCCTCGTGGAGGGATCGTCTGGGAAGGAGTCATCGATGTCCGTGCGCGGCGCGTCGTTCGGCGGCAGCCTCGAGAGGGCGTCCGGCAGCTGGTGGTTTGCCCCCGGTCGCCACTGGAGGTCGATGTCGTGCTCCATCAACCTGAGCGCCCACCGGTGGAGTTTCGACGAGAGGGCCTGGCTCTTGAACAGCCACGTGAGCGCGGAGCAGTCGGTGAACAGAACGAATCTCATTCCCCACAAGTATGGTCTGAAATGCTGGATGGCCCACAACACTGCCATCACCTCTAGTTCGGTTGCGGACCGTTTGGCATCCGTCCTTGACCACCGGTGGCTCGCGTATCCAACGACACGTTCCTCTCCCCTGGTGTCCTGCGTAAGCGCCGCTCCCGCACCCAGCTCGCTGGCGTCCGTATGCAGTTGAAACGTGGCCTCCCAATTGGGCAACGCCAAAATCAATGGCGATGTGAGGAGCTCGATCAGCGCCTTCAGAGCCTTGTCCTGCTCCACCCCCCACGGCACCCGGAGCCTCCTTGCCTTTTTTGACGCGAACCGCTTGTCCCTGAGTAGGTCCGAGATAGGCGCCACGATCGAGCTGTATCCGGGCACAAACTTCCTGAGGTAGCTGCCCATGCCCAAAAGTGACCTGACCTCTACCGTGTTAGCGCGAGAAAGTCTGGCCACCGCTTCTATCTTCGTTTTTGACGGTTGTACGCCCAGTCTGCTGACAACCATGCCGACGAACTCCTGCTGCGGAGCGCACCAAGTCGATTTGGCCAGGTTCACCGACAACCCAAATTGCTGGAGCCGCGCCAGCACCTTCTCCACCAGATCCACATGTCCCTCGACGTGTTTGGTGTGGATGATGATGTCGTCAAGCCAGTTCTGCACGCCTTTTCCTTTTAGTGGACCCAGAGCCTCCCCCACATAGGCCGCGAAGCCGGAAGGAAGGGTCTTCAGCCCTAAACCGCACCGGTTGAATTCCCACAGCTCCCCATGGGCGTCACGAAACGCGGTCTTGTGCTTGTCTTCCTCGGCAATTTCCAACTGGGTGAAACCTGACGCTAGATCAATGGATGTGAAGCACGTGGCGCCCCTCATGTTGTCGAAGATGCTTGCGATATCCCCCAGCCCTCCGCTATTGGACTCCAGCAGCGCGTTCAGCCCTCGATAATCCTGACAGACCCTCGCCGTGCCATCCTTTTTTGCCACAACGACGCAGTTTGCTGCCCACGCTGACTGCGACCGGCGAATCGTCCCCGCTTTCTGTTGCTTCGCCACCTCGCTCTGGATCATGGCCGTTTCCTCCGGCGAATACCGTCGCTGTTTTGCTGCGTGCGGCGTGCAGCTGTTGTCAGTCAGCGGAAGCTGCAACTTAGCTCGATTGCAGGCCGGGACAATCTTCGGGTTCACCGGGAACACATGGCGGTACTTCTCCAACGCTCGAATCAGGGCTTCCTTCACTGGGGCACTCGTCTGAGCGATGTTGGCCAACGACAAGTCCACCCCGTCGGCGTCCGCCCCCTCACCTGCGCGTTCCTCCGGCGCCACCAGCACTGACTGTTCCTTCATCTCCGATGTGCCTTCTGCCTGCACGACGGGGTCTAATAGCATCCGCATCCGTTCCTTGTCCCTCGTGTTGACGGCGTAAATCCGAGCAACGACCCCGCCCTGCTTCAGCGCTAAGGGTACTTTTGAACGGTTCACCACTTTGCACTGGAGCGGCGTTCCGGGGTGCCACCACTGCGCCCCGCGCGCGATCCCCAACTCTGCCCCCGTCTCCATGTCGTATGAAGCCTTCGGTTCCACTACCACCAACTGCCTGTCTTGGGGCTGGACTCCCTTGGCATAAGCGTCCACCTGCGCGCTGACGAAACCCGGTACCACCGTATGTCGGGCTGGACGTAGTTCCCATTGTAGGGTGCCATCGTCCTCCCAGGCCGCTGAGCCCTCGCTTAGTTGTGTGCGCGGCTCGGTTATTTCCGCCGGCTCTCCCTCTCCACAGGGTGGCTTGACGGTGCAAAAATTGCTCCCACGTTGCCGCGTTCCCGGTCGCCACTGGCTCCACTTCTGCCCTGCTCGGTTGGACAGACGCATGCCAGCTCACCGCCTTCCGCTCCGCCACCTTTGATGAGGAGGCTCCCGTTGACGAGATGAAGGGCACCCAAGTGACTCTGGTGCCGGTTTGAAACCTCCCCCGGCCGCGAAGCTGATAGTGCTGCCATTCTTTCTCAGGAACGCCGCTCCTATGATAAGGCCGTACGGGAGGTCCTCCACCACCCGCACCAATACCTTGCGCACCCTGTCCTCCGGGCTGAACACCAGCGGGAGCTCGCACGACCCGGAAATTTTCATTGGCGGGACTGCGCTGCCCGTGGGGTTGGCTGCCCTCAACCACCCCTGTCCCCTCGGGCTCATCATCGATTGCCCCCCTCTTCCACTGCGTTCGACGGAGCGTACGAATGCCGCGGAAGAGTAATTTCCACCCCCTGCCCCCGTGTCGACCAGCACCTCCACTGGAATGCGGCAACTGGTTCTGGTGTGGTGCCACACGAATGCGCGCACCCACACCTGCTTAGCCCCCGCTCCCACGGCTGCCACGCTGCTTGGGGTGTCCACATCTAGGGCGCTCAACGCGAAGTTGCTGTACTGCTGCGCCGGGACGCCCTCGTCGTTGTTGGCGCCGCCCCCGCCCTTTGTCGAAGCGGCGTCGTAGGTACTGCGTCTCGCCTCCTCTTCCTGCCGACCCCGCGTTTGTTGCTCACTTTGGCTGCTGTTCCCCAGGAGAGAACCTCCTGGGGCGCGTCTTCAGGCCCGCAAGACACGCGAGGCGCCTGCGGCTGCCCCGCCCTCCTCGGCCGTGTACGCGCTCAGCATTTCGAGTGCCGTCAGCATACCAGGCTCTAGCTGCAGCGCTTGCGTCGGGGTGGTCTTGCGGGGGTACAATCCGTACGGCACGATGTCCTCGTCGTGCGAGAAGCGGCACCTTCCTCCACCGGCAGCGCTCTTGTGGGGGCAGTCGGAACCCCTCGCATGAAAAAAGCAGACCCTACGCTGGCGCAAGGCGTTGATAATCACCTTGTCTTCGGCATCCGGGCTCGGTAGCTCGTCCCATTCCTCCCTGTGGTCCGTTGTTTCTCGGTTACTACTGCCCGGGCGGTCGTTTCTGTCACCTTTGCGGCGTACAAACGGGGTTCCATGTGCACCCGGGTGGAAGCGCGGACGTTGGAAAAGGACGCGACGTTTGAGCGATCGTCGACAGCTTCCTCCTCCACGTCCTTTCCCTCTTCCTCCTCGCCCTCCGAGGATAATTCCCCGTCTACCGCAGCCAGCGCCGCGCACGCGCTGTCCCGGAGCGCCTCTACCTTCTTCCTCCACGCCTTGGGTAGTTCCCTGGTGCGCTGTTTACCTCTTTCCTCCCATTCCTCCCTCGACGGAAACCCCCTCGTCTCGTTCTGCCCCAGGGGCAGCCGCTGACTCTGGGTTAGCCCCGCTACGCTGCCTCGGCTCCGCCCCGTCAGGGGTGCCACGGCTAGGGGGTAACGACTGCACCGGGTGAGCAGTGCATTGATCAAGCCGTAGAATATGCCGTGAGAGACTTCTCCGCGGTGTACCATGTACGGATTCAGAGGTTTACCGGCGTCCACGTGTACCGGAGTAAGATATTGCTTGACCTCAGTTCCCACCTGGATAAGGAGGGATTCCATCCCATTGCGATCGGAGGCGCTGGTAAAGAATAGATTTACCGCTCGTTCACAGAGCTCTGCCACCTTCCTCCCCGACACGTACCTCCAAAAGTGGACCTCTTCCGACGTGTGCGGCCTCGCCTCGTCTGCTGTTGCCGCGCGAACATGCAGCACCAGCCGGCGGGCTGCGGCCATCCACGACTCCCCTTGGATGAGCTTTATCTCCGTGAGTGCCGCCTCAGCCCTCTTCTGCGCCTGCCCTGAATGCGCTACCTCGGCTACCAGGATCCGGCACCACTCCTCGTGACTTCCTCGAAGGGAATGTGGCAAAACCCCCCTTGTACGAGAGGTACCTCCACCGTAGAGTGCGGGCGCATCAGATCGCGTGTCGCCAGGGTGTCCGCGATGAGCTTTCCAAAGCACTCGACTCTCCACGGCGTCAGCCTATCTGCTCGGGGCCGGGCAGGATTGATCCGTCGGTGGAGAACTGGTCTTGGGGCATGGCCCACGCCGCCCCCTCGACCTGTGACATGATCTTAGTAAGCTTGTCGACGAACAGCACTGGATCGTTCCTCCATGAGAGCTCGCCCTGCGGTGCCGCAACCAGTCCCACGAAACCATCTTGGCCTTTTATCAGTCCCATGTCGCCTACGATCTTGCTCACGACCCTTTGGGCCTCTTTCGAACTGCTCGGTTCCAATGCCCCCAGGTGAGTTGCGGTCTGTGGCGGTGCTACCCCCGTCGGTTGGGGCGTCTGTGCGTGGCTCGACTGCCAGATCCAGGGGGTAGGACGGGGGTAGTGCTGGTATCGTGCTCCATGCTGCCCGACGTATGCTGATGGTGCGGGCTGAGGCTGGCGTAACGCTTGCGCATGGGGCACCTGCGCGGGCGAGTAGTGTGCGCGAGAATACCCCCCCCCCATGTTACCCAGACTCCATGGATGCGCTGCGTAGCCAATCGGGTGTGGTGCCAGGCTTGTTGCCGGTGCCGAGCGTAGGGGCTGCGCCGACACCCGTTGTTGCTGGTGCTGCTGGTGCTGCTGCTGCTGCTGCTGCTGCTGCTGCTGCTGCTGCTGCTGCTGCTGCTGCTGCTGTTGGTGCTGCTGGTGCTGCTGCTGTGCTGCTGGTGCTGCTGCTGCTGCTGCTGCTGCTGCTGCTGCTGCTGCTGCTGCTGCTGCTGCTGCTGGTGCTGCTGCTGCTGCTGTGCTGCTGCTGTGCTGCTGCTGCTGCTGCTGCTGCTGCTGCTGCTGCTGCTGCTGCTGCTGCTGTTGCTGCGGCAGCTGCTGCCTCTGTTGTGAGAGCGACGACGGCCGTTCCCTTTGATGTTCTGGCGACGGGGACTGTTGCTGGCTCCGTACCGACTTCCCCTTCTTGCTGCGGCGGCGGCTCTCCCGGGGTGCACTGCTGTGGCTGCTGTGGCTTCGGCGGCGACGGCGTGCCTTTTGATCGCGGCCGCGACTGCGGTGGCGGCTTCGTTCCTTGCTGTCGCGGTTGCGGCCGTGGTGAAGACGGCGGCGTTCTTCGCTATCGCGGCTGTGGCCACGGCGGCCGCTGCGTTTTTTTTCCGTCGCTGCCCCGGCCTCGGCGGCTGCGGCGCTCGCTGCTGTCGCGGCTACGGCTGCGTCGGCGTTCCTTGTGGTCGCGGCCGCGACTGTGGTGACGACGGCTGCGTTCTTGGCTAGAGCGGCCGTGGCCACGGCGGCCGCTGCGTTTTTTTTTCTGTCGCTGCCCCGGCCCCGGCGGCTGCGGCGCTCGCTACTGTCGCGCCGCCCCTGCCCGCTGCTAGAGCGGCGGCCACGGCTACGAGGACCGCTATCCTCCCGCTCCTGGTCGCGACCACGGCCGTAGTTACGAGATGGGTAGGGTTCGCCCATGCCCCCCCCTCCTACGCTGTGGACGCGTTCGAGAAGATGACCGCTGTTGCTGCGGTTACCACCGCGGTCCTGGTCGTTGTCACTCCCCCGGTCGCTGCTGCTACGAAATGGCCCGTCGCCCCGCGTACTGCCTCCTTCGCCGGAACGGACGTCCTCGTTGGTGGCGTGGCTATCGTCCATGTTTCTCCAATTTCCTTCCCTTTCCTTTCTGCGGTCTGCTGTACGGTTTACCCTGCGTGTACGCTCGGGGCATTGTATGACCACACAGAAAAAGGAGAAAAAAAAAAAGAAAAGGAAAGGACACATGTATGTGGTTGTATTTTGAACATATATTCACATGCGGTCAACATCGTTCACAGCCCTTGTGTTATTTGAGATTGTCTGCGTGTCAGGTGGGAAAAAAAATAGTGTTAGTGTTTTCAAATTCTTGGTCCATGCTTGGCCTGAAAGCGAGTTACGTGTTCGTAAAAAAAAAAAATGTGTTATAAATGACCTCGCTCTTGGACGGCATCAGTACAGCAATAGGTTCTACATGATTGGTTACCGGTGTCACCTAACCCGGGCGAACGGCATACGAGACTATGCGTGTATCAGTACGTACGGCGCCTTTGGTCTGTCGACACCTGTCGTGTGCATTTGTTTTTGAAGATTATATGTGGTCAATAGCATGCAGTCATTTATTAACGAACGTGCATGTGTGTGAACATGTACAATGAGCAGGCAAACGAGCACGGGCAACAGGCAGACGGAGCACGAGCAACGAGTATGCCTGCATGCATTGACCGAGCACATATCTTCAAAGCAATACAGAACGAACAGGCGAAGCGCCATTGGCAGCGTGCACACATAACAGCATTGCAAGTATGGCCATAATGCCAGGCGGGCAAAACAAAAACATGCATACGAATGTGGGTGTACAAGAGTGTATATGACTAATATACGAGATCAATGTGAGGTGACGCATGAGCATGCATGATAGCATCATTCCCCCGATTTTGCAAACTCTTCGGATCCCCTGCAACTGTTTTGCAGACACTCCGATCTCCTGCAATGCACTTCGATCAGCCTGGGTTCATCATGTTACAGCAGGGTACAGCTCTCAGACCCTAAGAAGGACCTGCGCTCGTTAGATCTCTGAGGCCGGCTCACCTGTTGTTTGGGACTTCGAGGAAGTGCCTTCAAGCTGTAATGATCAGGTCACGCAAAACGTGGATCGATGCGATGCGGTAGATGCAAGCAGTCAGCGTGAACACTCAACGAAGCACCACAGACACGATGACGGGCACGACGGGCAAGGCAGGGCCCAAGGGGCTGGGGGTCGATAGGACAGGTATCACAGATCACTTGGCTTTGACTTTCTTTCTTCTCTTGGTGGTGTCGAGTAAACACCGGGTGGTCCCGGAACCTCATTACTGGCTCTGTACCCGAGACCGAAGGCGTTCCCACACCGGGGATCCTCCCTGCCCCTATAAGATCCGCCCAGAGGATGCTAATCAAAGCTTGCCCTCTGCCTATCGAATAGACCCGACGCGCGACACTGATCAGAACAGCTGTCTCACGCCGTATTATCCTCCTCGAAGCACTGTCGGCGCTGCAACACTACTACTACTGCTGTACAACAACTATTATACAGCAGATACTCTCCTGCTTCTCAGTCCCCTCATCAGCAGGAGGGTGGGCCTGCAGCATGTCTCGGGGACATGGCCCGAACGCTCGTTGCTGTGGACAGGCACAGTCTGCCTACCTACGAGTACTAGTAGAGCTAGCTGGGTTTCAAAATATAATGTGTCGTTGGTTGTGTGTTTTTTCAACATGGCCCAGCACCAACATGTGCCTACACACGTTGCCACACCCAGCTCGAGCTACTGTAAACGACTTACCACCGCACCAGCACCAGGAGGTCTCTTTAGTGTGTGCGCGTCCACAGAGCCCGCCGGGACTGGAATTGGTGCGGTGTGCGTCGAGGGCGGTGGTCAAACGTTGCCCAAAAAAATGTTTGAATCACACACACACACACACACACACACACATACAGAAAAACTCAAAACAAGGCACCCCACGCTCGTATCCGAGCCGCTATGAAGAGGCTTTTTTTTTCTTGGAAAATTCCAAGAAAAAAAAGGCTCGCACGCTTTTTGCGCGCTTCGCGCGCCTCATTATTATTAGGTAGTTGCCTCGTAGTTGATAATTGATGGGTGGCATGTAGTCTGTACTGCAGCTACTATTAATAATATGTATGTATAAAGTTATAGCTGCTGCTACTGCTGCTGTGTCCGTTTCATCTCTCGTTGGCGCTCACCGATGGGCTCGAAGTGCGCGTCGCGGTCTCTCCTTCGCAGTCCATTTCTTCCGTCCTCTCCTCCGACAAACGCAGAGCACGGGTACAGTGCAGCAATGTTATGATGGGGACCTGACGCGCACGTAGATTATTATAATACGTAGGTGCTGCTCCTTGAAAGTAAGTTCCCTCAAGGGAGGTTGCTCGTCTTTCATGGGGTAAGCAAGGCAGCGACGCGCACTGCGTTGTTACACTAAAAGTCGGTATGGATATCATATGGAGTGGGGTGTTTCGTCGCCACATTTTCCCGGTGAGTTCCGCCTTTTTTATCCGCGGGGTTCAAATTTCTGTAGTTTGTGTACTGCTGTTGGATTTACGGCAGGCGTGCCGCGTTTACGATACTCTCTTGGAAAATGTAAGGACCGTTTGGGTGTGCACAGGGCCTGACAAGAGGTCTTCACTATTACGGACAAAGTGGTCCGCAGTACTGCAGGAGCCCCTACGAAATATCGAATGTGGTAGCCCCTACGAAATGTACTAATGTGGAACCTGTTTCATGTGCCTCTGTCATCACGTCCATTTCGACTAATGATCTCGCGAATTGCATGTTTTCGTCACTGTCATTTTTGACGAACTCATTGTTCCATAATTACGCAGTTGATCCCGCACTGGAAATACCGGAGGGGGCCTTGCTGGGCTTTGAGAAGGCGATGGTGGAGGGCGTGGGTTAACGCAGACGCGAAAGGCGATGATGTTCGGTTGCCGGAAGTACCCCGTCGGAGCTGTTATCGACGCACTGAAGAAGCACAGGGGAAAAGTCGGTGTCGACGAACCCGAATTCATGGATCACCTTGTTGGTGGGAGCGCCCGCAAGACAAGGGATTGCTTCCGGTCTTCTCATGGACATCCTCGCGAGTGATAGGATCAAAGACCGCTTCGTCCAGTCCGAGCAGCGGGTCCCTCGGACGGATCTGGACACTGGTGCCGTTGGGTCCAGCAAACCAATCTGGCTGGAGGTCCGCGAGATATTCGTCAATCCCAATGCTGAGGTTCGATGATAACTAGGGAAAACGCAATACAGTACCGTCACGTGTGGAGATGTTCATGGTATTTTTGTACTGAACGGTAAACCTGCACGCGAGCGTGCTTGTCGTCTTCACTGTGGTAACAGCTGAACAACACTATCATGTGCGTGAGAGTGAACACCAAAATATCGAGATGACACACGACATCCCCGGAGGCCGTAGGTCAGAATGCAAAACACACGGAGCATATGACCACAGGATAAATAAAGCTCATACTCGTGGCAACGTTGATATTTACTTATGACTAGTTTAAGAGTAGCCCTCCTTTTTCGAAATAAAACGTTCTCCGCTGTGCCGGATGTAGTTGTTCGTTTTGGGCATACGATGTTTTATCCTGGAAATGCGGTACGACGGGGTTGCGCCGTTCACGCAGACCGCCCTTGTTTTTACCCCCCAGTGCGGCAGTACTTAACAAAGAGAACATGATACTTCACTCCAAAAAAGGTCATACTGAAAAAACGACCGGGGGGGAGAGGGTTCATCGCACGATAAGCTAATTTCATGCCAATTTTCATAGGGCTGGGCACTTGCACGGTGTGTACCGGCGGTAGGAATTTACAGTTTGACCCCGCCAGTATACTCGACTGTAGTACAGTAAGTACGTTCATGAAAGACGTCATATAATAGTGCGTAAACCCTCATATATTGTGTTTGGAGAAAATATAGAAGAAAGGAGAGATACGAAAGAAGAGAGGAAAGCAGGTGCCCTAACCTTCCTTCCGTATATTTCCAAAGATCACATGATCGGTACGCGGTATATGCATTTTTATTTTTATTTTTGATTTCTTAGGTGTCGATGACCGGAACCACCCCGTCAGAAGTATACTGCTGCAAGCCAATATACTGGATGGTTTTGAGGACATCACAATCGACAATGACTGAGTCTGCGTGTGCCCAGTCCCACTTGCTCATGTATGTTCATAGTTTGTTTGAGACTGTTTGGGAGTACCCCCCCCTGGCCAGAATGAAATCATTATACGGAATGTTGTTTTTTGGGCAAATGCCAAAATCAGGTATACCTCATCCATTTAAGCCAAAATTAGGTACATTGTAAACCAAGTTAAAAACGCGCGCTACGAGCGATGTGATGTCCTTGACAATCCGGTAAAAACAGAATGCCTAAATCACTAAGCGTGCCACATGGCTTCCAAATCTGAATGGTTTTGTTTTCTTCAGGGTGTAGGTACCACGGGCTCCACTTGGTCCTGCGAAGAGTCTATATTAATATGTTTCGTCTGTTTCGCCACGGCGGGAGTGCCAGTGGTATTCACTCTGGCGCCCCCCCCCCCCCGTTGACAGCTTTAATACTTCCAGACCGTCCTCGCGGAACCGCCTGCTCGGCACGAAATTATCTTGCCGTACCAAACCTGAGACCACCTCGACGCAAGGTGGTGCAGACGAAATGCCGTGTGGCCATGGTGCTGTAAAGACTGCTGTGAACATAGAAAACAACAGAGTACACACAACTAACTTAAGCACATCGCACACCCCAAAGAGAAGGCACAGAACTGTACGTATGGCCTCTCTGATTGGTTCAAAGTTGGCCAAAATCAATTGAAAGCTAGACAGAGAAAAAATCAGGTATATTCATACCTTGGCGTTTTCGAGCCAATATCAGTTACGATGTCAGCCTGGCCGATGGCAGGGCTCCAGGGGTGTGTTTTGTACTTTTTTTTAGCACGTAACTGATTTTGGCCGAACGTGGCCAGATATACCTGATTTTAGCTAAAGCCCTTGTTTTTTTGTGTGGTGTGTAAGGGTTTTTGTCGCGAGATAAAGGGGTTCGTGGTTGCGCTGTTCAGCACATCAAGTGTTTTTGAAGCATGTTAATTAGGACGCCTCCGGGGGAGCACGTCAAGAGGACAAAAATAAACAACCGGAGTGGCGTTAACCTCATACGAAGTACAGTAGTATTTAGATACGTCAAGGTTACTTGTTCCTGGATTACCCCGCCTGTCCATCGAAATAACCATTATGGGGTGTGTTCTTTTTGTTTTGATCATGTACTCCTCATACGTGTTTTTTGTTTTGTATCTACGTCATGTGGAGCATCGTGGTTGCGCTGTTCACATTTTGCTGTGTTTTTTCTTTTCTCTTTTGTCCCCTCATCTTGCGTCCTCCCGTGCCAACTCGATTACATGATGTCGAAGCACCTTCAGCTCACGCAACACTCTCGGAATATGCTTCCAGCCGAACGTTCGCGTCGGGCGGCTCATGGACATGTACAAATCCACGAAGAAGAACTTGAACACCTTCACGACGAACTGTAAGCATTCCGGGATCGGTGAACCATTCTTGGATTTCTGCCAAGGTGATATTTAATGAAACGTGCTGCCGTGTTTCAAATAGAAAAGCTGACTTTGGCGTTCGTTAGGTTTGTGTGGGCTGCAGTGTTTGTGCGGCACTGGTAACACATGAGTCAGTTATTCGAATGTTTTACTTACGCGCTTTACATCTGATAGACGCTATTTTAGGTATCCGGGATGGGTGGACCCTATTGAGAGTTCTGCACGAAAATCAAAAGCGCTTTCCTTCGTACTGTGGCCGTCATCCGATCGAATAGCCAACCTCTGCGTCCCGACGTGAGTATGTTTGTACGTATTAGTGCAAATGAAATGTGTGGGGGCTTGGTGTGTGTTCCTAAGATTCACACACATACCTACATATGCTAGCTTGTTGCTTACACGCGCGACAGTTTAGGCTGAGCCTTCGACTGCCTTCGCCGAAAGTACTGATTGTTTTTCCGATAGTTCATCCAAAGGCCAATATAAACTTTTTTTATTGGTGAAGAGCCGAACACCCCCCCCCCCCCAAAATAAACAAACGGTGGAGGCTCAGCTTAGCGACGGTGTAGGTATGCTGACGTAGCCGAGACTTGGCAAGCGGTCCCGCGCATATTGTGGTGGCGCCAACACCATGATTGACTTCTCATATGTTTCACGTGGCGTTGACAATAATTGCGCGGGACCGCTTGCCAAGTCTCGGCTACGTCAGCATACCTACACCGTCGCTAAGCTGAGCCTCCACCGTTTGTTTATTTTGGGGGGGGGGGTGTTCGGCTCTTCACCAATAAAATATTTTTATATTGGCTTTTGGCTGAACTATCGGAAAAACAATCAGTACTTTCGGCGAAGGCAGTCGAAGGCTCAGCCTAAACTGTCGCGCGTATAAGCAACAAGCTGGCATAGGTAGGTATGTGTATGAATCTTAGGAACACACACCAAGTCCCCACACATTTTATTTGCACTAATACGTACAAACATACTCACATCGGGACGCAGAGGTTGGCTATTCGATCGGATGACGGCCACAGTACGAAGGGAATGTGTGGGGGTTTGGTGTGTGTTCCTAAGATTCACACACATACCTACCTGTGCCAGCTTGTTGCTTATACGCGCGACAGTTTAGGCTGAGCCTTCGACTGCCTTCCCCGAAAGTACTGATTGTTTTTCCGATAGTTCAGCAAAAAGCCAATACAAAGATTTTTTATTGGTGAAGAGCCGAACACCCCCCCCCCCCAACAGCAACAAACGGTGGAGGCTCAGCTTAGCGACGTTGTAGGTATGTTGACGTAGCCGAGACTTCGAAAGCGGTCCCGCGCATATTGTGGTGGCGCCAACACCATGATTGACTTCTCATATGTTTTATGTGGCGTTGACAATAGTTGTGCTGGCCTTCCCCAACCCGCTCGGCTCCCTGCCCCCCCCCCCCCCCCTACCCTGCCGCCCCCTCCGCTGCCCCCCCCTCTCCACCCCACCCTACCCCACCGCTCTGGTTATCTCAAGAGACACCGACGCCCTCTTACATGCAAGAGGTCTGTGTATTCACCCCAAGCTACTGGAGTTCACGCAGACGCTCATTCCGGAGGCTTCGAGGGCGGAAGCTGGCCTAGGAGGAGCCGGACCGTCGGAAGATGCCGGTGGCAACGGAGGGGACGACAACAACGACGACGAGGAAGTTGGAACTGGCAAGTCCTTCGCGTCGAAACTTGGCGAGGCTTCCAGGACGAGGCGCGCTGATACCCGACGGAACCAGGCCGCGAAAGCGACCTTGGAGACGTGCTTGCCCATGATACGGTCACAGCCGGCTTCCGGGTCGGCTGATAGGGGGTCAGCAGGCGGGGGATCGGCGCATAAGACAGAGGTGGGTGAGGTGTTCGAAAAGGAACGAGCCCAGGCACCTCTAGACGCTCTCGCGCTGCAATCAAGTCGTTAAGAGGTACTTGCCAAGCACGCACAGCTAGATACCATTACACGCCAGAAATTTCTTGAAGAGAGACAGGCGGAGGAGCCCCCGATGAGATTTTCATCGCGCAGTTATGATGAAACTTGAAGAAGCACATTTCGGTGACGCAGGCAGAAGCTTGACTGTTGAGGCCGTTGGACTTGCTCCCTGTGAACACCGGTCCATTTAGATAGATGCACCCCACTCTGCAGCACGGCGCTGTAGCTGGTTAATCACCGGCGTTGGGCTGCACGTTTTGTTGAAGAAGATGCCCTTTCTAAGAGGGTGCCTTCAAGTATCTATATATGTTTTTTATGTGGTGGGACTATCGTCATTGGTGTAGTGGGGATGACTACGTAGCAAGTGGTTTCACACGATCAAAGGCAATTGTTTTCGTTGTACGGTAGATGTGTCTTGGTATATAGTGCTGGGGAATGATAGTTGGATGCTTTGTTTTGAAGTTCCTTATCGTCTAGGTATCCGTTAGGGGGTTGTGTAGGATGGGGGGTTCGTGTATGGCGGGTGTCTGTAGATTTTCGATTTGATGTTGACGTAACTCGTTCATCGTTGGGGCGTGAGGACGTCTAGAATGGTTGTCTGTAGACGACGCGTGTTTTTAAGAGGTAGCACTTGTTGGTCAAAATATTTTGTGACCGACGGGCGCCTAATCCCGATAACGTCTGAATCCCGTTTGTGTTTCACAACGTTTTTTTTTTGTTTGGTCTAGGCCATGATTGTTTAACGAGTTATGTGTACAATTTCTCTCAAGGCTTGACAAGTTGGGTTAGGGAGCTCCTCAAGTGAGGAGCCTCAGAAATACTACGTGCACCTCTACCTTAGCATGCATCAGACGAACTACTTCTTTTTGCTATACGATCCATCTATCTTAAGCGGTACCAAGTATGCTGTATTGGCGGTTGTAGTAGTTGGATGATGCTCTTTTGTACGGTATGGTCTGGCACATTGTGGAGTCGTGTGGACGAAGAGAACAGTTTCCATATGTCGCCTAGCATTTTGTTGTTTGGTAACCGTATCTTTGACTTTTCAGGATTTTAGTATATTCTATAGGTGGACAACGTTTTGTCTCTACAGGGTGTTAGTATTGGGGCGTTAGTATTTGCAGTATGTTGGTGTAAGGGCTTAGTCGGTGGGTAACGTACTTTATCTGCAGTATGTTAGTATTGGGGCTTAGTAGGTGGGTTGCGTATGTCGTTTCAGTATGTCGTTTCAGTATTTAACTATTGGGGCTTGAGTAGTTGGATGACATGACTTTGTACGGTGTTGTCCACATTGTTTGTTGTACGTTGTTGACATGTGGAGAGCTGGGAAAGGGTCGCTTGTTTTACCCAAGACTCCTCCTTTTAAATGCATGGTAGATATATCTTCGAAGCACGTCAGCATTGGCGTGTTACTGGTTGGATGTCTTTTTACCCCGTACGTTGTCGTCACGCCCACGGGTCCATTGCCGAGGCGTGAGGACTTGATGAAACCTCAGAGCGTGTCAAATGCGTTTTTGATTTGATCATATACCTGTCCAACACACCATACGTCGTGGAAATGTAGGTGGGGACTTCTGAAAGGGTTCGAAAGGGATTAGCTGTCTGGTCTATTGTTTTTCTCTCGCGATAATGTCGTCTTTGCTGGATATTAAAATCAACGTATTTGGCCGGTATCATATATTTGGAGTGTCATGCTAAAAACGTACTTTCTTGCGGGTTCATCGCGCTTTGAGTGTCGGGAGTACGTGTCGCTGCAAGCTTCTGTCACGCTGTTAAGTTCGCAGTTTGTCCATCCGGAGACGAAGCGCATGTTGCCACTGTGTGCATGGACCGACGCCGGAACACCGAGGAGGACGGAGCGTGGCGTTTCCTCGTTGTATGTTTAGTTCCGCTGTAACTCCTTGCCAATCGATAGAATATACCTGGTATTCACCAGGCGTACAGGAAAGTACAATGTTTGGGGTTGTGTTTTATTTAAGCGCCACGACAAAGGATTCGCTGCAGTCGCACACTACTACCGTGTACATTTCTGTTCGGTGCTGCTGGCGGCGATTGTTTTGGTGTTCTTTTTTTTCGATTTAGATTTTATTCAATCAATTTCGACAAAAAAAAATTCGCTGCGGCCGCACGCTACTGGCGGAAACACTGTACGATGCTCGCTGTATTTCCGTACATGATGTTCGATGCTCGTCGTGGCGGGTGTTTCGTGATGTCTTTCCTTTTTTTATTTTTATTTTTCACCAAGTTCGAAGACCGGTCTTTTGCTGCAGCCCACGTCACAGTGCTGTTGCCGTGATCACTGATGCTCCCATTGTACTGCCGTACATGCTGTTCGAAGCTAGCCACCGTACGCGCTGTTCGATTCTCGTCGAGGCGACTTGACGTCGTGTATATCTTATTATATTGTGGATTCTTAATCTCGACAATTTTTGTTCCCACTGCGGCGACTTGGTACTGCCGAAAACTCTACTGGTCGATGACGGTCGCGGTGAGTTAATTGTGCCGCCTTTTTAAAGCTTGGTTTTAGGTATTTCACGGAGATAGAAACCTATTATGTCACTGAGGCGTCGCGATACGTACAGGTCGCGGCAGCTCTCTTTGTGTAAATATTTTTTCATCAATTCGTACCTTGAAAGCATGTATGTTCGTACGAGAGCTCGTCCGTCAGCACTGCATGCCGCTCGGAGAATCCAAGAGTCATTCTATATCTAAAGGATTTCTGGCGCTCGCACGCTATACTGGTCGATGCTGCTCGCGGCACCTCGCGCGTTTTTGGCGAACGGGTTTTTTTTGCGATCGAGTTTTACTAAACAGCACGTACAAATAGCCGTGCGTGGAGTGGTTCGTCAAGCCAAAATTGCTGGTCGGTCAAAACTTCATCATTGAAAATTGTACACATATCTGCGGAGGTTGCTCGTCAACCAATAATGAGCGCAAATGAAATAAGTCGGCTCGCGAAACAACGACAGGTACGACACAAGCGTGCAGAAAGGTACTTGGCAGTCACCCTCGGGCTTAGGCAATACGGAAATTTTCCGTCGCGGTCGCACGCTACTGCTGCATAAACGATTCGTTGATGATGCACGTGGCGCAAACTTTGCTCAGGTAGCAATAAATCTGAAACGGTTTTCATGAAATCACGCAAACAAGCGCGCGTTTTCATTGAAGACTTCTCTCGTGTGCGAACAGAAGTGAACGCCGCCGTTATATTCCAGTTTAAAGTAATTCGTATTGCCATTTACACCGTGTCCTTCAAAACGACCCTTTTTGACACCACAAACGGTCCCCAGAACAATTTCAAGTTACACTGGAACCAACGTGGCGAAAAACAACACAAAACGTGACGACCTCCTACAACGAGCAACACATTGTGTCGTCCTCACTTTCACTTAAACCAACTGTTCTGAGTATACAATGCTTACAACTTGTGTAATACGTCCAATGTTTCCCCAAAAATAAAAAATACATTACAATACAATGTTAACCCCGCGAACGTCGAGTGCGCTTCCGATTCAATCAGAGGACGGTGTTTGCCACGTGAAATAAAAATCGTCCCAATTGGGTCGTGTCCAATACCGTTTACGACACGCCCCCCTCCTACCCAATCCACGTCCGGGTCAACCGCTGAAAACGATTTACTACAGCACGACAACCTGACGGCCGTCAAGGAGGTTGAACCAGATGATGGTGTAGCCCCCCTCTCCGACCAACACAAAACGACATAGCTGACAAAACCCGTCCTCAGAAGCAAGCATTGCAGCGTCGTTTTATGAAATAATAAACTCACTAGGCCAGCATCGACTGTGCGTGCTGTCGTCAGCATCTACCACGGCGTGTTACGGGCGACATTGCGCTTAGGAAGATTCTGCGCAACTCTCTCAAGGCTACGCATGATTCCCCTGCGCAGTTCTACTTCGCCTCTGCGTCTAGGGCGCGCGTCGGTGGTGTTGTGAACGAGGGTGGTAGAATCGCCCCTGACGCTTGCGGTTTGATTCCGTTTCGTCACGTGCGCTTATCTCGGCGATCCCTTGTCGATGCAAACGTTGTGTAGGTGGAACAACGCTTGGATGAACTTGGCGCGGCGTTTGAAAGCAACTCTGAGAGGTCTCCATAGAAGGCCCCCCCCCCCACACGAGGACACCGAACGACTGCTTTACCTTGACCCGAACCTGGCTTAAGTGAAAGTTGAAGGAAACGTACTCTGGCGACGGGCCTCTGCCAGGGTAAGGCGTCAACAGCTGATTGCTGAGAGGGTACGCGGCATTACCCAGGAGATAGTACCCGTGTGGCAACTTCGCGACAGAGGACGACATGCGAGAGCTCAAGAATGCCGTCCAGTCGTTACTCGAGCCTGGGGCAATGCACGACATGCACAGGAACCTGTAGTTCACCGTAGGTATAGCTTGAACGTTCAGCCCGTAGTTACCCTTGGATCCAGAGAAATACGGGATGGCGTTTAACACATCATGCAGAGAAGGTGTTTGGCACTGGACGTGAAGTCCGTCGAGGCAGCCAACACACCCGGCAATAACATCTCCGTCGCTTTTCGACTGGTGATGGCGGTGGAGACACGGCGGAAGGGTGTACCATTCATCAATTCAGGTTTCCTGTTTTCACCCAGCGCACCGTACGTACATGCAAGCAGTACTCCGCGCTTGCAGTGAATAAGGAGGTTTAAGCAAGGCTTTCCATAGTGTTGCAATGCATCGCCGTTCGGTGTTTCTACTAAAACAAATCACGCCGAGCGGTTCGCAAATCGCGTTTTTTAGGGAGGAATCGCACGGGGCGGTGCGGTTATAACAGCTTCAAAATCATTACGGGCGGTGCCGTGTGGTGTGACCTCTTTATATCACGGTGTGGTGCGGTGCGGATAAGCTTGCACCGTAGTAGGAAACAGGGGGCACCCGTAGGTTTACACCGTGCGAAAACAGTGTGTTTCGGGGTAACAACTTACAGTTCGGGACAATTTCGTGTGCCACTGCTAGATTAAAAATTTAGTTTAGTGTACATATCGCAACTAGTTTGTCGAAAAAAAACGTATGATAGTGAGGAGTTCTACTCGTACACCAATTGTGTTTTTCTTGCGGCCGATTTGTCTAGACATACTCCGACGTTTGATACGGTCTACACCGTGCGACCATAGAGTGCGCGGCCGGTTTTGCCTCGTGATCAGTTTGATCCTCACCGTAGAAAACGCCAGTACTAGGTTTCCCATCGTACTCTACGGTGTGGTGGGGGTTTCTTGGTTTAGGTAATCCTACGGTGAGGGGTGTGGTGTGGATTATAATTAAGAGAATCCGGTGCTGCGGGGCGGTGCAATGCGGCATCCGTTGCTGCGGGGCGGTGCAATGCGGCACGGTTTTGTTGAACGCAAAGACGTGCAGTGTGGTGTTATGCAGTATAACCGCAGAGTCGCACCGCATCATGAGGACAAACCACACCAAGGAAAAGCCTTGGTTATTCTATTTCAAAGCTCAACGCACCGGAGGCATCTAACACTGGCATCCCCATGCAAGACGGACCACTCGATGACCTCTGTCGTGAGCTTAACGATAGCGTGTGGGGATACATTTGACATTTAACCATTGTCGTTCTCGCTTGAATGGAATGGCCAGTCGCTCGAGCTCCGTCGGCGTTGTGGAAAACACCACGGGCCCAACCTCGGACTGCTTGCTGATGATGGCGTCTACGACGTCGTAAAAACAATCCTTCTGTGAGTCGAAACAATCCTTCTGTAAGTCAAAGTCAGACCATTCGGCCTACGTGTTGCCCGACCCGATCCCGTAAGCACCATGACCACCTCGATAGGCAAGTGAGTCGGTAGCGGTAGGTCGGGTCGGTGCTTGGGGGCATTCCCATTATCGACCCATGCATCCGACTGGGCGAACAGCGCTCCGTCCGTTATAGCCTCTAGTCGTACGACAGAAAGCTCTTGTTGCTTGTTGGAATCCTGTACGTTGCATTATTGGAAAACAAACTCGGGCATTCCACAATGGTTTACGTTTTGCGACGCACGCTGGCATGATATGTATTTTGGGCTAGGGTTGGGCATGGTACATCAAACTTGGTCAGAGCGTACTCATCGCTTACGACAGTACTTGTTTTACTTTATGACGGTTTGTCAGATAAGCCGTTCACTACGGAACTGTAAGGTTCACATAAGTGTGTCGTGTGCAAGGTCTTACGTCTTTCCAACGTCGATCGTATAGAGTATTCCGTATCGGTGTAGGACAGTATCGGTGTAGGACGTCGACCATATATCCACCCTATAGAAGATGAGTTATCCATCTGTTTTACGAGAGACATCGCTGTTTCGCACTATGTTTGATCTGCGTTATTAGCACCTCAACATAGCTAAACCAAACGTGCATATACGCTCATCTGACGTGGACCGCATAATTTCTACTCAATTGCAGATAATTCCAATGCCGGAAATGGCGACGCTCCAGTTGGAGCCAGAGCTTGCAACGAATGGATCGGTCTCGCCGTTGTCCAGGACGACAGCGTCGCGGGTCTAATGCGACCAGACGATAGGGATACACAGGTGAGCGGCGGGTGTAGATGCTTGTAGAACTATCGAAACGACATGTAGAGGCTTGTTCGCTTCGGTGCATGTGTTGGCAGCCTGCTCGCGGTTACGAATCGTGCTAAGGCAAGGGGAGTACACTTGTTGGCACGGAGATGGCTAGCTAGCTGTCTTGATCGAATAGATAGCGGTACTATTGTTGTAATATAACGTCTATAATGTGATACGTAAACTGGGGCAAATGCGCGTACCTTTCGGATGTACAGAATTGGCTTCGCTTAAATCGACGGAAACGCTTCGAAGTCGTTTTCGGGCCACAACCAATCACCGCTGTCGCGGCAACACTATTCTTGCCTTCTTATTGCGTCCCTCATCTTCTTGGCTACCGCCGGTATCTTTGCGCCCTCTTCGTCTTTTCCATCAACAGAAAAATAGCCAGCGAACTAGAAAGCTATGCTTCGGTGTCTGCGAAACGCGCATGGCTCTCGATCATGAAAATCGCCGCGGGGTCGTCAGGGGTGTGATGCAGCAAGCACCGCTCACGAGATTAAGCACTGCCGTGCCCACGCCTTGAATGTTTACTCCAAACACCTCAATGCGAGACTCGTTGGCGTCACCAATCGTCGCGGCCGGGACGGTGGGGGCAGGGGTGGAGATGTGAATCCTCGCATTGCGGGTGGATATCGCCAGGGGGGGGGGGCGGAGGGATTGACGGTCGTACACCGATGGAGAAATCCGGAGGTTGACAGGAGTGCGCACAACGCAAGGAGGGATGGTCTCAGATCGACCCTGGACCCATATTTGGACGAGCAAGGACGTCTCGTGCCTGCTGACCCTCGCCCAGGGACGGAAAACGAACGCCGAGGAAAACTGAGTTTCCTCCTTGCAAGTTCCCATTGGTTCGTGGGTTGTACGAGGAATCTAAATATGGCTGTCGTCGTCGCAGAGGCGGAAGTCTTTAGTTGCCACTGACGATAAGCATTGGCTATCGTGCAGGATTTCGTGTAGCCCTGGCTGCTGCTGAAGATACGTTTTTCGATTGAAATCGTCTACTTCTTAATACACGTCTCGGCGTTTCCCGTGTATTGCAATATGTTTTCTAGGAGAAGGCCTAGGGCGACGTAGATCTGCGTTGCGTGTATTGTCTAAAATGCAGTGAACATCGTCATTACACCACCAGACAACTCTCCATGTATCCATGTTTAACATAGTGGAAAATTTTACGAGATACTATATCCTTCGGACACGTTGCGGTGAGTATCTCATGTACGTGTGATCGTTCTATGTCGTCGGAGATCAACTTCCGGAACAGCTACCTGCAGTCGTGCAGAATGTCTTTTCTAATTTTTCGTTGACCATCTTTGTGACGACCCACAACCCTTCACCTGCATCAAATATACTGGCACTGCCAGTCTTTGCGGAAAGTACCAGGTAGTCCAACGTGAAAACCGTTTTGCAATCGGAATATATCTCCAGCCGATATGCACTATCACTTGAAGTCGGCTTTTAACATTAAACGACAAAATCATGCCCTCTACCAGAACACAGGTAAAAGAGCCCACTGTAGAAGTAAATGACAGGGAAATATAGAGATTTGACAGCGGTTGTATTGAACGTACCTTTCCCGATTAAGAAATTCGGACAAGACCAGCTGTTGATTGTACTCAGATACACGACATATAAGATCTATGGTAGATTGGGGAGTTCCACGCTGGAAAGGGATTCCTGCAGTAGGGTATTGGGATATCGGGGTAATGTGTGCCCACCAATGCCACTCGTCAGGTGCAACCCTACACTGCATGTGAGGCGAGTCAACTCTACAGCGAGGATGAAATATAAGAGGAGTTCCGTGTTGCTGTCTGGAGTCAGCCACGCGTTCCCGTGCTAGCTGCGCCTATACCTTTTGGGATCAATCAACATCAGCATTCCAGTTTGTTATTTTTTCCCACTATTATTTGGTGTTTTGTATTGTAGTTCGCCCAAGAAAAACGTCTATATATTTCATTCGCGCTTCGCGCGAACTATATATATATCTCGACCCCTACCCATGGTCCCTGAGCCTGCCAATGCCACTCGTTAGATGTACCTCCGTATGAGGTGAGTCGACTCTACAGCTCGGACAAAATATAGTAGGAGTTGTGTATTGCTGTCTGGAGTCGACCACGCGTTCCCGTGCCAGGTACGTCTATATCTTCATTTTGTTTGTCACTCCAACTGGCGCTGCTTCTAGCTGCGCCTAGCGCTAGCTAGCTGCCGCTTGCTGTGCTGCCACTTGCCTTCGTGGGATGGGCGTGGCGGCACGGCGGTCAACGTCGCCACCGACACCGTACGTAGCTGGGCTGTCGTTGCTACTCGCAAGCTATTTTGTTGGAGTTTGTTTATCAATCAACACAAAAAATAAACAAACTCCAACAAAACAGCTTGCGAGTAGCAACGACAGCCCAGCGACGTACGGTGTCGGCGGCAGAGTTGACCGCCGTGCCGCCACACCCATCCCACGAAGGCAAGTGACAGCACAGCATACGGCAGCTAGCTAGCGCTAGGCGAAGCTAGAGGCAGCGTCAGTTCGAGTGACAAACAATAAACACCATCCACACAAGCAGCAGCACCCGCTTCCACTTTTCGATTGCTACTGCTGTAGCTGCAACGCAGCTACTCGGCTGCTGCTGCTGCTACCGCAGTATGACGTAATACAAATCATCTACAACCTGTCATGCTGTTCGCGTTCTAAAGCAGGGAGGTACGAGCACGAGTACGAGTACAAGTAACAGTCCTTTCTGGACGACGCATCCTCCACGACACTAAACGGCCGAAAGCCGTTACCGTAGCAGAGGGCCACCCTGCTGGCTCAATACAACGCGACTCGTCTGCGAATATACTCCAGCTACAACTTTCCTGTTCAAATATGGCTACGAGTACTCAGCACCAGCGATTGTGCACCCGTGAGTGTTAGGATGCGGTTGTTCATTATGTTCACTTTTACTTTCCAGCCTAACTCGTAGGAGGTTTTACCCTCAGCCAAAGCGATCTTTTGAACATGCCGTGGTCACAGGTGTCGTCCTTTCTCCCCCCCGCCACGTGCCTTTTTTTTGTCGCGCATAGGGTTCAACATTCCCACTGCTCCTCGATTTTCATTGAATGTAGCTATTAAAAACACACACTCTCGCGCTTCCCGACAATCAACTGTTTATGCAAGAAAAAGTCCCTACGAGCATTCACTCGGTGAGACTCGAACCCACGAAATTGATCTTGATAGGCACGCGGACCACGTACCAAACCACCGGGAACGGTAGTTTCACGGCTGTTCGGGGTATCGACTTAATATAGGTGACTCGGCGCTTGATGACGTGAGTTATGTTCTTCACATAAAACTGTTCTTTCTACCCGTCGACATCCAGCACAACCAGAGTCCGTGCCGATTCAAACAAAAAATACCATCTACACAAGCAGCAGCACCCGCTTCCACTTTTCGATTGCTACTGCTGCTGATGCAACGCAGCTACTCGGCTGTTCGTAGAGTCCAAGCCTGGATGCCCTGACCACCACGTGGTCTGATGAGGTTCTTCATTGTCGTTGCATTAAAGGACAGAGGAGGGGAGAGAGAGCGGACCCTAGCTCGTAGCTTGGAGCAGAGAACGGAGCAGAGAACGGAGTGCTCAAACTCTCCTCATGAACACACGGCATAATTCATAATAAAGCCTGCCAAGATATACGCAACCCCATACAACTTGTAATCGTCGCTGCTGGAACGATCAAAACGAACACCCTCCCTGGCTCTTCACAGCAGGGACGAGACCGAAAAGACATTCAAGACTTGCTAGGACCTAAAATCAGCCAACGACAGTCTCGCAGGAGAAAACCCGGCCACCGGGTCAAACCCCCCTGTATAACACATATACTCTAAAAACCACTGCTATTGAAACAACGGCCGCATTCCGAACGATGACCATGGCCGGAAAACAAAATGCCAAGCGGTGCCTTACAACCCGATGCCCCGCAAAGTAGCGCAGGGTTGGCGACCTGACAAACTATTCCTCGCATCACTCAAACATGGTACTCATCGAATATTGCTCGCACCCCCTTCCTCACCCTCCAATAGCAGATTCAACAAGAACCTGCGGTGAGACTTAAACGGGGTCACAGTTAGGGATTTCATCAAAATATCCGCGTGCTGCTCTTCCGAAGCTACAAATGGAATGTCGATCTTCTTAGCGCGAAGTAGCTCTCTGACAAAATGAAAACGTTTGTCGATATGCTTACTCCGAGCAGAACTAAGAGGGTTTTCAGCCAACGCTCTGGCCCCCTGGCTATCCTCGAAAACCCGGACACATTATCCGCTTAGCTCTGGACAGATACACGACAACACCGCGCCCGTAAACAAAGCTTCCTTCACCCCTTCACTCAGGGCGACATACTCTGCTTCTGCTGTCGACAACGTAACACACCTCTGCGTGCTACTTGCCCAACTGACGGCAACGCCCCCTAGGGTAATTACCGTCCCTGCTACCGAGCGCCTATCGTTCGACTTATCTGCATAATCAGCATCACTATACGCAGGTGTATCCAATCCCGAGCCCCGCACAAAAGTCAATCCCACAAACCTGGTCCCGTGGAGGTAAGCCATAATCTTCAAACTGCCTGCCAGTGCCTCTCCGTTGGGTTGTGGGAGTGGCGTGCCACAGCACGCACAGCGTTCGAGATGTCCGGCCTCGTCATGGTCGACAGCCACATCAAGCTGGCCACAGCCTCCCTGTACGGCCAGTCTCCTCTATGTTAGCTCTCCTCTCTTGGACCTAGTTCCACACCGGGGGTCGCGGGGACGTCAGAGAATGAGATAAACATCAAAACGATTCAGTATGCTCTCGATGAACGTCTTCTGCGTAATCTCCAATGTCCCCAGTTCCCAGTCGCGGTTGAAAGCACAACCAGTGTACCAAGTCAGTTCGCCGAGGTTGTTCTTGGGAAATTTCATAGCTAGCGCGGCATGGAAATCTCTGCATGTCTCATCCGATCCTGCGATCACGATGTCATCTACATGAATGGCCATGATCAGTTCTACCTTGCCGCCCACAATCATACGAAACACACACAGGTCAGACCTACACTGCTACGGACTGTGGGGACGGTTCTACGTCTTCCGGGAAACCACTCGGCATGCACACGCTCAACTCGCCTTTGTTCTCCACAGCAGATCCTCCGGCCATCATTGCCACATCGTCCAGGACGTACGATTCAGCATACTCCCAGGCTTCGTCCACGACTCGTACGCTGCCGCAAGAACGCGTCTCCGGCTCCTTCATCAATCCTTACCTGGTGCACGGCAGATTCACTCTCCAGGCGTTGGCTCTGAACCCGGGTCCGGCCCCGTACTGTCGAGGGGGAGCCGGCCCAAGCCGCTGAGCTCGTGTGCTGTCTTCCCTGACAGGACCGCGGGGGGATCTTCTACCTTGGCTTTGGACGGTGTCGGAGGCTGATGCTGCATCCGGGTCGCTTCCGGCCCTCCCTGCCGGGACCGAGGAGGCGTCCACGGCGCCCCCGTGAGACGAACCCATCGTCTCGGCTGTTTCGGCCCTCTCTGCCGGCACCGAGGAGGCGTCCACGGCGCTCCCTTGAGACGAATCCATCGTCTCGGGTGTTTCGCGGCCGGCCTCGCCGGCGGCAGGTGCCTGCTGTGCGCGCTCCCGCATAAACACGTCCAGGTCAAACCCCACGTCACGTCGAGGTCGTTCACGTGAGCCAGACCGTCGTCCAGCTCATCCACCACCCCCCAACCACCTGGATCCGACCTGCTCTCGTCGTCTGCCTCTGACCCTCCGTTTTCCGTAGACAGGGAGTCATTCGCCTCGGCAGGTACAGGTGGTGCAGGCGACACGCGTTGCCAGATGGCATTGCGCGTGTTTAGCACAGTGCGTTTCTTTGTCAGTACTTGTACTGACTCTCGGGTGTAGTTTGGTGCAGGGCCACTCTGGTGCTTTCGCATGTGACTTGTTTTCCCTCTTCACCTTGCAGTAGCCAGGCCTGCGGAAGGGCAGTAGTACTACCGGGGGGGGGCTACCCTGCCGCATCTCATCCGGCGACTTGCTCTGTGGGTTGGCTGTTGCTGCGGTGCGGTTCAAGTCGTCACACGCCCAGTGGGACGCTTCCGCCCACAACGACGTGGTGGCCGGGAGGTTCGCGCCAGGAAAACGTTCTTGCGCCTGGTTTCGGCCCGCCATTGCGACCGTCTCCATCAAACCTAGCGCGCGCTCTGCTACTCCATTGAATTGGGGGCTGTCGGCCGTCGTGAATTCCTGCTTGATCCCTCGTGATCAACAGAGGTCGCCAAACTTCCCCCCGCGGAATTCACCACCCCCATCAGATCGGACGATTACCTATGTAGAAGGACACCGTCTGCACGAGAATCCGCAAGGAATTGCTCGAACATTTCTGCGGCGTCCGACGTGTGGCGCTTAACGTACACCCACGTCTACCGTGAATAATCGTCGCGCACGATGAGAGCATACCGCTTGCGCCCGAGAGACGCTACTACCTTTGGTCCACGCAAATCCACCAAACCCTCCCGAGCTTCTTCTCTGCTCGTGTGTGTGTGGACTGCTTGATACCTTTACGGAGACCCTTTGCCATGGAGCACCCTTTGCACTCCAGCAGGTCTCCCTCGAGGATAATCCCTTGCTGGTCCATGGTCTTGCAAAGTAGTACCCGTGGGAGTGTCCACCAGCGCAGTGGAAATCGTTGAATGTTTATCGCAGACTTGTTGGGCAGTTGCACGGGGGCGAATACAACACAGGCATTATCCCCACAACTGCGGTCGACCCGGTAGCCGTACAGGCTGTAGAGGGTCACATTCAACGGAAACACAATCGAACGCTCTGACTTGAGCCTGACTACAACCCCCGCGGGGCGGCCTTCGAAAGTATGGCCGTTTTCGACGAGAGTGGCAGAGAAAATAAGTAGTAGCGTAGATCCGACACGTGCGCAACGTTCGTACAGCAGCACTTGCACGGGACCGTTTCCGGACCGAAAGACAACGCTCACGTCACCGTAACCTTCGATCGCTCGGAGAGTCAAGTTGCATTCTCTATTCTTTATCATGCAGTCTGCGGAGGGTGTCATGTGAGTGGACGCACCACTAGCGCATATCAAGGCCTCGTTTCCTACCTGCCAAGCAGACTCCCCTTCCCCCGAACCATCGCTGCACTTGCCTGTCTCTTCGGCCTTGAAAGCTGAAGCCTGGACCGTACCCTTTTCTCGGTCGTCGTCCCTTGTCCCGTCCTTGCTCGTCACCGCCATGACAGCTTCTTCTTTCGATGAGGGGCAGACATCAGCCGTGTGCCCCCACCCGTTGCATCGACTGCATCGATCCGTAGACGTGGGACAGGCATCGGCAGAGTGCCCGCGTCCCTGGCATCGGCTCCATAGCTTCGCCGCGCACTCGCTCTTCCAATGGCCCTTCTTGCTACACTAGTGACTTGAACGTTTGAGGCCTGGCCTGGTACCAGAAGCTTCTGTTGCTGCTGCTACCGCAGTATGACGTAAAACAAATGATGTACAACCTGTCATGCTGTCGCGTTCTAAAAGCAAGGAGGTACGATCACGAGTACGAGTACAACTACCAGTCCTTTCTGGACGACGCATCCTCTACGGCACTAAACAGGTGAAGGCGTGTACCGTAGCAGCGGGCCGCTCCGCTGGCACAATACAACGCGACTCGTCCGCGTTACACTCCAGTTACACCTCTCGTGTTCAAATATGGCTACTCAGCACCAGCGACTGTGCGTCTGTGAGTGTTAGGATGTGGTTGTTCATTTTTTAGGCAGTTTCACGACTGTTCGGAGTATCGGCTTATTATAGGTTACTCGGTGCTTGATTACGTGGGTGTTCTTCACATTGAACCGTTTATTGTTCCCGTCGACATCACGCACAACAAGTGTCCGTGCTTATTCTTGAACCCTACAGCAGAGAGAGATACATATTCTGTGGCTACAAAACTACGCCACAGGGATACTATGTTGCCACAATATACACAGCAATGGGCAATGCAATGCCATGTCATCATACTGGATACGACAGGCACGACAAACACATTTTAATAAATAGAGAAACGACAGAAAACACACACAAAAAACTAAAATAAAGAAGACTACTGGAAAGAGACAGAATAAATAAAAGTAGTGAACGTGATGCACACGTGATCACTCAGGAGAGCAATACTAAAAACATGAATAATCTTCGTGATTCGCCTGTGATTTATTAACACTCTATTCTCAGAGGTTTAACGTTGGCAACCTAGGCTCATGGGTGACGAAGTTCTATTATTAATATTAAATAGACAAACGAAAGAAAACAAAGAAAAATAAGAAGAAGGAAGACAAATCGACAGAGAAAAGGTAATAAAAAAAGAAATAGTGCACGTGATGCACACGTGGTCATTCATTCTGTCTCTACTCTTTTGGGAGAGTAACACTAAAACCATGAACAATCTTTGCTCTTCGACCGGGATTTATCAGCACTCTTGAGTCTCAAGGTTGGCAACCTAGGCGCATGGATGGCAGAGTAGAGGCCTTGGGATAGCGCCTCGCCCTCGAGGTGCCGCAGCGGGCGGGCGCAGACGTGATGGTACAGAGGCCAAGATATCAAAACGTCTACTCGGCGGTATACGTAGCCGTTCTTTGCCTAGAGTTTTAAAGCGTAATTTCATGTTCAAATAAGACAGTCTTCAGGTTTTTTCATTTTTTAGTTCTTTCATCATCACTATAACTTTGCCATCTAACTCACGGAGGTTTTACCCTTATCGATCGTAAGCACAAGCCGGGGTCACAGATATCGTCCCTCCTCCCCCCCGGTACGTGCCTATATTTTTTGTCGCGCACAGGGTTCAGCATTCTCACTGCTCGTCAATTACCATCGAATGTACCTAACTCACGCTTCCGCGCTTTCCGCTGATCATTTTTCACGGACGAAGAATTCCTTGCGAGTAGGCGCTCGGTGAGACTTGAACCTACGAGATCAATGTTAGTAGGCAAGCGGACCACCTACAAAGACACCGGGGAGGCTGGGGCTCATTAGTTGCGTCAGGGATCTATCATCGACATTTTTCGTTCCATGTCACGGGCCATCACGCTTTACGTCCGGGAGCAACAATAGAACCTTTTTATATGGGACGTATTTCGAGCATTAATCGTTGCGTCAGCATTAACGGTCCCTTGGCATTGTCTACTGACGTGCCATATCCGTTAAAAGTAGGTTGTCTGCAGGTCGTAGCGTCGCCTGTGGGCCTTAGCTTCGTCGGGTAGCCCAGGGATCTACAATCGACGATACTTACTGGGTCACCTCTTGGGCAAAGTTGTTTCAGTGACACATTCCAGGGCTCGATCCTCTGGTGGAAATTCGTCCGGGTTCCACGCGGGCCCAGCGGAGGTTGAAATCCAAACTCGGGTTATTTGCCGGGAGCTTGGGGGGGGTTCAGGCACGGATTACGTGAGGTCTGCCTGGAATGATATCTGCCTAAGACCAGGGTGACTCCACGCTCGAGGGTTGTTTTTGTTTCGACGCTTTCGTGCGTGTGTTAGTCTTTCTAGAATATCCCCCACAAAGTGTAGCATTTCACTTGATAAGGATAATGGATTTTTTCTGATCGGTGTTACGTTACTGACGCATACCACGTTCGTCTTATTTTAGCTGTTCGGGTCGTTTTTATGAATACTCGTTTCATATTATTATAGTCGTTGGAATTTCAACAAGTACGATTTTACAATCCGCAGGTACTAACCTATAGGGGTGTTTTTGACTTCAAGTAAGAGTAGCGGGTGTGCACTTCGGAATCGACGTCTGCAATTAATTGAGATAACCGCCCA
The DNA here is from genome assembly GCA_031763025.1 of Macrocystis pyrifera. Taxonomy (NCBI): domain Eukaryota; class Phaeophyceae; order Laminariales; family Laminariaceae; genus Macrocystis; species Macrocystis pyrifera. Next base: position 12,485,088 of record JASSKH010000020.1, on the reverse strand, counting down.
GGAGTTCAAAATTCATTTTTCAGACACTTCACTATCATCAGGGAGTCGCAGGCCTAAGGACTGGCGGTAGCTGTTTCATGGCCGTTACACGCAGCAGGGCATATAGAGCTTCAGGAGATCAAGGTGTATTGCTGTAGCTTCGATTCGAGCCTAGGCACACCATAGTGATGTACTTCGAGTAGATTTTTGCATGCTAACCGATCCTTGTCTAATGTCTTCCGTATGGTCTTATTGAGTCCACCGATGTGGGGGGCTGGTTGTGGGTCCATGAGCAGGGTATCATACAGCTTCCACAGCAACCTTATCCCCTCGGGACTCGTACCGCGCCATCAGCACATGTTTGTTTCCACTTTGCCTGTTGCAGGCGGTGGTAGACCAAGCAGTAGTGCATGATAGTACGCAGCTGCTCAAAGTTGTTGTCATCAGTTACGAGGCTCCCTCTAAACCAACAAACGTCTAGAAACATGAAGACGATTCGTATACGGTATGTAGACGGTGGGTATGCGAGTTTGACGCATGGACACTCTGCCTATGACGTGGGCGGCGCCGTGTCGATCACCAGTGGGTAATAATTAGTGGTATTGAGGCGCGAACTCAGTACCTGCAGTAGTGATATCTCTGAAGCATCATGCTGGGCGAATACGGACTACCATAATATGTTAGAGCAGTTTACTGAACCGACGACAACGAACGTCTATGTATCCGTGATGTTGAGAATGCCAGGCCCCCGTGGATACCTAGGTAAGGGTCCTTTCCGATGACTTCTACCCACACCGAAGGGATCCGTTTATTCCTTGAGCTCGAGGGCATATGACCACCTCGAGTAGACCCAACATTTTGTGGACCCTCGCTGGCGTGTCTGTTCGGAGTGCTCACGTACTTGGTGTATGGATTCATGTGTAACGGTATTTGGGACTTCCACACAGGAAATATGCGTGTTTCTGTGTGGAACGGTCAGCGGGTTGGGACGTATCTTATCCGCCGCTTTCTCACTTCTTCTTCTTCTTGTGTATGTACTTCATGTTCTCCCCCTTGCTTCCTTGTCTTGTGTATTCTAAGCGATAATATATATATATATATATATATATATACCCTGGAGGGACTTCTACGAACTGACTCAGGCTTGGCCTATCATATCAGTGAGTGCATCGAACACGCTAGCGTCTGTTCCAATTGGATGCACTTGCTGGTTGGGGCTACGCCGGGAGAGCAACTCCCCGTTCGACGACGAGCGAGAGATTTACAGTTTTTCGGATGCAGAGGCCAGAGGGACCTCAACCGAGCAGAGGCACTGGCGACAACGAGGTCGACAGAGCCAGGAGAGCTACAGGAGTGGCGATAACAGCGGCAGCAGAGGCAGTCAGCAACACCGCGGCAGAGGCCACGGAAATGGCTAGTAGCGCGGGAGCGCGAAACCCTGTTCCGCCAGAGGGCGGAACTGCTCCGCCAGAGGGCGGAGCAGAAACGAGTAGAAGGAACGAGGCTTCGCGGGAGGACGGAGCCGCAGGCCGCGATGTTGAGATCGCCCGCTTGAAACGAGAGATGGCCGAGATGTCGCTCCGGCTGGAGATCAGAGAGGAGGAACGAACGAGGATGGAGAGGCTACAGCAGGGGGCTGGAGGAGGAATGCGCCCACCGAAGCCACATGGTCAGCCAGGCACGTTTCTAGTTGATTTTGGTAAGCCTTCACCGAACCTTGACGGCAGTAAGGAGGGAAATTATTTTAAATGGTCGAAGCAATTTCTATCATGGGCTGTTACTAACACCTGCGACGATGTTTTGGAGGAAACTAGCGACCCGATAGTCTTGCAGGGCCCAAACAGAAGGAGTCAACAAGACCTCGATTCCCGTTTCGGAACGGCAAGGGTAGCCGCTGCTCGCAGGGCATACGAGGGTATCACCAACGCACTGACTAATTCGTCTCTGTTATACAAGATCTATGACATAGGCAGCCCTAGTCTTGCGATGGCCGAGGTACGTCGGCACTACGTCCCAAGCGACGACCTCGACAAGCAGGCATACCAGAGAGAATACATCAATGCCCATATGAAAGAGGGGGAGGGTCCCACCCTTTATTTCGAGAGGATGAGCATCATCCGAGAAAAGCTCTCCGAAGTAGGGATCCCAAAAACGGATCAGGAAGCCAACCTCCACCTACTGCAATGCCTGACGTCCGAATACGAGGTGGACAAGAAAATCCTGCAATACGCCCAGAACTTGACCCTCAACATGATCGAGGACCGGGTTCGCATAACGTACCGGGAATTGGAAGCGAGTAAGAGTAAAATGATCGATGGCTCAACACAGGTCTTGATAGCCACAGGCGGAGGTGGAGCAGGTGGACAGGGGAGTTTCCTCGGTCCCAGGCCTGGCCACTACACGGGCGGCAGAGGTGTCACGGCGAGTGGTGGCGCCACTGGGCACTGGGGGTAGCAACAGCAGCAACAGCAACAACCACACAATCAACATCAGCCACCGCGTCAAGACCAACAGCAACACCAGCATGGTCAAGACTGGGCAGGCCAGGACTGGGGAGGGGCACGTTCGGGGAACTAGAACGGGAAGCCGAAAATAAATCGGCAGAGGCAGGATTCGCACGCCAGTGGCGGCGGCGGACATCAACCATGGCCGCCATACGTCGGCCGCGGCGGAGGTGGGAACCAGTCGTGGCCGCAGGTACGCGACGCACGTTTCATCGGGCCCGGAGGACACCCACCAGGTACCGACCGAATGCACGACGCCGTCCAGTACCCCCCTAACCTACATCGGCCGCAAGGCACCGAGCCGGGAATCCACGCCGCTGACCCCCGCCCAAGATGTTACAGGTGCGGCCGGATAGGCCATTGTTTTGCGAACTGCCGCGCTATCGTGACGTTGGTAGATGACCCGAATCCACCTCGTGAAGTTTACCAGAGCCACTTCGCGGCGAATACCGCGAATACCGCCCAGTCTACAACACCGCTCCTCCCCACCCCAGACCCCATTCCGCAGCAGCAGCCGCAGTACCAACAGCAGCCACAGTACCAGCCACAGCAACAGTCCCACCAGCAATCACAGTACCAAGCACAGTATCAACAGCAGCAGCTCCAACAGCAGTCACAGTACCACGAGCCTCAACAGCAGCCACATCTTCAGCAACCACCGCAGTACCAACGTGAGCAACAGCAGTACTACCAACGTGAGCAGCAGCAGTACTACCAACATTCACAGCAGCAGGCTCAACAGGCGCAGCAGGCCCAGCAGGCGCCACAGGCGCAGCAGGCCCAGCAGGCGCCACAGGCGCAGCAGGTGCAGCAGGCGCAGCAGGCGCAGCAGGCACAGCAGGCGCAGCAGCCACCGCAGAACTACTTGGCTCCTGAAGAGCCATCACATCTACTCACAGCACAGTCCGCTTTGGTCGGTCAGTACGATGTTTTGGGAAGGGGAAAAGAGAGTTGGATTGCGGACAACGGGGCGACAACGCACATGACCCCGAACCCGGACCACTTGTATAACAAGCGCCCCCCCTTCCCTGAGAACGCCAAAATATTTATCGGTGACCGAACAGAATTAGCAGTGGAGTACGTAGGCAGCGTGGATTTAATTTTTCACAGCACGGAAGATGTACGCGTAACCTTAGAGAGTGTTTCATTTATCCCTAGCCTAAAGGGAAACTTGCTGTCGCTGCACACTGTCTAGGCCAAAGAGGCGATGACTCTAGATGCTGCTGGTGCCCACCTAATGGGTGGCCGCTTATTTTTCCCCAAAGACAGAGCCGGATCCAGGCTGAACGCCACGCGTCGCCCCCCCCCCCCGTACAGGGCACACCAGCTTTGATGGCCTTGTTGCACCCCCCCCCCCCCCCCCCCCCCATGCACCGGTGCCTATGACGGTACACCCGATGAGGACGCCGGGAGTATCTGACATGCCGCTGTCGCCGGGGGTGATGGTAGCGGTAGACCCGCCGGTAGCGATGGATGGTACAACGGTTTTGCAACCCCCCCCCCTCCCCCCCATGCGCCGGTGCCTGTGACGTTACAACCAGGTGAGGACGCCGGGAATATCTGCTATGACGCTGTCGCCGGGGGTGATGGTAGCGGTAGACCCGCCGGTAGCGATGGATGCTACAACGGTTTTGCAACCCCCCCCCCCTCCCCCCCATGCGCCGGTGCCTGTGACGTTACAACCAGGTGAGGACGCCGGGAATATCTGCTATGACGCTGTCGCCGGGGGTGATGGTAGCGGTAGACCCGCCGGTAGCGATGGATGGTACAACGGTTTTGCAACCCCCCCCCCCCCTCCCCCCATGCGCCGGTGCCTGTGACGTTACAACCGGTGAGGACGCCGGGAATATGTGCTATGCCGCTGTCGCCGGGGGTGATGGTAGCGGTAGACCCGCCGGTAGCGATGGATGGTACAACGGTTTTGCAACCCCCCCCCCCCCCCCCCCCCATGCGCCGATGCCTGTGACGTTACAACCGGTGAGGACGCCTGGAATATGTGCTATGCCGCTGTCGCCGGGGGTGATGGTAGTGGTAGACCCCCCGGTAGCGATAGAACCAAAGACAGCGGTAGCAATCCCTCTCTTAGGGTTAGGGTTAGCTTGCCTTGAGGCCCCCCGGCTGTTCCCCGGGCAGCTCCCGAACCTGGACCGCTACTGGGTGGAAGCAGCCAGCTACATGAACAACTGCCTGAACACCACGGCGACGTCGGCGAACGCCCATTTCAAGTCGCCGCACGAGGCATTTTTTGGGACACTGCCGCCGCCCAACACACTCGCCTTCATGCAGCCCGGATTCCATCGTATCCACCGCACCCACAAGTCTGACCCCAAGGCCGAACGGTGTTTTTACCTCAACAGGGGGAGAAACCATCCGCGCGACTGCGTTAAGGTGGTCACGGCATGCGGGCGTACGAGCAACTCGCGGGACGTCACCTGGGAGGTGGAGCGCAAGCCGATCATCGAGGCTGCGCCTCAGGTGAGGAAGGACTCGGTGGCGGAGCCGTGAGAGGCCGATCTGCACATCAGGTATTTACCACCGGAGCTAGCGACTGTGTCACCGGGGATACCACCGATGATGTCACCGGCACCACCGGCGGTACCGCCGACGCCGGCGATGACGCCAGCGCCAACGGAGGTGCCGCCACCGTCGACGCCGACGCCGGGGGTGCCGCCGCCGCCGGGGTGACGTCACCGTCATCCCCGCCGGGAGCCGAGAACCATCACGTCGAGGACGACGAGGGCCCCCGGGATAACGAGCTCTTCCAACTGGGGAGGACGCGCGCTAGGATACGGGCGATGACGAAGGCGCCGCTTCAAGTGGGGATGCCACCGGTGATGACGCCGGCGCCACCGGATATGCCGCCGACGCCGGGGGTGATGTCAACGTCATCCCCACCGGGGGCCGAGAACCCTCAGATCGAGGACGACGAGGGTGCCCCGGACAACGAGCTTCTCCAACCGGGGCGGACGCGCGCGAGGACGAGGGCGTACCACCAGGCGTCTACTGGTACATCGCAGCCAGCTGACCACGCACTTTTCAACCAGCGCCCGCCCAACCAACCCGCCCCTGCTCTGCCAACATGTGACGCGGGGCAACTCTCGGAACCCGCGACCTACCAGGAGGCGATGCTCTCGCAATACCATGCGAACTGGTCCCATGATATGGAGACGGAGATTGCCGGACTCGAGGGAGCTGGGACTTTCGGGGATGCTTAGCAGCAAAAGGGAGGGAACGTGGTATCGGCCAAATGGGTGTTCACTTGGAAGGCAGATGAGCATGGTAAGGTAGTGAAGGCGAAAGCGCGACTAGTGGCGGGAGGATTTAGCCAACGCCCCGGAGTTGATTACTATGAGACTTTTGCCCCCACCCCCGCCGCGTCATGTATCCGTATGATGGCTGCGATAGCCTGCGAGTTACAGTTAGATTTATGCCATTTCGATGTACAATAAGCGTTTGTCCAGGCCGAACTACAGGAACTCGATTTGATGCGGATGCCACAGGGCTGTGGTGATCTGAGCGGCATAGTAATGCGCTTGAATCGTAGCCTATACGGCTTGAAACAGGCGTCGAGATCCTGGCATAGACACTTGGTCACCCGCCTGAAGAGTCTTAGTTTTGAACAGATCCTCGCAGATCCGTGTGTTTTTTCGATTAATCGAGGCGGGGTCTGTTTCCATCATTGCTGTGGTTCACGTCGACGACATTTTTGCGGTAGGCCGTAAGGAGAGATGTGACCGTTTTTGCGATGACCTGAACCGCGTAGTCCCCATCAATAACCTTGGTGAGCTGCGATGGTATGCCGGTTGCCACTATTCCAGAGACAAGGTCGCGGGTTTACTGAAAATTTCGCCAAAATCTTTGGCGGAGAAGACGGTCAAGCAATTTGGCGTGACCACTGGTAGGAACACCCCACTTTCCCCTGATCTTTTCCCGGAGGTGTTTGACGAGGAGGAGCCCACTGGTGACTGGCCGTATCGTGAACTAGTAGGCAGTTTGCTGTGGCTTTCTAACCAGACGAGACCTGATATCTCAAATGCCGTAAGGGCGGTCGCGAGGTATATGCATGCCCCCAAACTCAAACATTGGTTGACTGCGAGAGGGATTTTGGAGTATCTGAAGGTGACGAGTAGCTACGGTATTACTTTCCAGAGGGGCAATGGATTAGAGTTGGTGGTTTATGCAGACGCAGCCTATGCCCCCCGAGGCACTAGGAGGAAATCTGTCTCGGGTGCAGCCGTGATGTGTGGGGGTGCGGCGATTCAATGGATTTCTAGGACGCAGAAGACTTCCACACTCTCCACGAGTAAAGCAGAGTACGTTGCGATGGCAGAGGGTTTCAAGGAGGCTCTTTTTCTACGGTCAGTGTGGCGTTTCCTGTTGCCTGGTTTTGGGAATCCGTGCATCCAGGTTTTTGAGGACAACAAGGGTGCGATCCAAATAGCGGTCAACCCTGTGACGAACTCTAACTCGAAGCACATAGATGTCCGCCACCACTGCGAGAACTTGTCGAAAAGGGAGAGTTTGAAATCACGCATGTGAGGTCGGAATACGAATATGCGGACTTCTTGACGAAAGACGCTTTCCGTTTCCACAGGAACTTCATCATGAACATGAGTTAATTTGTTTGTTTGATTTGTTTTGTTTTGTTTTTGAATCAATTTTTATATCTGACGAGGCCGATATTTGTATCTTTCTGCGATTTGAGGGAATTCGAGGAAGTTATCACAACTTTCATGAGATTTGAGAAGATAGTTTACGGATTTTATTGAGCTTGGAGGTCATGATATTTTATTGCTGAGATCTGAAGAGTTTTTTTGTTTTTTTTTGGGCGATTTGACTTCGTGCGGTCCTATGATTTGTGATTTATTTTTTGGGGGGGGGACGAGGGAGTCAATCCGACATGCCACTATGTACCATTCTGGTTTGAGTTGAGGAGTCGATCGTGATTCATGAGTGGTGCTTTTTATCCCTTTCCGTTGGGGCTGGAAGACTGCTGTACGTAGCAGGAAAGCTGAAATATTTGGAACTACTGTATAACATTATTATACTGAATACGTATCTACGTACGTAACGCGGAATTGAAATCTGTAGTATACCAAGTCGACCGCACTAAACTGGGGGCGTTATTTCAGAGACGAAATTCTGGGTTTTTGTTGCCATTTGACTGGATTTAGTGTGTCCCCTGTAGAGAGGCTATATCGGATTGGTGTTTGATTCAGATGGAGAGAAAAAAAAGGGGGGACTGCAGTACTATATAAATGATGCAAGGATTCGATTGATTGTTTTCTGAGATTTTGAGGAGTTGCTTTGTGGGCTTTTCTGGACTTGGCGGGCTTGATCTTTCAGTACAGTCGAGATTTGAGCAGTTGATTTCTGTTTTTCTCCGATTTATTTATTTTTCGGGTTTTGAGCAGCTGTTCTTGTGGTACTATTTTCTGAGATGTGAAGATCAAGTTTCTTTCTTTGTGAGATTTGAGACTTTGATATTTGTGTTTGTGATATTCTGATTTGAGGCATTGGTGGTCTTGACATATACTTATCTTTGAGTACAATACCTTGGATTTGGATTTTGGGTGATCGTGGTCTATCATCATGGCATGGTACTTCATCATGAGCGATGTGTGGTGATCCCATTCACCAAGCAGCCAAGTAGAGAGCAGAGGGGCTGTTCGGAGTGCTCACGTACTTAGTGTATGGATTCATGTGTAACGGTATTTGGGAGTTCCACAGAGGAAATATGCGTGTTTCTGTGTGGAACGGTCATCGGGTTGGGACGTATCTTATCCGCCGCTTTCTCACTTCTTCTTCTTGTTCTACTTCTTCTTGTTGTGTGTGTACTTCATGTTCTCCCCCTTTCTTCCTTGTCTTGTGTATTCTAAGCGATAATATATATATACCCTGGAGGGGCTTCTACGAACTGACTCAGGCTTGGCCTATCATATCAGTGAGTGCATCGAACAGTGTCTGTACCATCCAAAGGATCCAGTGTCTTCTGGACCCCCGTTGACGTAGTCCCACCAAAGGCAACATCCGATACCCTCCGGTTCCCTCATACCCCGAGCTCCCATTGCAATCTGGGATGTAGGTTCGTCAGGTTGGTAGGCTGTTCAGTGTTTTAGGTTCCTGTTGTAATCAAGGTGCCGGCGAAGACCCAACCCAACCCCTGCCTCTAACCCCAACCTCTAATCCCAATCCCAACCCTGACCCTGACCCCGAACCGCAGCCGAAAGAGTCCAAAACTGATCTCAAACGCGGCTGCGCCGGGTTTGCATTGGGCCGGGAAATCTCTCAATTGTGGACGACGATTCCGAAGTGCAGACGGCGCTATTCAATGTTCAAGTCACAAACACCCCTAAAGACCCTAGCTTCCAGATTGCAAAAAAATCTGCTTGTCCATTCCTGAGGGTGCAAAGTCACAGCCGATGAATTTCATGATTCTAAAAAAATCAAAATAACAAAAACAAACTGTTCTGCATGCTTCATCGGGCGGGTATACGTATTCGAATCCTGCATGTATTACTTATTACGGAGGTCTATAGTTAACAGGACCTATGGCATACATAAAAACCCATATATTTAGGAATTTTTACGAACAATATTTGGTCCTTTTTGCTATGGTCCCCCGTAATAGTAGGTCGCGCCTCGCGCTCATTGGCGACAATATGAATACTTCTGTTGAGGTTTTTTTAATAATATCATTCACTTTCCACCTTAACTTGTACCAGGTGGGAGGTTCTCACCCTCAGCGGTCCTCTTCTGGGCAAAACGCCGTGGTCACAGGTGTCGTCTCAACTTCCCCCGGTACGTGCCTCCATTTCATTCTCACTGCTCGTCGACTTTCATCGGATGTAGCAAACTCACGTTTTCTTGTTTTCCGCTAACTATTGTTTTTTATAAGGCCACGTCTTGTGCAGTCGCATTTGGAGTCAGTTGAAAAAGTCCCTTTCAGCCCGTTCGCATGAGCGTTTGCCCCGGAAAAGTTGAAAATTGGTCTTTCTCGCCTCAGAATGTGTCGAAGTTCTCTCCAAGATTTATCAGGGGTTGTTTCCCGCTTCTGGACGGGCCCTGTTGCAAGAATTCACCGTCTGCACGTTTCCGATCCAACTGAGGCCAATATGAGTGCGATGGTGGATCGGATCGGAAAATACGTTTTGTTTTGCTCCCATTGGGTGTTTGGATCGTATTTGACCGAGTTGCATCGAAAAAGTAAGGTCAGCAATTTCCTGTATCTGGGTACTTGGAGAAGCGAGAAACTCCCTCAGATAGATCTTGGAGAAAGGTCGGACACGTTTTGAGGCGAGAAAAACTAATTTCCAACATTTCCGGGGCAAACGCTCACGCGAACGTGCTGAAAGGGACTTTTTCACCACGCACTCTCGTAGTTACAGCGTTTACCTGCTCACATTCGTTCTCGGACAACCCAATCTTCAGATGATACTTACGCAAGGTATGGTCCTAACAACAGGTAGTGGCGGTGTATTCTCCAAACCAAACCGATCTTGAAAACCCTCGACGGCCACCAACCATGCAGTGTTAGTTCGTACTCGTTTGCTGATTTTTCGTACATTATATTCTTATTTCGTACATCTACCCTCTTTGGCCTGCCCCGTCCATGGGGTTGGCCGAGGAAGTCCGCCAGGACCTGCAACGGTCTAGCGACAGTCACACGAACATCGAGCTTCGGGCTGGGTAGAGAGGGTGCCTTGCGCGGTCCGGCTGGTGGCCTGGTCGCTTTAAGGACGGCGTGGGGTGGTGGTGATGTTTTTTCTTCTTAACCCCGACGCCAAGCAGTTCAGCCCTGCGGAGGGTTAGGTACATCGCCACAGCAGAGAGCGCTACACGGGCAGTCGGGGGAGCGGAGAGGCTGGCCACAGCGTGGGTATGCATGCACGACAGGAAGGATGGGAGTGTCGGCGTTGGCTGGGACGGCTGCACCCAGCCAACGGAAACCAAGGCGCGTGCCGGGCTAGGAAGCGGAGAGCCACTTTCGCCATAGAGAAGAAAAAAAAAACAAAAGAACAAAAAAAGGAGGCGGGGACGAGCCTCACGTCGGCTGGCAAAAAAAGCAGTACGCGAGGCTCGTAAGAGACAGAAGGAGGCACTGGTGGCGGTAGCGACCTACAATGTGCGCACCCTGGCTGTAAAGGGGGAAAAGGGGTATGGACATGACGAGAGTGCACTGGCGAAGGGCAACTCGGTTGAGACTTCATTGGTCCGCAGGAAACTCGGAGGAGCAGTAGCACGACGTTACGTGCGACAGGGTATCGCGTTTTCTGTTCAGGTCAAGAAATAACAGCTGCCAGACAAGGGCTGTACGGAGTGAGTCTAGCTGTGAAGGACTCGTCGTGCAGTAAGGCTGTGTACACTCCTCAGTTCATTGATGAGAGCGGCTTATGTCTATGCGCTTTGAGCTGGCTAGCAAATGCGAGGCAGTTAATTCGTCGTTGCGTATGCTCCAACTGATTGTGCCAAGGAAGTTGAACTGAGACGTAGTTTCTGGCAGAAGCTGGAGGACTTGGTGGAAAATATTCCGACGAAAGAGTGTCTGTTTGTACTGATGGATGCCAACGCGCGAACTGGACAGAGGATGCAAGGGTGTGGTGATGATGAAAGTAGAGTGCTTGGAGCATATTGACGTGATGTTCGTAACGATAATGGCAGACGACTCCTGTCGTTCGCCACCAATTGCAAGTTAGCTCTCACCAATACGTTTTTCAGCACGCGCAAGGGTAGGATTTCGTATACACACAACGGCACCAGCCCGAGTGACCGTAAGCGGATCGGCTACATCCTAACACGTCAAGCCCATCGACCTAACGTATAAGATGTTAAAGTCGTCCCACAGCCTCCTGCCCCAGTTAAGGCTGACTCCAACCACAGCATCGTGAATATCAAAATCCGACTCAGTGGTCACTTTGCATCCAACCGAAAATACGTAAACCGACAAAACGCCGAGAGTTCGACAGGCAGCTTTTTATGTTCGATGAAACGTGTCGTGAACGAGTAGTCGCGAGGGTCATCTCCACTCTCAACCAGCTTAACCAGCCCCGTAATACGTCTGGCGTGGTTGAGTGTTTCACTGCGGCTATTATTGATGCGATCGAAAAAGAGGTACCACCACGTCCACGTCGCCACCGCAGACATGGATGGTGTGAGTCTGCCGAAACTTTGGCCGCATTCATATTAGCATGGACAGCGAGGGAGGATGCACGGAAATTCTTGCGTGCCCACCCCCGGGATAGAACAGCGTGAAAGACACAGAGATCTGCGTGTGCGAACCTGCAGAAGGTGATTGCCGCAGGACTGCATGCTTACTTCGAAGCGTACCTCGCTGAAACCGCACGACTCCTAGCGAAAAACGACCAGAGAGGCTTTTACAAGCACCTTAAGAGTAACGTAGGATTGGAAGGGACTCACGCGAGAAGCGAACAGTCCATTAGGGACGAGAATGGCGCGCTGTTGCGGGATATGGTGCGAATTCGTGAACGGTGGGGAGGGGTTTACCACATACCCTTGAACATGAAATCGCTTAAACTCGATCCCACGATCATCGACCTCTTGCCACCACGACCGCTTAAACTGTCGCTCGGAGATGAACCATCCATGGACGAGATGATGGAAGCACTTAAGGGGATGTCAAACTGGAAAACTGTCGGGCCGGATGGTCTCCCGACCAAACGCTTGAAAATCGATCACCCCGCATTCGCCCAGTGCTTTCACAACATCCTTGTCAATGTTTAGGTAACAGGAGAAGTCCCCCAGAAATGGAAAGATGCGATCATCAAGGTCCTTCACAAAAAGAAGGACCGAACTGATTGCAATAACTACAGAGGGATTTCGCTTGTTATCCACGCAGGCAAAGTCTTGTTGAAAATCGTCGCGTTCCGCCTCAGCAACTACTGCGAGACCGAGGAATTACTCCCGGAGGAACGGTGCGGCTTCCGTCCCGCACGATCAACGATTGATATGTTGTTCGTCGTGCGCCGGTTGCAAGAGCTTGGAAGACAGAGGAAACTCCCCCTGTACTTGTGCTTCATTGATGTGCAGAAAGCGTACGACTCTGTCGACCGAGAGCTGTCATGGGAAGTACTCACACGTTTTGGCGTACCAACCAAGATGCTGAGAATTTTCAGTAATTTCCACGATGGCATGCGGGCTCGCGTGCGTACGGATGACGGCGAGCAGTCGGAATGGTTTGATGTCACGCAGGGGCTGCGGCAAGGCTGTGTGCTGTCACCGTTACTGTTCAACGTATTCTTCGCTGCTGTGTTGCACGTCGTACTAGTACGCTTTAGCCATGACGAAGCCATCGTAAGGGATTTGGTCCAACCCAGTGATGCTGGAGTAGTCGGAATGGAGGAGCAGGAGCCGTTGGCCTGCGTGCGAAGGGCTGTATGGGGCATGTTGTACGCCGATGACGCAGGGATTGCCTCGAAGTCGGCTGAAGGGCTCGCGAAAATGATGACAGTCATCGTGACCGTCTTCCAAGCAGCAGGCCTTGCGGTGTCGGAAAAAAAAACAGAGACCATGCTTCTACAAACGCCAGACCAGAAAATCCTCGCACCACCGCTCGTTATCGAAGCAGCAGGCCAGAGGTATAAGCAGACGGCCCAGTTCTTGTACCTAGGCGGCATTATCCACGAAAACACTGACCTCTCGCTCTAAATCGACCGACGGATCCGTCTCATGCGAGCATGCCTCAAACGGTCCGGCCCAGAGCTGTATGATAGGACGACCGCCCCCCTTAGCCTGAAAGTTCGAATGCTGAAGGCCGAGGTGATTGAGACCCTGCTGTACCGATGTGTGACGTGAACCCTCCGAGCGGAACACTTTGCCAAGCTTCGAACGGCTCACCACCAAGTCCTGTTGCGTGTCATTTGGCTTCCAGCGCCGACTTCGTACTGACAATACCACCCTCTCGTACGCGAAGGCCCCCAAGATGACACGTTGCGAGAGCATCGAAACGACCATCCGCAAACGGCGTCTCTTCTTCGCGGGGGGGTGGCACGGCAAAGCAAGGATCGATTACCCAGTCGGGAAATATTCGGGACGATGACTGGCGGGGAGAATCCGAGACCTGGCGGACAGGTTAAGACTTGGCATAGATGCATAGTCGAAGACATTAGGGTGTTCCGATCCACCGAAGGGTCAACGGAACTTGCCCCCTTGGTGTTTGGAGTTGAGAACGCGCTGTGGCCCACTGCTGTAAAAAAGGCGGGGCAGTGGTACCGAGGGATCCACGAAGCAGCCGAACGGTTCATGGTCAGGTGGCTCGAGGCTGAGGCTGAGCTGAGTAGGTAGCGCCGCGCATCCGCCGTGGGTGGTGTCCAAGGGAATGGGGGGAGGAGGGGCAACAAGAGGAGTAGCAGAAAACCCGAGCAAGGGAATGCGGAGAGAGAGGGGAACAGGTGTAGAAGGGAAACTGCAGTGGACGAAAGTCGGAAGGAGATGGCAGACAGGGTAGCAAGGTACCGGGCGGCCTAGGAAGTAGAACATGTATATACTACTCGTACCAACTGGTGCAACTGGTTCGAACGTGGTCTTCCTTTGTCTTCGTTTTGTTTTTGTTCATTTTTGTTTTACTGTATTTTCTTCTTTTTGCGCCGACCCTATGTGATTTTCATTTTAGTTTTTATCTCTTCCTTTCTCCGATCGATAAGCCTTATTAACGCGTTTCGGAAATAAAACAATTAAAAAAAAAAACTTTGCTCACGGTGGGGTGCTCAGGGTGGGTGCTCAGGGTTGGCGCTTCCAGGATTTGGAAAAAATTCGAAAAAATAAATTGCTCAGGGTGGGAGGAGGAATAAAATGACATAGACCTGCGTTCAATCTTCCCCACTTTTCTCGGCAAGCTTCGAGCATCGTGCAGTCGACCGCCGCGTGTTCCACCACCTTTCGCCCCGACCTGCCCCTCCCGCTCCTCCATCACTATAACACGATCTCCACAGTCGCTGTCCTCCAAGCCGCCACCCAGCTAGAGGTTGCGTGTCTTCGTTTTCGTGTGCAGCGTGATGTGCTTGTAATTATCGAACTGCTCCTGCCCACTTCGCCTCGCCTGGTGCGATTACAGCAGCAGTAGTACTTGGAGCCCCATCACAACCAACCGCCTACTGGTGGAGGAGGTGGGGCGCCCGGTTGCCCCAACGCTTTGGCTAGTGGTCATCCGCCTCGCGTACCTTCTACGCCATCACCGCCCTCCTCACCGTCACGCGGCGTGAGGTTGCTAGGTCGATTGTCTTCATTATTTGTTTTTCGAAAGATAGATAGATGATGCATGTTCCACTTCCTTGCCTGCTGAGATTGCCGTTGCTAATCTGTACTTACTCGCGCCAAAATCACGAACCAAACGACGACTGGTTCGAGGAGATGGCCCGCCTTGTCACCCTAAGCTATGGCGGCGAGTCAGTGTCAGTCCCGGGCTGCTTGTGTGACGGTACAGGCATCCTTTACTCCCTGTGCTCGTTTACATAGGGTTAGGCGAAATCACCGCCTCGCGCATCGTGATATTCGAGCTTCAGGGTCAACGATGAAAACAGAAGCGATACACTAGACCACGCGGGCCAACCATGATCAAAACCAACGGAACCCTTTGACGGCACGACCCATTTTGTTTTTTGTTCATCATCACTTTTACTTTCCAGCCCACTCGTAGGAGGTTATACCCTCGACGACCTTCTGGACAAGCCGTGGTCACAGGTGTCGTCCCTTCTCCCCCCGGTACGTGCCTTTAGTTTTTATCGCGCATAGGGTTCAGCATTCCCACTGCTTGTCGATTTTCATCGACTGTACAGCTAACTCACGCTCTCGCGCTTTCCGCTAATCAATTTTATGCAAGAAAAAGTCCCTATGAGCATGCACTCGGTGAGATTCGAACTCACGAAATTGACCTTGATAGGGTCGCGGACCACCTACCAAGCCACCGGGGACGCCGGCGCCGGCATGGGTCTGGTATAAGTACATCGTCGAACCCTATTTAATCTGATATTTGTGTTCTCTGCTCCTGACACTATTTCATGTAATCTAGAGCTGCTGATTCTAGTATAGTGCTTTTAATTGAATCTTCGGCCATGTTCTAGACTGAGTAGTACAGGGGTATTGTCACGGCGAGCAGGGGACATTGTTTACCATGTCATTTGTGAACCCTGAGCTGTAGTACCTCGGAAGGATAGCATAGAAGGGGGTCGACTAAACCTGCGTGGGGCTCTGAGGGAGCTGGGTATGTCGATCACTGGAAAGCACGGACTTGAACCAAACTGAGAACATGTATGTGATGAACTTGTGAATCCCTGGCACGAAACGCTTGCTCTGAACGCACGGAATACTTGCCCTGAATGCTTGGAACGTTATCTGCACGCTCGTGAGTCACCCGCCTGACCTGTCCCTCCGATTTGCCATGATCTCCAGGAACCCACCCAAGTCAGACCGTAGAATGAAATGCATGCTTTAATACGATGTCTCACGCAATCATAGGACAACAATGCACAGGTGTACAAAATCGAGATGCGCATAGGGTCGCATCCCGTAACATGGCTCCCTTGCCGGGAATTGAACCCGGGCCTGATAAGTAAAAGTCATATACCCTAACCATTGGAATACCAGGAATGTGCTTGCATGGCCGCTTCTTCCTTCGATCGCATGCTCGTTTACCAGCTTCAATTGTGCTTGTAGGCATGCTCCCATCACATTATCGAAAACAATGCATGCATCTCTAATATGGACGTTCACCAACAACATTGCTTGTACCATCACATTATCGAAAACATTGCATGCATCTCTAGTATGGACGTTCACCAACAACATTGCCTATTCCTTTCGGTCAGATCGATACCACTTGTACAACGTCATTTCGCTAACACGTGATGCATACCACCGCTTCAACTACAAGGACGTCTCCCTTGCCGTGCTTGCATGCCCGCTTCTTCGTTCATATAATATGGATGCTCGTTTACCGGCTTCAACTGTGCTTGTACACATACTCCACGGCATTATCGAAATACTGCTGTATGCATCTCAAATATTCATGTTCCCCCACAACTTCATTTTCAAGTCAAACTCATGATGCATACCAACGCTTCATCCACTATCATACATGCACGCGCACACACGCACACCAACACTTCTTTCACATGCACGCGCACACACACATACCAACGCTAGTCCCTGACGTCGCGCTGCTTCGTCCACATGCATCAATACGCAAGCAAGCACGCAGACCAACGCCTCGTCCACATGCACAATATATTTTACTGCTGCAATGCACGCTACCAAGCCACTACCGCTGTACGTTACCAGACAATAGTAAAGTCTTGTTCTGCTTGAAATTACTACTGTAGGATCGTCACGCCACTTGAATTGCCTCTTCGAACTACCAGAGAACTTCCATAATGCGTCGACAGCAGCGATATGACAGACGAACAGTCATCAAATGCCGGTAGGCTGGCTCTAAATTCTTCAACCATCTCACTCATTGGACGGTTATTAGAGTAATACGCGTACCGGGTATGTGATTTACAACAGCACTAAGTGCAAGGAATAACAATCCCCCTAATTTCCAGAAACTAAGAGACAAACACATAAATGAATAGCAGGTAAATACATATTCAAATTTTACTTATTATGTTATTGTTAAAATATACGGACGTATCTCCTCTTTGTTTCTTTCCCATATCACCACAGAGTATACACACAATATGACCAGGTAAGGATATACTTAGGGGGGGGGCGTGAGCGTGGCTGAGACTCAGGGTGTGTCTTAACCCCCCCTAGACAGCATGGGAACGAGCGGAACGGAACGAGGCTGTTCGTGGTCATTCGTTCCGTGCCTGCCTGTGTAAAAAAACGTGTTTGGGTCCATGCAGAATCCTGGGCCTCGCCAGCTGAATCAGTACGAACGGTATCTTTTGCACACGCGAGAGCACATTGGTGTCCACATCCGTCTTCGGTGGTGTCCATCTACATCAAATAAGATCCTCTATATTCCCGTTCGGTCGGGCCGTTCGTTCCTCCCAAACAAGAAAAAGGGGTGCAACACTTCTTCTTCCTCTTCCTAGATACCAGGTATACAGTTTTTCTCAGACTGCACTGAATATATTCGTTTCCCACAACCAATCAGCATCAATTCATGCAGCAAATAATATTCCATCCGGTTCGTTCCCATGCTCTCTGGGGGGGGTAAAGACACACCCTCATATACATGTATATATCCTTAACCTTTAGTAGAATGCACTAATCGCAACGCTGCTCTCCCTGACTATAAAACCGCTCTGGGTGCTGGGTCGGGTCGTCAATGAAATTAGACGTTATGGCCCGCCGGTAGACGAAAAAATTATATTTGGTCTCGGTTCGCATGCAAGCACGCTCGTCTCTCGTCTGTTCGTCAATCGCTCGCTGTGCTTGTATGCATGCCTCATCGCATATCACATAAATGCTCGTTCACCAACGAATGCATGCATGCCTTTCGACCACCAAACATATTTTCGAATTCAAGTGCCAGCGGATTGTACTGAAAGGCACCTCGGAGACCCCACCCTTGACGAACCCGAATCAACCGGAGCAACGTGGGTCCCCATTAATACCTCAATTCGATCGCAATGAATTATTCTCCCTCTCAGCAAACGCTGGAATCGGATCGCCATTGGAACTCGACGTTATTGACAGCCCGTAGACGAATCCAGATTATATTTGGTCTTGAATCGCATGCAAGCACACTCGTCGCTCTTCTTTTGTGAGCCTCGGGCTGGGTAGAGAGGGAACCTCGCGCGGTCTGGCGAGTGAACTGTTCACTCTAAGGACCGCGCGGGGGGTGGTGGTGATGAGTTTTATTTTTAACCCGGATGGCGAGGAGTTCATCCCCGAGGCAGGACGGGTACATCACCACAGCAGAGAGCGCTGCGTGGGAAACCTGGGAGAGGAGAGGCTGGCCACCGCGTGGGTACGCAAGCGCGACAGGAAGGATGGGGGTGTCAGAGTTGGCTGGGACAGCTGCACCCAACCAACGGAAATCAAGGCGCGAACAGGGCTACAAAGCGGAGAGCCAATATTATCATAGAGAAAAAGAAGAGACAAAAAAAGCAAAAAAGGAGGAGGGGACGAGCCTCTCGTCGGCTGGCAAAAAAATCAGCACGCGAGGCTCGTAAGAGACGGAAGGCGGCACTTGTGGTGGTAGTGACCTACAATGTGCGTACCCTGGCCGTAAAAAGGAAGAACGGGTACGGGCATGACGAGTGCGTACTTGCGAAAGGACGGCAACTCGGTTGTGACTTCATTGGTCTGCAGGAAACCCGACGGTCCGGCAACACGAGGTTTCGTGCAGCTGGATACCAACGTTTTTGTTCAGGTCAGCAAAAAACAGCAGCGAGACAAGGGTTGTATGGGGTATTTTTAGCAGTAAAAGACTCAATATGCCGTACGTCTAAGTTCACTCAGCAGTTTATTGACGAACCACTTATGTCTATGCGCTTTGAGTTGGACGGTCGGTGCGATGTGGTTAATTTCGTCGTTGCGTACGCCCCAACTGATTGTACCAAAGACGTCAAGCAGAAAGGCATGTTCTGGCGAAGGTTGGAGGACCTGGTTGAGCAGGTTCCTGCTAAAGAGTGTTTGTTTGTGCTTATAGATGCCAATGGACGAACTGGGGGGAGGATAGAAGGGTGCGGTGATGATGAATGTAGGGTGCTCGGAGCATACGGACGAGATGTTCGTAGTGATAACGGCAAACGGCTTTTGTCGTTCTCTACCAGTTGCAAGTTAGCGCTCACCAACCCATTTTTCAGTACGCGCAAGGGCGGAATATCGCATACATACAACAGCACCAGCCTGAATGATCGTAAGCGAATCGACTACATCCTAACTCGTCAAGTCCACCGACCTAGAGTACAGAATGTTACAGTCGTCCCACATTCCCCACCACCTGCTAAGGCTGATTCAGACCATAACATCGTGGACATCAAGGTCCGACTTAGTGATCACTTTTCGTCTAACCGAAGATTGCTGAAACCGAGAATTCGACAGGCAGCTTTTCTTATCCGATGGAGAGCGTCGACACCGAATAGTCGAGAGGGTCGTTTCCACTCTTAACCAACCTACCCGGCCTCGTAACTCGTCTGGCATGGTTGAGTGTTTCACCACAACGGTCACGAATGCTGTTGAGAAAGAGGTGCCACCTCCACCACGTCGCCACCACCGAAACAGATGGTGTGAGACCCCCGAAACGTTGGCCGCTTTCGAAGTAGCATGGACAGCGAGGGAGGATGCGAGACAGCTCTTGCGTGGCTACCCCCGAGATAGTACAGCGTGGAAGAAGTTGAGATCCGCCTGTGCGAATCTGCAGGGTGTGATCACCGCAGGAGTCACCGCGTATTTTGAAGAGTACCTCGCTGGAACCGAGAAATTCCTCGCGAGTTCCGATCAACGAGGGTTCTACAAGTACCTGAAGAGTACGGTAGGGTTGCAAGGTACGAAAGCGAGGAGTGAACAGTTTATAATGAACGAGGATGGCACGCTGTTGCGGGATCAAGCGCGAATTCGTGAAAGATGGGCGGAGCACTACCACAAACTATTGAACACGAAATCGCTGAACCTTGACCCCACGATCATCGACCTAGTGCCACCACGACCGCTGAAACTATCCCTTGGAAATGAACCATCCATTGACGAGATGATGGAAGCAGTGAAGGGTATGTCAAACCGGAAAGCCGATAGACCAGATGGTCTCCCGGTCGAAGTACTGAAACTTGACCACCCCGCTTTCGTGCAGTATTTTCACAGTATCCTTGTTAACGTTTGGGTAACGGGAGAAGTCCCCCAGCAATGGAAATATGCGATCATAAAGACCCTTCATAAAAAGAAGGATGGAACTGATTGCAACAACTACAGAGGGATTTTGCTTGTTGCTCAGGCAGGCAAGGTGTTGCTGAAAATCGTTGCGTCCCGTCTAAGCAGCTACTGCGAGACCGAGCATATACTCCCTGAAGAACAGTGCGGCTTCCGCCCCGCACGGTCAACAGTCGATATGCTGTTTGTCGTGCGCCGGCTGCAGGAGCTCGGACGGCAGAAGAAAATCCCCCTGTACATGTGCTTCATCGACCTGCAGAAAGCGCACGACTCTGTCGACCGAGAACTGTTGTGGGAGGTACTCACACGCCTTGGTGTACCAACCAAGATGCTCATAATCATTCGCAATTTTCACGAAGGCATGCGGGCTCGCGTGCGTGCGGATGACGGCGAACACTCGGACTGGTTCATTGTAACCCAGGGGCTGCGGCAAGGCTGCGTACTATCGCCGTTACTGTTCAACGTGTTCTTCGCCGCTGCGATACACATCGTGCTGGTACGCCTCAGCAAAGACGAATGCATCGTAAGAGATTTGGTTCATCTCGATGAGGACAGGGTTGTCGGAAAAGAGGAACCGTTGGCATGCGTGCAAAGGGCTGTGTGGGGCATGTTGTATGCAGACGACGCGGGAATAATCTCGAAGTCGGCGGAAGGCCTCGCAAGAATGATGACAGTCGTTGTGACTGTCTTCGAAGCAGTAGGTCTCACAGTATCCGAGAAGAAGACAGAGACGATGCTCCTACGAACACCTGATCAGACGTATACCGCCTCACCGCTCGCGATCGAAGCTGCAGACCAAAAGTATAAACAGACGACCCAGTTTTTATACCTAGGAGGCAATATCCACGAGAGTGCTGACCTCTCCTTCGAAATCGAGCGACGAATCCGTCTGATGCGGGCATGCCTCAAACGGTATGGTCCGGAACTGGACGATAGGACGAACGCACCGCTTAGTCTGAAAGTCCGGATGCTGAAGGCCGAGGTGATTGAGACCTTGCTGTACGGTTGCGTGACGTGGACCCTCAATGCGGACCACTTCGCCAAGCTTCGATCAGCCCACCACGAAGTCCTTCTGCGAGTCATTGGCTTCCAGCGCCGACTACGCACCGACCACACCACCCTCTCGTATGCGAAGGCGCTCAGGATAACACGATGCGAACGTATCGAAACGACAATCCGTAAACGGTAACTCTTCTTTGCGGGCGGTCTGGTGCGGCAACACGAGGGGCGATTGCCCAATCGGTTGATGTTCGGGACGATCGCTGGTGGGGGGAGCCCGACACCAGGCGGGCAGCCCACGACTTGGCCTAGGGCCATTGCTGAGGACCTTAGAGTGTTCAAAGCCACCGAGGGATTAACGGAAGACTCCCCCTTAGTCTTTGGAGTTGGGACCGCACTGTAGCCGACTGCAGCAAAACAGACGGGAAAGTGGTACCGGGGAATCCTCGAAGCAGCTGAACAGTTCATGGGCAGGTGGCACGAGGCTGAGTCAAAGCTGAGTAGACAGCGTCGTGCATCCGCTGCGGGTAGTGTTAGAAGGAATGGGGGGAGGGGTAAAAGCAGGAGGGGTAGAAGGAACATCGTACAAGTGTATGAGGGCAGGGGGGGGAACAAGAGGAGTAGAAGGGAAACCGCGGTAGAAGAGAGTAGCAGAGAGACCGCAGATAGGGTAACAAGGTACCAGGCCGACTAATAGGTTGGACTTTTCTTTGCTACTCGTACCGCCAACTGCTGCGGCCGTTCGGTATGTCTTGGCTTGGTGCCTTGATTTTTTTTCCATGAATTATCTTTTTCCTATATTTTCCCCTTCTTATCCTTATGAAAGAAGTACTACATAGTGGGTGGGTGACGAGCGTATTTTGGACCGCTCATTATTTCTCTTTTTACTTAGTTAAGTGTTCACCGGGATGCATATTATAGTTCCCTTTTTCCTTCTCGTTTCTTCCCCCTTGCACGTCCCTTTTGGCTCATGCTCGGGGTACGTGTGTGTCTGAGCTTTGGCTTTCCATTTTTTTTATATATTAGGGATTCTTCTCATTTTCTTTTTCTTTTTCTTTTTCAGTTTGGTTTCTTTGTTGCTTCTCTTTCTTTATGGTGTATTTTGGTTGCTGGTGTATGTATGTATGTTGTGTCGGCCGCACCTAGTGCGAAGGCATGGTATTGCGTAGGCTATTAATGCATTACGGTGTGTTATCTCTGTGTCGTAGTCTGTGACCGCAGAGCTCGTATCTTTCTAGGGTGAACAATCAGCACGGACACTGGGCTTGCTGGATGTCGACGAGTAGAAGAACGGTTTAATGTGAAGAACACACACACCTATCGCTCGCTGCGCTTGTATGCATGCCTCTTCGCATATCACGTGAATGACCGTTCACCAACGAACGCATGCATGCCTTTCGATGACCAAACATATTCTCGAATTCAAACGAGCAGAATGCTATGAAAGGAACCTCGGAGACCCCACCCTTGCCGAACCCACAATTCTTATTGAATCAACCGGAGCAACGTGGCATCCCGTCAACACCTTAATTCGTTTGCACGGAATTGTTCTCTTGCACAGCAGCCGCTGGGATCGGATCGCCATTGGGACTCGATGTTATAGTCAGCCCGTAGACGGATTCATCGTATATTTGGTCTTGAATTGCAAGCAAGCACACTCGTCGCTCTTCTGTACGTGTATCGCTCGCTGTGCTTGTATGCATGCCACATCGCATATTACGTGAATGCTCGTTCACCGACGAATGCATACATGCCTTTCAACGACCAAACATGTTCTCGAATTCACACACGAGCGGAATGTAATGAAAGGAACCTCGGAGACCCCACCTCTCCCGAACCCGCGTTTCTCATCGAATCAGCCGGAGCAACGTGATTCCTCGTCAACATCTCCATTCATTCCCCAGAAATTGTTTCTTTTGCGCAGGAACGACCGGGGTCGGGTCGCTACAGAACCTCGACGTTATTCTCTACTGGTAGACGAACGGAGGTTATAATTGGTCGTGAATCGCATGCAAGCACACTCCCTGCTCGTCTATACATCTATCGCTCGCTATGCTTGCAATAACGCGTCTTCGCATATCACGTGAATGCTCGTTCACCAACGAACGCATGCATGCCTTTCGACGACCGAACATATTCTCGACTTCAAACACGAGCAGAACGTAATGAAAAGACCCTAGGAGACCCCACCCTTGCCGAAGCCGCGTTTCATATTCAGTCAACCGGAGCAACGTGGCATCCCGTCAACACCTTAATTCGTTCGCAAGGAATTGTTCTCTTGCACAGCAACCGCTGGGATCGGATCGCCATTGGGACTCGACGTTATAGTCAGCCCGTAGACGAATTCATCTCATATTTGGTCTTGAATTGCGAGCAAACACGCTCGTCGCTCTTCTGTACGTCTATCGCTTGCTGTGCTTGTGTGCATGCCACATCGAATATTACATGAATGCTCGTTCACTGACGAATGCATGCATGCCTTTGAACCATCAAACATACTCTCGAACTCACACACGAGCGGAATGTAATGAAAGGAACCTCGGAGACCCCACCTCTCCCGAACCCGCGTTTCTCATCGAATCAGCCGGAGCAACCTGGTCCCATATCAGCTTACATATATGTTTTCGCGAGGGTTCGAGCTGTATGATAGATATGCAGTGCAGCCAAGCCTAACCACTACCAGGCTAACAGGTATGTAGCGGGTATAACACAACCGAACGATTGTTTTCTCATTGTTTTGATTTCTGCCCACAGCTGGAAATGCTGATCTTTTCTTACTGTAAGGTGTACCTTAAGCGAAAAAAATCGGGGGGAAGAGGCCGTGCCGCACGGGTTTCAGTTATTCAGTCACGAAGTGAGTTACTACCACACCACAAGCAAGATTTCTCTGGACCTGGGGGGAGGGCTGTGTCGCACGGCTTGCAGTTATTCAGTCACAGAGTGGGATATTACCACACCACGAGCAAGATTCCTCTGGACCTTGGGCCTATCTCTCTCGCTCCCAATGGGGTGGGGCTATTTTCCTTTGTCCCGATACACATACATTTGTACAGAAAAGATCCATTTGAACAAGTCATCGTCTTAACTCGTCGAAAAATCACATACCCGGAGGATGTATTTAAATATATACTACTAGAACTTCACTTGGTAGGAATTATGGCAAGATCTTTCTGAACCTTCGGGCCCACCATTCTCTTTGCTTCTACTAGGGTGGATATATTTATCTTTTTTCCTACATATATGTACAGCAGTGTGCATCTCACTACCGCAGCAGAGTATCTCACCGCTGCCTCCCGGCAGGAAGTATTCTCTGTAAAGCTGTTCAGCTGTGGAGTACAGCAAGCAGACCATTGTTTGGGGCGAAAGCACCCTATGAAAGCTACGTTGAAACTGATATCTACCAGAAGTAACGACAAGTATTAATTATGTATGCTACCATGTAGCTCGTGTCGTGGTGTTCTCGTACCCGGTGCGCGGGCATTGAACTTGCTTTACTTATTAATCTGCGATTATTTCTGGTTGATCTCAGTCTGCACATAACTATTATTAATAGTACCTCTCCAATGTAAGAAATCAGAACGGACATTGGGTTGTAGTGATGCAGTTGGGTTGAAAGGACGGTATGTGAAGACAACACACATATATTACCGCAGTTACAAACCATATTCGAGGGGTCGCAATACGTCGACGAGCAGTGGGAATGCTGAACCCTATGCGCGATAAAAACTAAAGGCACGTACCGGGGGGGAGAAGGGACGACACCTGTGACCACGGCTTGTCCAGAAGATCGTCGAGGGTAAAACCTCCTACGAGTGGGCTGGAAAGCAAAAGTGATGAAAATAGAAACAAAAAAATACAGAGATAGTACCACAAGACAAAGATTCGATGAACCTTTCAAATCTGCTAAAAATGTCACGAGCACAGACACACAAAGATTCGATCACCTTTCCGGCCTCAATGTGCTTACCCCGGATCTGGGTCGTGATATTAACATGAAATAGTCGCGTTGGTTTTGATCATGGGTTAGGGTTAGGGTTAGGGTGGTGTTTTTATTTAATCGAAGGGCCCCCTGTGGTCTACAAAAGTACTGTAATTTCTCGCTGTTGTTATTAGAGTGGGTCCTGGAGCTCAAACCTCACGATTGGTGAGGCTGTGATTTTCGCAAAATATACAAAGTGTGGGGGGACAGTAACGCATGCCGCGAGTGCGAGTTGGTAGGCCGTGTTCTTGAATGCCTATGCTGGATAATCTTGAAAGGCCAATGATTCGCTTGTTTTTGCCTTCTTCCTCCTTCTTTGTCTTCTCTCTGGATATGGTAAGCGCTGTAATATTGTCTGTTTTGCTGATTCTTGTGTCTGCCACATCCTCCAGGGTTCACAACGTTTGTTTCGCACCAACTGTACATGTATTGTACTTATGTCTGGTATGTATTTCCAAATGCCTACGAGATAGAGTCGTTTTAGCACTTTGACCTGTTCGGTCCCGACGACCATTATTTCACCTATATGGGGATCAACATAACCTTCAAGCATCCACACAGCGGTTGTTCTGTAGCAGTATGTGAACGACAGCCGTTCTGCCTACGATTGCCAACATGTCACTAACGTTTATCACACAATCTGAAATCACCGACATAGTCGTGATTCCGGAACAACGATTCTTGAAAACGTCAACTCCTTCATTAGCGGTATACTTTGTATACAGCAGTATCAATAGTTGTCAAGTACCCGTATGTGTGAATTACAACAGTACACACCTACGAATAAGAGAACCTGCATCGAGCACCACACTAAAACCTAAAAACCTACACGAGTATGAGCGGACATGTTCTTGGACGGACTCTGCAAAAATGCTATGATGTAATTTAATTTACTTACTGCCACTAAGAGCTGGGCCAGCCTTCAAAACTGACTTGTTTTGTCTATGCTATGTCATAACACACAAAACAAGGGGGGGGTTAGGTTTATAGATTACTTGGTACTCTCAGTATGGTAGCATGTCGGGGAGTGAGCACGTTGTCATTACTAGCAGGCTATATGGCGAGGTGAGCGCCCCCGAGATTTCACCTCAGTGAAGGTGAGCACTGGTGAGCGTAGCACCTTTGACAGTGGACGTAAGCACTGGTCATTATGCTATCGCCAAGAGGGGAGGTGAAGGTGAGCCCCTCCCTCAGGTTTGCATGCTGTGGGTTTTCCAGAGGTTTGGTAGGCTTGTGTGCTGCTGAGTGTCCTGGGGTCTAAGTTCGTGGCGAGGTGAGCGCCCCCGTGGGTTGAGTTCAGTGCAGGTAAACACTGAGGGCATAGCGCCTTGACAGTGAAGGTGAGTACTTGTCATTGCAGGGGCAGATGATGGTGAGCTCTCCCCTGAGAATTGTGTTTTGGGTTGGGTTTATCGATGACTTGGTACTCTTCGTATGCTAGCATGATGGGGGGTGAGCACGTTGGCATTCCTAGCAGGCGTCCTGGCGAGGTGAGCGCCCCCGAGATTTGACCCCAGTGAAGGTAGGCACTGATGAGCGTAGCACCTTTGACAGTGGACGTAAGTACTTGCCATTATCCTATAGCCAAGTGGGAAGGTGAAGGTGGGCCCCTCCCTCAGGTTTGCATGCTGTGGATTTTCCAGGGGTTTGGTAAGCTTGTGTGCTGCTGAGTGCGCAGGAGTAAGGGTTTGTGGCGAGGTGAGCGCCCCCGTGGGTTTTGAGTTCAGTGCAGGTGAGCACTGAGGGCATAACACGTTGACAGTAAAGGTGAGCACTTGCCATTGCAGGGATAGATGATGATGAGCTCTCCCCTGAGACGTGTGTTTGGTCAGGTTTGGGGGGGGGTCGGTTTGTGTTTACTCCGCTACATAATCGGCAATGGATACTATAGCCATCGTACCACTTGCAATTTAGATGCACTCACCTTTGGTATATACTGGGTAAAAGATTTTAGAGCACCGTGCCACCTTTTACAACTGAGGTGCATTCACTTCCACCAATGACGAAAGGTTATGTGCCGTCGGCATGGCAAAGGCGAGGCGAATCACGTGTGTTCAGAGTTACGTGAGGGTTTGTACCACTGCTGCGGCAAAATATTTGCCTTGTTAGCTCCGACAACGAGCGGTTGTATGCCGTCTTCTTAGCAAAGGCGGGCGGTGGGTGGTTCTGCACCTATTTCGACAAAACCCGGTATTCCAGGGATACGATTAGGAAGTGGTTGTGGACGAACGCCGTTCAGGACTCATGAATGATCTAGTACGAAAGGGTCGCACCGTGTTGATGCTGTCATTTGACGCGGTTCCCAATGTTGACTAGTCATCTTATCCGGACCGATTGGAGAACACTACCATTTGACAGTTCTCGTGCTGGGGGGGTGTGACTACAGTAGGTTTCTGCGAATATTTCCACCAAGACCGGAATGCGAGGGGCTCGATTCGAAAGTGGTTGTAGACGAACGCCGTTTAGCACTCATGATTGAATTTAGCGCAAAAACGTCGCTCCAGTGGTCAGTGTTCGTGCAGGGGGGATCCAGTGAACGCCAGAACCTTTAAACGACTTAATTACTAGGAATCAGAGAATAACCTCGGGTAGTGCCAGTAAATTGAAGCACGCGAAGTATGCGAAATACAACTCTATACCATAGGAAGAGGCGAAAGTAGAAAGTGGACCCATCATGAGTCTCTTACGGCCGTGGCAAACCCTTATACAAATCCACCTCCACATTCGCTAGTGCCAGTGAGTCGAGTAAATGTCAGTACCTTCAAACGACTTACTTACTCAGAATAAGAAAATAACCTTGGGTAGTGCCAGCATATTGAAGCACGCGAAGCATGCGAAACAGAGCTTTATGCAATAGGAGGAGGCGAAAGTACAAAGAAGACCTCTTACGAATTTCTGACAGCCCGTGGTTAACCCATATACAAATCCACCCCCACATTCGCTACGAGTAGTGCCGATAAGTTGAGGCACGCGAAGTATACGAAATAGAACTTTATACCATTGGAGGTGGCCAAAATATATCGATGACTCGGCATGAACGTGTTGCAGCCAGTGGTAAACCCATCTACGAAACCACCTCCACATTCGCAAGGCACATCCACACTCAATGGAGGGAAGTTGAGATCATCGCCAGAAGCAAAGCACACCATGAATATAAATGTGATATCCGCACTGAGACAGCTAGACAAACGTTAGGGCGGAATATTGAGTTATTCGGATTCTTAATTTTTCTTTCCCCAGATGCCTTGGCATTGTTTTTTTTTTTCTATTGCTATCTTGAAAAGTAATTTTCTGCTCTTCGGGTTTACTTTTAACGATTCGTTGTCTCGGTCTGAAGACATCGAACGTGGAGGGGTGTCACGGCAAGCAAGGGACATTTCACCATCTTATTTGTAAACCCGGAAAAGTAGTACCACCTAGGAAGGATAGCATAGAAGGGGATTTTCTAAACGTGCGTGGGGCTCTGGGGGAGCTGGGTATGTCGATCACTGGAAAGCCGGACTTGAACCAAACTGAGAACATGTATGTGATGAACTTGTGAATCCCTGGCACGAAACGCTAGCTCTGAACGCACGGAACACTCGCCCGGAATGCTTGGAACGTTATCTGCACGCTCGTGAGTCACCCGCCTGACCTACCAATCCAATTTGCCATGATCTCCGGGAACTCACACAGGTCAGACCGTAGAATGAAATGCATGCTTTTATAGGATGTCTCACGCAATTATAGGACAACAATACACAGGTGTACAAAATCGTGATGCGTATAGGGTCGTATCCCGTAACAGCAGTATCGTCGCTAATGCACACAACAGCAGCGACTATCTCATTATTTACTTCCGTGCCGTAGTGAACAGAAGTATACGAGGTATCTTGCCAAGAGTAAACTGAGGCTGTGTCATACAGCTCGATATGCTGAAGATACTGTATGTTATACTGTAGTATTTGAATGAAAAGAACATACCTTGCAGTCAGCATGAAAAACATTTTTTTGTGTGTTTTTTTTCACATTAAACCGTTCTTTCTACTCGTCGACATCCAGCACAACCAGTGTCCGTGCCGATTCTTCAATCCTAGAAATATACATGTTATGTGGTCACAAAGCTACGTCACAGAGATAGTTGTAATTGTTGGTGTTTGGTTCACATTAAACCGCTCTAGTACGTTGCTACGTATGCAATGCAATGGCATGTCATCATACTGCATACGACAGGCACGACATACACAATCCATAAAGTAGAGAAACGAAACGAAAAAAAGAAAAAAAAACAAACAGGACAATCCACAAGAGAAAAAAAAAACAAGAAAAAAAAAGAAACAAACCATCGTGCCCCCCCCGCAGGGCATCTGGCAGGCAATTGAAAAGAACGAGCTGGAAAAAAAAAGGATAAGAAAGAAAAAACACCACTAGCCGTGCGATCGTACCGATGTCGAACCTTTTTTATAATAACACTGTATGTCTACTGTATGGAGACCCCACGGATATGTTCGAAGGAGTACGTGACTCATATTCGTGTGTGAAATACCGTTCTTTATACCCACTCTACATCCGTACAACCCAGTGTCCGTTCTGATATATTATAATTTTCAGACAAAGCAATGAGTAAAGCAAGAAAGCAAGGGGAATGCCAGCGTACCGGTGAATACCGGGTAAAGCAAGTGAAGGCCAACGTACTGAGTACGAGAACAACGTAACGGGCAAAACAAGTGAGGTGCCAACGTACCGGGTACGAGAAGACCACAACACCAGCTATGTCGAGGAACATATGAGTTGTTGTGTAGTTCTCGGTGTCAACGTAGCTTTCATGCGGTGTTTTCGTCCAAATAAAAACCTGATTGCTTTACTGGACAGCTGACCGGCTTCACAGCAGTACTTCATGCCGGGAGGCAGCGGTAGTATGGGACACTATAGTACGGCCTAAGGATCGATGGAGATCTTGCCGTACGACCTACAGTACCATGAGCAGTTCTATTAGTAGTATTAATTTGTATGAATACCATATAGAACGGCTTCACTACAATACTTCATGCCGGGAGGCAGCGGTGTCGGTACTTTGCTGTGGTAGTAGGGGCCACCTTAGCAAGGCCCAAGGGTCGGTGGAGATCTTGCCGTACGACCTACAGTATTACCCATATAACCCTCTTAATCAAATCGTCCTTTCTACCCAGCTTCATCCAGCTTCATCAGTGACACCCCGTGTGAATACCATATACCTGGCATACATTTGTATCCTTCGAATTGTCATTTTAATAATATTCTCTGCGACCTCTGGGAGAGGATCCACTGGCGTGGTACGAGAGCCGCGACACCGGCCGCTGACTCTCGTTGCCTATCGTAGTGCCAGTACCCAAGAGTTCCCCCCCCTCAGCCGACTGGCCGGGGCTCTAACAAATGCAGTCTCGGACGATCGAGACCCCCAATGGTAGTAAACCATTGACATACCCCACTCTCCTAGTGAGAGCCCCTAATCGTAACCAGTTAATCTCAATTAATAAAAAAGCATAATACGGTGTGGTCAGCACCGGGTGGCCGCTCCGTTCCACCTACCTTCGAAAGAAGAAAGGGGCGGGTGGGCGGGAGAAACCGCAAGAGTAGGCCTAGCCTCTACGCCTAACAATCGACAGCGAGCAGTGCCGTGCTCTACTCGTGCACATATCACGAGAGGCTAGGAGAGGGCACGGCGCGAGTATGGTCGTTCTTCTCTTCTCTCTGCCTCTGAACAAGTTCGGTCATTCAGTTTCCGTCGGTAGAGACCATGACAGTAAATCATTAATTCCGTCGGCTGTGAACTAAACAGGAGTCTCACGTGAACTTAGAGATACTACGCTTTGTTGTGTATCCTTCGAATTGTCATGTTACTGTTGTTCTCTGCGACGTCGGGGGGAGGATCCAATGGCATTGTACGAGAGCCGCGAAAGCGGCCGCTGACTCTCGTTGCCTATCGTACTGCCAGTAGCTGGGAGTCCCCCCCCCAGGCGACTGGCCGGGGCTCTAACAAATGCAGTCTCGGACGACCGAGACCCCCAATGGCAGTAAACCATTGACATACCCCACTCTCCTAGTGAGAGCCCCTAAGCGTAACCAGTTAATCGCAAATAATAATAATAGCATAATACGGTGTGGCCAGCACCATGTGGCCGCTCCGTTCCACCCACCTTCGAAAGAAGAAAGGGGCGGGTGGGCGGGAGAAACCGCAACAGTAGGCCTAGCCTCTACGCCTACCAATCGACAGCGAGCAGTACCGTGCTCTACTCGTGCACATATCACGAGAGGTTAGGAGAGGGCATGGGGCGAGTATCGTCGTTCTTCTCTTCTCTCTGCCTCTGAACAAGTTCGGCCATTCAGGTTCTGTCGGTAGAGACCATGACAATAAATCATTAATTCCGTCGGCTGTGAACTAAACAGGAATCTCACGTGAACTTAGAGATACTACGCTTTGTTGTGTATCCTTCGAAGTGTCATGTTACTGTTGTTCTCTGCGACGTCGGGGGGAGGATCCAATGGCATTGTACGAGAGCCGCGAAAGCGGCCGCTGACTCTTGTTGCCTATCGTACTGCCAGTAGCTGGGAGCCCCCCCCCCCAGGCGACTGGCCGGGGCTCTAACAAATGCAGTCTCGGACGACCGAGACCCCCAAACAGTGCCCTGGCCTGGCTGCCTCTGCCCTATCTTTCCCTTCTCTGCTAGTTTACGAGATACAATACCCGAGTCCTCTGGGTTATTGCGGGTGTACGTCTAGGAAAACTTTGAAGACTTCCATCTACCTTCTCTCAGATCGCCCTCTACGACAGTTGCCCCTGGCCGCCAGCGTATTGGTTCCGCAATACGCAGTGAGTGGAGGCCGACTTCGCTGGTATCGTCGCCTGCTTCCACTACCTCTTCGCGAAGTGCCCCGAGGGCCTGCGTGTACTTCCCAAAAACGTGTCCCACGAAATAGGGGGACGAATTCTTTGTACGAGGTACCGGCGGCAATGTGCGACCGTGCCCCCCTGACAATGCACGTTAAACAAGCGGTGACGTCGTGGGAAACTCCACTTGCACGTTTACTCGGTGGAACACGGCTGATAGTTTACTGGCCACAGTACCGCCTTGCTTGCCCTCCAACGCACACCATGTTACGAACTTAAGCAACGCCTGAATCGTATCCGTCGTGCAGGCTGGCGTGTCGAAATACGCAGCCACGCTTATTAACCCCCGAAAAAAAAAAACGATTCGAGACCGGTAACCTGGCGTATAAGCTCGGTGAGATGACGACGCAACCGACTGGCGGATGAGCTGGCTACCCGCGCTCCTGAGCATAGCGCGACACCCGTGGGCCCGAAGACCTGGGCTCCCAACGGACGCCGACCCCGGGCGTACAAGCTGTGCCACTCGCGCTGCTGCTTCCATACGCCCTACGATCGGCCTCGCCCCCACCGAGGGGCGAGGCCCGTCCCCCTATTCATCAGATTTGGCAGTCGCCGACCGAGTGACGGGCCCCCCACTCGACGCCCCGCTCCCGCTGCCACTGTCGCTGCCTCTTCCGCCGCTGCTGCTCCCGTTACTTGCACCGCCACCCCCAGCCCCTGCCTGCCCTTGCTCTTGGCCCTCTTGGCCAGGGTTTCCCGCATACGGCGCCGTTGGCTGCGACACCGCAAACGGCCGACACCCCCGCCGGCGGCCTGCGCATATTGCCGCTGCCCGTTTTGCGAGTGGGACCGACGTTGGAAAACACGCAGGTGTCACCGAAGCAGCACCTGCCGGTCTTCCCCCCCTGCCGGCATTCACCTCCCCCGGCCCCGGCCGCCGGGGTGGAGAAATGGCGAGGTTGCTGAACTTCGGCATTGACAAAGCCGCCGAGGGCGATGCAGCCGGAAAGGCGGGGCCAGTGCGGCCCCGGAATGGCGGGAAAGGTACTCCGCCGGCGGGGGGTAGGCCCAAGCGTGACCGCCGCAGTCGGGGACACCGCGCAGGTCCAGCTTGAAGGTCGCCATGTATTAAGTGACCAGATCCGCCACCCTGGGGTAGTTTGCCGGGCGATGGACGAACGCAAAACACTCCATAACGTGGTCGTTAGGGATCGTACCCCTCGCACTGAAGGCTCATCCGAGCGCCTCCAAGTGAGCGGGCGCCACATGGACGTCCGACCCAATTTGTGGGAGCCCACGTGACGCGATCGTAACGATCGCGTACCCCAACATGCTCAGGTGTCGTGCCAGTGGACGGTTGACGCCTGCCCCCCCGCGGTGTGAAGGCCAGAAAATCGAGGTCGTCCAACGCTCCAACATGCCATGGACGCCAGCCGAAATGTTGACCGTGGCTCCCGGCCTCCCTATGCATTGACGTCAGGCAGCCACCGCAGATGATCTGCCATAGCCGAGTCGTGGGGCTGGCCCACGATGCCAATGCGCGGGTGGTCATAATCTGGTTGACCTGCCGGCCCACGGCGTAAACGGGTAGCTGGGGCTGCCGTCCCCGTAAAACGTCCGAGTCGACCTCAGGCCCACCCGGCCCGTCGCGGGCCGCGCGGCCGAGTGCAATCGATATCGCGCCGATGGCTCCTGCCCCGCCCGGGACGTAGCCGAGCCGGCGGCGTGCCCGCCCGCCTGTCCGGAGAAGGCGCCGGTACCACCGGCGCCGCTCACATAGCCTCCGTAGCCGAGCCCCCCACTGCGAGCCCGCCCGCCTGGCCGAGTTGGGCGCGGGCGGTTTCGGTACCGGCGAAAGCGCACTGTCGCCGACTCCTCCCGCTGGGCCCACGGTGGCCCCGGTACCGTCCCAAACCACTACCGTAGCCCGCCCTCCCGGGACCACGGCGAGCGGACCTACCTGTCCGAGAGGGGCGCCGCCCGGAGTACCGCCGTGGCAGAACACCCGCCCCGGACCTACGGCGATCCTGCCCTCCTCGGGGTTGGGGAGCGCATGCAGACCCGCGAGGGCACCCGTAGCCCCATCGACGGGTTGGCCAGCGATGTTGGGAGTCGGCGGGAGGACCCCAGCGACGGGGCTCCCGCACGGCTGTCCGCCTGGCGGTCCGAGCATGGCGGTGCTGGGGGGAGTGGTCCTACATGGAGGCCCCGGCAACAGAGCTGCCAGAATGCGTTCCAAACCAGCTGGAGCCGCGCCCCCCCCGAGGGCGGGACATCGGAAGGCTTCGACAATGCCGTTCATCGATGTCTGGAACGCCGGCTGGATCTGGGCGACTTCGTTCGCCATCCTCTACTTGAAGGTTGCAAAGTTGGCCAACCACGCAAAAGTCTCCTCATCGCCGTCGCTACCCGTCATTGTCTGGCGTCCCCCCTCCGCCGTCGTTCTCGGCGGGCCTATGCGAAATTTGGGCTCGACGAGACAGCGCGGACGCGTAGCAGAACACAGTGACGGTAACAGCGGACGACGCGGACGCGGAACAGAACACGACGACGGCAGCAACGGACGCGACGACACGGCGCGCAAGCGGAACGGGGCAGCGCGACGGGAACGATATTAGATAGAGGGGACGGTGAGCACTATCCATTCACCGGGTGGGGCTTGGTTGTCTCCGTGCTGGTGTGTGCCGGCACACCATTAATACGCGTCGGCGTTGTTTATAGCCGCGGTTGTTGACATGCACCGAGATCTTCCTATCAACAGCATGCGCTATCTGGTGTTTCCCACCGCGTATCTCGTCCACCGACCGAGAGGTTTGCTTGGGGTGACACACGCCTGTGTCTTTGGTACGAATATATCGCTAGTAAGACGGGAGTGACGCATGCGCCGGCATGCATTCCGCTCAATCTCGACTGAAACCCGGTGCGCCGGTCACGAGACGTAGACCGGCGCACTCCACCGCTATCGACCGCCTTAACGTCAACCGGCATGGCGTTGTTGTAGTGCGTCGCGACGCGTATTTTAAGTATCGTTAGGGAGGAGCACGGCCATGGGTCGACGCATCGGCGCAAGCCCCTCTGCCGTGCACCGGCACATAGTCCCTCATCATCGATCGCCGTCTAGTGCACCGGCACAGCGGTATTGTTACGTACATCGTTCGTTGTGTACCGCGACCTTCATTATATGTGTATCGTTAGTGAGGGACGGGCCAAAGGCCGACGCGTTGGCGCCGGCCACGAAGACTGCGCCGGCACATAGTCCCTCCCCATCGATCGCCTTCTCGTGCACCGGCACGGCGTCATTTAAGCACGAAGCAGTGATTGTGTGTCGCAACGTTTATGGTATGTATCGTTAATGAGAGATGGGCCGCAGGCCGACGCGTGTTGGCCACGAGACCTGAACCGGCATATCTTCCTTCACCATAGACAGCCTTTTAGTGCACCCGCACAGCGTTGTTGATACGTACAGCAGTACATTGTGTGTCACGATGTGTATGATACGTATCAC
This sequence comes from Macrocystis pyrifera, assembly GCA_031763025.1. NCBI lineage: Eukaryota > Phaeophyceae > Laminariales > Laminariaceae > Macrocystis > Macrocystis pyrifera. The sequence goes on along the minus strand of JASSKH010000020.1, from coordinate 12,449,443 downwards.
TGTATGTTTATCGCGACGTGTGTCGTAAGTATCGTTAGTGAGAGACAAGGCCAAGGGTCGACGCACCGGTGCCGGTCCGACGCCGTGCACCGGCACGTAGTCCCTCACCATCGAGCGCCTGCTGGTGCGCCGGCACAGGGGTGTTGTTCCATACATCGTTCGTTGTGTACGGCGGCGTTTATGATATGCATCGTCAGTGAGGGACGGGACAAGGGCTGACCCGTTGGCGCCGGTCAAGAGGCCTTCGCCGGCATACAGTCCCTCACCATCGACCGCCTTTTAGGGCATCGGCACAGGGTCGTTGAAAACAACCGCAGTACATTGTGTCTCGCAGCGTGTACGATATGTATGGCGTATGAGATACGGACCCCAAACCGACGCGTTGGCGCCGGCCGCGAGGCGTGCACCGGCTTATCTTCCCTTACCATCGACCGCCTTTAAGAGCACCGGCACGGCGTTGTTGGTATGTACAGCAGTACATTGTGTCTCACGACGTGTATAATATAGATCGCTATATTTGTTTCGCGACGTGTATGATAAGTATCGTCAGTGAGGTGCAGGGCCAAGGGTCGATGAATCGGCGCCGACCCCAAGCCGTGCACCGGAACATGGTCCCTCACCGTCAACCGCCTTCTAGTGCGCCGGCACAGCGGTATTGTTGCCTACTTATGTTCATCGTGTACCGCGACTGTATTGTATGTATCGCCAGTGAGGGACGGGCCAAGGGTCGACGCGTTGGCGCCGGTCACGAGGCTTACGCCGGCACATAGTCCCTCGCCATTGATCGCCTTATCGTGCACCGGCACGGCGTCGTTGAAACTTACAGCAACACATTGTGTCTCTCGTTAGTGAGGGGAGGGCCAAGCGTCGAGGCGTTGGCGCCGGCCCCAAGCCATGCACCGGCACAGCGGTCTTATCGTTCGTTATGTACCGCGATATTTATTTTATGTATCCTTTGCAAGGGATGGGTCAAGGGCCGATGCGTTGGCGCCGGTCATAAAGACTGCACCGGCACAAAGTGCATGGGCACAGCGTCGTTGGAACATCAGGAGTACATTATGTCTCGCAACTCGCAACGTGTACGATATGTATCGTTAGTGATATACGGGCCACAGGCCGACGCGTTGGCGCCGGCCCACAGACTTTGCGCCGGCAGATCTTCTGACACCACCGACCGCCTTTTAGTGGACCGGCACAGCGTTGTTGGTACGTATAGCAGTGCATTGTGTCTCGCAACGTGAGTGGTATATACCGCTATACTCGACGCGATGCGTACGAGAAGAATCACTAGTGAGGGCCAAGGCCATGGGTCGACCCGTCGGCGCCGGCCCATGCCGTGTGTCGGCACATAGTCCTTCATCATCGACCACCTCCTAGTGCACCGGTACAGCCGTGTTGTTACATACATCGTTCGTTGTGTACCGTGACCTTCATTATATGTGTCGCTAGTGAGGGAAATCCAAGGGTCGACGCGTTGGCGCCGGCCATAAGGCCTGCGCCAGCACATGGTCCCTCATCATCGACCGCCTTTTAGTGCATCGGCACGGCGTAAGGCCTGCGCCAGCACATGGTCCCTCATCATCGACCGCCTTTTACTGCATCGGCACGGCGTCGTTGGAACACGTAGCAATACATTGTGTCTCGCAAGGTGTATGATATGTATCGTTAGTGAGGGACGGACCACAGGCCGATGCGTTGGCGCCGGCCAAGAGACCTGCACCGGCATATATTCCCTCACCATCGACCGCCTTTGAGTGCCTTGGCACAGCGTTGTTGGTACGTACAGCAGTACATTGTGTCCCACGACGTGTATGATATAGATCGCTACAAGGTTAAGATGTATCGCTCTGCGTATGATAGGTATCGTTGGTGAGGGGCGAGGCCGACGGTCGACGCATGGGTGCCGTCCCCAAGCAGTGCACCGGCACATAGCCTCTCACCATCGGCCACCTTCTAGTGCGCCGGCACAGCGGTGTGTTTCATACATCGTTCGTTTTGTACCGCGACGTTTATTATGTGTATCGTCAGTGAAGTGCGGGCCTAAGGCCGACGCGTTCGCGACGGTGACGAGGCCTGCACCGGCATATCGTCCCTCACCATCGACCTCTATTGGTGCACCGGCACAGCGTCGTAGGAAAATAGAGCAATACATTGTGTCTCGCATCGTGTATGAAAAGTATCGTTAGTGAGGGACGGGCCGCGGGCCGACGCGTTGGCGCCGGCCACGAGACCCGCACCGGCATATCTTCCCTCACCGTAGACCGCTTTTTAGTGCACCCGCGCAGCGGTGTTGGGTACGTACAGTAGTACATTGTGCCTCACGGCGTGTATGATATATATCGCTGTCCACAGTGAGAGACGGGCCGAGGGCCGACGCATTGGCGCCGGCCACGAGACATGCACCGGCCTAAAGTCCCTCACCATCGATCGCCTATATGTGCACCGGCAAAGCATTGTTGGTAAACAAAGCAGCACATTGTGTCCCGCGACGTATTCGTATGATCTGTATCGTTAGTGACGGACAAGGCCAAGGACCGGCGGCATTTGCAAAGTAGCGTTACTCGTAAATATCAGCGAAATAGCAACGTCAGCTGTGAGATCAAGGATACCAGGTATGCGTCAAGTATATGCCGGTACGTGCGAGTATGTATCTCCATTCCTGGGCGCGGCATGTCTGCGAGGAGAAAATTAAACCTGGTATGTGCTCGTACAGCACATATGCCCTCCGTTCAGGTGCCATCAGTATTACCTATTATTGCCAAATACTCCGTGTGCGGGTATGCATCTTCATTCCTGGGCACGGTCTCTTAGCGTATATATCATGATATATCGTACAGACTTTGTGCTCTCTGCCCCGATGCAGCGGTGGTACGTCTCGATCAAATATCTCTACTGATGTACGAGTCCTGTCTATGGTGCTGTGAATAATATCAGTTGTTCCCTCCTGTGAACGGCCGAATCGCGAAATCGCGGGTTTAGGAAGAACACCCAAAGTTTATACAAGTGTCTTCCCGTATTACCCTTCATGCGTGCGCAAGCAACTCTTACCAAACCACCGGAGCGAACCGGCCAAGAAACAAAACCCTCGTGGGAAACATCATGGCTGGCGGCCCCAAGCGATCGAGGTAACGATGCTTGCAGGCGCATGAGGCACGCGTGAGAGTCATTGTGCATCAGAGTCGACAGCCCCACCCCCAAATAATTGTTGCGCTCGAGTTCAAGGTCTAAGGACCCCGAACATTTCCGGACCCTCGCTTCTAGCGCACGCCTCTCGCACACGTACCGGGAGAGCGTGCGTCGCCCCTGCTCTCGTCCCTTTCCATGAAGTTGGAGCTCACCAACCGCCGCTGTTGCTGCCGCCTGCTGCTGACGCGAAGAGGAACTGCAACAGAGAAACCACCACCGAAACCACAACAGTAGGCCTAGCCTCTAGGCCTCACAATCCGCAGAGAGCAGTGCTGTGCCCTACTCGTGCACCTATCATGAGAAGCGAGAAGGGGGCACGGGGCGAGTATGGTTGTTCTTCTCTTCTCTCTGCCTCTGAACAAATTAGGCCATTTAGTTTCCGTCTGTAAAGCCCATGACTATAAATAATTCATTCCGTCGGTCGTGAACACAACAGGCATCTCACGTGAACTCAGAGATACTACGCATACATACGGTGTTGTGTAGTGCATCCTGCATATACTGCTGCTGTGTAGGTGCTGTTTCAACGAGTCAAGATATTGACTCGTCTAGACGAGGAGATATAGGCCTCGGGACCTTGCCCTACAGTTGTAGTATTATTATGGATATATTGTATACGCCCTCAATGCACATATGTGATAAAACGTATACTGCGAGCCACCCCCCCTGTACATTTGTGGTGTGGTATCAACCAACCCCGTGTATCGATAAATCAACCTTGTTCGGGAAATAAGTAAATAAAAAATGCAGGTACAGCGTACAGCAGCCGTGTAGTTCCTGTATTCTTTCCAAATTGCATGTACTACTTCATATTAGTAGTACTATTAATCGTGTACGGCAATGCAGGTCGTCAGTAATATATTTTGTCTTTTCGAGCATCGTTCCTACTATAGCGGATAGCCTGCTCTGATAGCATTGTAGAGACGGAGATGCGGCTTTCTTTTCTGTGTAATTCCCGAGGTGAGGCGTCTTTGCTCCGGGCGGCGGTAGACAAGTGTTCGTGGCATGGTAGCCTCCTCTGTAACTACGTCCAGCTTCACACTTGGCACCATCTACGGGAGGCGCTCATCCCGCAACGAGATTATAAAGTACTCCGATACCTGCAGCGAGATATTCTTCAACAACACCAGTACATGTGATATGAGAACGAAAATACTGACAGTCCATCAGGTTGGGCTGACTAATAGGATCGTATATATATTGACAGCCCACCGCAATACTTTCCATGGAAGTCTAAATGAATGCAGGAGATCCATCAATTTACTATATTACTCAGATCACATGCCTTTCCGAACACACCGGGCAGCTCGTCACCGGTATGCGCCATGTCATGCTTGCTACCGGTATCTCATGGGTCCATGTCCCTGGTCTTACATCGGTGGTCCAGCATATTACGGCATGCGCTGCGCGAGTTTTCTAGCGTTGGTGCGTGACTTGAAGTCTAAGTCAATCAGGGCGACACAGCAGCCTACCCCCCCCGATTTGTTTTTTTTTTGCGCTCGAGGAAAAACGTACAACAAGAATAATATCAGCATTTTCGACTGTGGATACGACATCAGAACAAAGGGAAGGATCAATACCGCGAATGTTTTTCACCCGCTCCATACTTGTTGGCCTGGTACTAATAATCAGGTAGGGCTGCATCGTATGTCTGTCATCACCCCGAATCCTCCGGACACAAGCAAGCCACACCTCCCCTGTTGTGTGCAAGCTCATCATCGTCCAGCTGGAACTATGTCACCCCGTGTGACCCGTGCCCCACAAGGGCTTGCGTAGACTCATCCTCATCTGCTCCGGTTTTTGTTGTTCTTTCCTCTTATGCTTAGCTTTCAGTCCTTCAAGTGCTGCACCTGGTACTCGAGCGCAACGCTCCGTTGGCATACAACACAGACAATGGGACGACCGGAGACATCGAAGAGGGTTAAACGTGCATCGGACTTTCCATTTGGTGCGCATAATACGACGAATGGTCTATTACTGACGTAGTCTAAGCATCGCGGCAAGAATACTAGTTACCAAAATTTACCAGGTACGTGGTTTTCTTGAAAGTTCTATGTTTACCAGCCAGCAATGCAAAGTGTTGTCGAGGGGTTCATTGTTCTACAGGGTTACGTACGCCCAAACGGCGCGAGGCGCAGCATTGTTCTAGATGATTTATACGTTTGTTTTACCACAGATATCGCGGTTTCGCAATAGGTTTGATCTGCATTATTAGCACCGCAACAACGCTAGGAAAAACAAAGCGTACATATATACTACTTGTACATGTTCCTGAAATCTCCCTTAATTACCTCTATAGCGGCCTCGATCATCTAGGACAGGAGTTCTTTACGTACTGATACACGCATGCTATCGTGCACCAATTGCATGGTTAAGTGATACCGTGTTATATGTACGCTTTGCTTTGTTGCGGTGCTGATAACGCAGATCAAACATCGTGCGAAACAGCGATATCTCTCGTAAAACAAACATATAACTCATCTTTCATCGGCCGGATATATGGTCGACGTCCAACACAGATACAGAATGCTGTTTAGGATCGACGTTTGCAAGACGTAAGACCTACACTTACGTGAACCTTACCGTTCCCTAGTGAACGGCTAATCCGACAAACCGTCATGTAGTAAAATACTGTCGTAAGCGATGAGTACGCTTTAACCAAGCTCGCCTAATCCTAGCCCAAAATATACACCATGCCACCACGCGTCGCAAACAGTACACCATTTTGGAATGCCCGCGTTTATATTCCAACGATGCAACCTACAGGACTCCAGCAAGCAACAAGGGGTTTCTGTCGTACGACTAGAGGCTAGAACGGACGGAGCGCTGTCCGCCCAGTCGGATGCATGGGTCGAAGATGAGAAAGCCCCCAAGCACCGACTCAACCCGCTGCTACCAACTTACTTGCCTATCGAAGTGGTCATGGTGCATATGGGATCGCCTGAGGTGGGTCTTGTAACACATAGACCGCATAGTCTGACCTTGACTCACAGAAGGGTTGTTTCGGACACCCCTCACACCCTAACCCCGCACATCAGGATACGTATACTCCACACGATAGTGACCCCTTACTGTTCCGCATGAACGAAGTATGTGTTGTTGGGCTTGAGCAGATACTGTAGTATAAATATCCGGCATTTGAACTACACGAATGACTGACACTGATGCGTAACATCGTCCCGTCAAAATAACAGGTGTCGCTGGTTCCAAGCGACCAGTCACTCCAGAACATGGGGGATGGAATATGTTTTCCTCTTTGGCTATTTGAACCGAGCATTTACCGGATAGGGGACGATCCGCGGACCGCATGCATGGCGCACAAGCAAGATGGGACCACTATGTCAGAGGTGTTGCAGTCATTTTTTTCTCCCACGTTCCCAAACATATGCTGGACGAGCATTGACATACCAGGTATGCTTTTTAAGAGAGACGCATCGGCATCGTTGAGTTATGTTTCATGTAATCTCGTGATTAATCGCCCTGACTTGTATTTGCAAACCTTAGTGATTATGTTGTCACACAGAACCGCACAATAGGCGTCATGCTTGGAATAACCACTGATTGTTCGTGAACGACCATTCACTCGTTACCAAGACCCAACCAAGCAAGCAGCGAAAAAACGACACCCGAGTAAGACATGAGCATCCGAGCGTGGCAACACTGGATGGTATTCTGTATCGAGCGGGAGCCGCGACGTCCGATAGATTTATCGTCATTGCCTCGGACCCGTTCGGTGCCTGGACCGAGGCGTATAGAAGCATCGGTATATTTGGCAATATACTATTTCGCTCAGGAAGGGGAGCTGGTGGGCCGGTTGTTCTGGTGGTCAGGGAGACAGCGAATGGACCAATGACTGGTGGAGGTTTTAGACCCGGGAAGTTCATGAGGGATCGGGCGAGGGTGGAGTATACCAATCGAAATACTACGCGGCGTGCTTACTGCAGCCGTCCCAAGAATTATCGTTGTTCGAGAAAACAGGAAAAGGACCAATGAATATCGGGGGTACCATACACGGGCAGCACGGTAGGCGTCGGGCGAGGATGGGGTATTCCAACCTAGAAAATACGCTGGGGTCTCACAGAAGGAGTCCCCATAATTAGCTTTGTTCAGGTAGGGGTGTGGGTGGGTTGGTTGTTGCAGAGGGAAGACGGGGAAGGGTACAACGGCTGGCGGAGGTACAACACAGGGGCAGCTTGTTCGGGGTAGGGCAAGGGTGGTCTATTCCGACGTAGATAATATCCTGGTTAAATCACCTCATTAGGGGTCGGGTGAGGGCGGCGTATACAAATCTAGACGTCATACTTGGTTCTACTAGCAAAAGTCCCCAACATGAGCATTTTTCAGGAAGGGGATCGGGTAGGTTGGTTCTTCCTGTATTCGGGAAGATACATAAGGTGGTGGAAGTATTGTACACGGGCAGCTCGTAGGGGTGGAGTGTTCCGACCTAGGTGGTTTGCTGGGTTCTCTTTGTAGCAATCCGCGAAACGAGCATTGTTCCGGTCGGGGAGCGGGTGGGTTTGGTGTTCCTGTTTTCTGGAAGGGGAGCGAGTGGGTTGGTTCTTCCTGTGTTCGGGAAGACAGCAGGGATCAATGAGTGGTGGAAGTACTAGCTCGTAGGGGTCGGGCGAGGGTGGGGTATTCCAACCTAGGTATTCTTCTGGGTTCTCTCCGCAGCATTCAATGCGAAGCGAGCATTGTTCCTGTCGGGGAGCGGGTGAGTTTGCAGTTCCTGTAGTCGGGAAGACAGGCGCAGGTAGCATTGAATGGTGATTGGACGGACGAGGACCTAACCCTAACAGGTACTGGAGGCGGACAGCTCGAATGGGTTGATCGTGGGTAAGGTATTCGAACGTAGATATTATGCTGGGTTTTGATTTCAGCAATACGTCAAATAGTGAGCATTGATAAGTAAGGGGAGCGGATGTATTGGTTGTTCGTGTCGTAAGGAAGAAGAGGGAAGGAACCTATGAGTGGCGGATGTACTAGACATGGACAGCTCGTAGGGATAAGGCGAGGGTGAGGTATTACAACAGACATGTTCTGCGAGGTTCTCATTGCAGCATTCCGCGAAAATAACATGAAATTACAGTAACATTCCTTATTATAATTAGGGAATCCTATTAGCCTTTCGGGATCCAACAGACTTAAGGGATCTTGTTGCGAGTTAGGGGATCCCCTCAAATGAGGTGATCCCTTTTGTCTTACTGTTCATTACATAATATCAACATGGTATTCAGCATGGAATTAGGGTCCCAGTCCTTATTTTAATGAGGAGATCCTATTTGCCTTGGGGGATCCCCAACAAGCTTAGGAGACCCCCCTGTTGCGAGTTAGGGGGTCACCCTAGTTAGAGGTTCCCTTTCGCCTCAATCTTTAATATAGTAAGGGGGTTTTGTCTTACGGCATCCCCATTTGCCTTAGGAGATCCCCCACATTATGTACATGGTACGCATCGTCGAATTGGGTCCCCGTCCTCAATATAGTGATGAGGGGGTCCTATTGATTGGCTTGTGGGATCCCCAACAGGCCAAGGGGATATCCTCTCTCGCCTTGAGTTTACAACACTTCAACAACAAGGTTTAACAACATGATTTTTCCATGTTGCATTTTATGTGTATCTCCAATATCATCTGTGATATTAGAATATCACCCATATGGTGTTAGGGGATCTTCCGAATCTCACTTTAATTTCAAAAGGAGAAACTGAATAGAGGCGCTATATCACCTATGATTCGTACATGTTGGGTGCACATACAAAACACAGCCTGTTGGGGGTCTCCTAAGGCCGTTGGGGATCCCCTAAGCCTGTTGGGAATCCCCTAAGGCCATTGGGGATAAGATTTTCCATATTCCATTTGGGTGTATGTCCAATATCATTTGTGATATTTGAATATCACCCATATGGTGTTAGGGGATGCCCCAATTGTCACGAAAATTTCTGAAGGAGAAACGGAATAGAGGCGCTATATCATGTACGATTCGTACATGTTGGGTGCACATACAATACACACATGATGGAGGTCCCCTACAGTAGTTGGGGATCCCCTAAGCCTGTTGGGGATCCCCTAAGCCTGTTGGGGATCCCCTAAGGCTTGATGGGATTCCCTATGGTAAGTGGGGACTCCCTAAGGTGAGTAGGGATCCCCTAAGATGAGTGGGGATCCCCTAAGGGGAGGGGGCATCCCCTTAGCTAGAAGGGGATCCCCTAAGGCAAAAGGGATCCCCTAACTAGGGGGGTCCCCCTAACTCGCAACACACGTGCTTCTTCAAAGTGCTGCTGTACAACAGGTATGATACGTATAAACAGGGATGTCCTGTACTACCTGATGTACTCGTGGTACACATGCTCGTGTCGTCGTACTCGTGTATAGTGGTAGGGTTAATCTGTGGTGTACAGATCCTTCACATACTCGTACGAGTACTCAATTTTGAAAATATATACAAAAAGGCGGCAAAAAGAAGCTACCCGGTACGTCCGCCGGTAGACTACTACGATGGACGTAAATACAAGGGCCGCTTGGTACTGACATTATCGTCTAAACGTTTCTTATATTAACAACCAGAATGGTATATTTTTACTCGTACGAGTACGCATTATTACAACATAAGGCTGGAATAAATCATCGGGTGTATTATAGTGGACAGCCAACCTCTCCTTCACACACATTCACTGGCAAACTGGGGATCTCGCTTGAGAGCAGGACGAAGGATGTTCACGAGCTTGTGGAAAGAACGCTCCTCCATGCGGTGTGTCCTGCGGAAGACCTTCGTGCTCACGGGGTGCGACGCGTGCGGCGCCCAGTCGTGGCGGGAATGTTTCTTGGCTCGCACTCGACGTCGGGGCTTGACCGCATCCTCCGTCAAAACAAAAGCCAGGAACGCAGCGATGGCATTGTCGTGGTCCTGCCGTGCCCGGTTTGCGGGCATAAGTTGCTCGTCTCGTCCTTCCCGCGCTTCCTCTTCCTCGCGTTCCACCTGCTCCTCGTCTGTACTGCGTTCATCATCCACATCTCGTTCTACTTCTTCTTCCTGAATCCTTGTCGTCGACCTGACTACTAGAGCGCTGACTAGTCGCTGAACCTCTTGCATTCGTGCCGTCCGCTGAACTTGGCGGGTCTGCCATGACTATGCCGCTCCGCAAAAGAGCGTGAGAGCGTGGCTATTGAATGCTTCTTATGGCGCGGTTTCCTACATCTTGCGTTTGCCTTGAGGGCTCAAATAGCAAATTAAATAGCAAATTCCTCTTTCCATAAATTTGCCAACGACCGGAACGTGTAATCTCCAAAGAAAAGCTTGGCAAGTCGTTCGCTATTTCAGAGGGTGAAACTTTCCATACTATGGAAATTTAGCAAGTTTTTTACGTGTCTAAGCGCGGGGGGGGGGGAAGGTGATAGACACCCTCGAACAAACGGCCATGCCCCGGTTCATCAACTATGTATATTGTGCATGATATGCGAGGTGGCGGCTTAGTGCTATCGAAACATCATGTATTGTAGTGCCGCCAACGAGAGTGAAACCTTGCAAGTTGTACCGATCGATGTAGCCTGTCGTTCTTATTCTGGGTAGTGAAAAATATTATTGCAGGTGCAGTGCTATAAAGCTTTGTGGTCGCCTGGTTGCAAACCGGAGCAGAACTCTTTGTTGTCGTTATTATGCTAAAGCTTGCTTACATTTGAATTTAGCAAAGTGTTCCCACCGTCGACCCACCTAGTGGTATGGTTTACCCGTTCGTGTATCTGAACCGGTTGTGGTACGAACACTTTGGGACGAAAAACAATCACGTGTTACTACGGGCACAGATATAATATTGACAGTGCGCATTGATAATGATCTGAACAAAACATCGATTTTGAACATTTTTTGCAGATAATGATGGATCTGAAAAAAAATGACGTACCTTTCACACAGAGATATATATATACGTCAGATCGTTTTTTCTTCTTTTGAAAAGAAATCGTTGAAACGAATTTGCTAGATATGATGATATAGAGATATCACACCATATATGCGCCCCCAACGTTGTTCGTTGTTGTTTAGATCAAACCACCGATAATTGAAAACATCGCATTGGTATTCCGCAAAAAATATGACAAATAGCGGATCAACAATTGAAGACTAGCGCTCTACATTATGCCTAGGCGAACAGCGATGTCTTGTGACCGGAATTCTGAGGTTTTCGCTGTTCTCAGACCCCAGCATTAGGTACTCAGAAATCGAAGCACAGTGGTGGTAGGAAGCCTCTCCCGGTTCATGACGGCCGTCTCCACGGTGGGAGTGCACCTCATTCCCTGTGTGTGGCTTGCTGGAAGAGCCCTACGCCCCGCCCAAAAGAGAATCTGTCGACCAGTACAAGCCCAACCTGATGAATATTCCGATGGGATGTACATACCTGGCATATAATATGGAACAATGTTGTGCAGGACACATTGTATTCCGAATGTGTTGCGTACAGCAGGTTTTCCGTTGAGGAACCCCGCCAGTCATAGACGACCAAGCTTAAACTTCCCGCTCCACCATAATAGACCGAAGCTATTGGTCGCCCTTGTTTCGCCAGACGTACCGGACGCACAGACTACAACGAGGTTTAACGCTCGTGTGAGTTGTAATGGAGTCTAAGTTGCAGAGTGCTGTGCTCGGAGACTTTGCGGCGTCGATACTGAGCGTTGATATATCCTGTACGACGATACGAGCCGATCGACGAGCGTCCGAACGCGGGACGCTAAACACGTATTTCACGCGTGTTACGACAAGGCAGGGCATCGATTTATAAACTAATACTCTGCACACGAAAATTACCCGATCCCGTTGCAATCCGATACCACATGTGTGCCGCAACACGTTTCCGCTATGTAGTACGCCGTGAGATTCTTCATGGAGTTAAGCATGCCATATTGATCACTGTTTGTTGTTGAGAATAATGTAACAGTTCTCATGTAGAGATCATTTCCACCGCGTGGTGCATATCTACCGTGACACCGGTCAGTCACGGGTAAGACTGTTGTTGCTCAGGGAAACACAACTAGTGGGATCCTGCCGGCACGAACATTAGTGTTTTGAGGCAATACGTATCCGTTACTGTTGAGTGCACAGGGCCTATGTTTCGTCACCTTGATACGCAAAAGTTATTTTCACCTGTTTGGCGCGAGGATCACGTTCCAGGGGAATCCTACTGAACAGTACATGGGAGTTATATGGGATTTATGCAGCTATACACGTCGGCTACTGCTTAGATATCGATGTTCACATGTGATCCAAAGCATTAAACATGAGATGGATAATGGGAAACGCTAAATCACGGCAAGAATCATGGCGAGACCAGCGTCGAGAACTAAATTACTGCCAACAAGAATTCGGTTCGTCGACAGCTCGCCACGCTTGCGTGGGCGGCGTATCCCAACTCTACCCTATCCCTTTTAGGTTGTACGATGGAATTGGCTGTACACCTGACCCACCAGCTTGATCATGGAGTTGACGGTTCACTGAAATACTTTTATCGAGTTTGCGATGAGCCCCGCAGCGCTTCCACTAACGAGCTTCAGACAGCCTTCGTGCCCCTGGCGTTTACATGCACTATAGCGTTGCGCAGATCCTTGTAGGGTTGTCGTCGGGGCCACAGGGAATAAGTTATCATCGTCGGCATTAATATATCGTAAATACAATTAAGTGTCCATGAACACCTTGGGTGAATGAGCAGCGATAGACAACCCGAGGTAATTAAAGACGTGCTCGGCAATTGTACCTGGGGCATACGGTGCTCCGCTCCTCTCGGAAAGATGTCGATCGGATATTTGGGTTGGCATGTTTCTTTGTTGCTACCTTTGGGTTATGACTGTTCCGGTAATAACGACCACTTCAAATCACGCGGCATAGAAAAAAGACTTGTGATTGAGGGCGTAACGTCCACATCAAATCGTGCGTTATATAAACAATGACACGTGAATAACATCAGCGATTGTTTTCTATCCTCAACCTGCGGAACGCCTTTCCTCCTTGGCGTAGCGCGTGTCGAAACCGATGCTCGATCGATGAGAAACAGGCAGCGCTCGCCCTAGCCCGGCAAACCACACATGGCTGTAGACACATCGTTGGAAACAAAATTGTCCTGGTTTTGGTCTATATCACGGGTTGCACGGCGGGGAAGTTATCATTCGGTATGATATGCATCTAGGAGGTACGCTGAAATCTGGTGGGTCATTGAGCTGATTGAGCTGTGTTTTGCCACTTGCCGGCAACACGCGGCCATACGCAGGACCGAACCAAATTTGACACGGGCATCCTGCCATTTCTATCTGACTTCCGACTGTTTTCGTGGGTTGGGTCGCTAGCAATGCGTGAAGTATTTGATATCGAACCTGGTGGGCGAGCTGCTGCCATATAATTATCTCTCATGATCGATTGCAATCCCATGTCTGGTGTTCCCGCTATTTTGCCTAATGTACGACGGGCGCGAGGAGATACCCCCAAGAGGCACCTCTGGACGCCTCCAGCTGTGTTGGGCTCCTGTTTCCATGCTACGGTACGTGTGGCGCTGCAAACCTTAACTCGACTTACGTAAGTATCTGGCGGAAGGTTTTATCTGAATACCTACCCTACATCGTCTAGTCCGATGAAACGTATTTCTTCACACATTTGCTGAATGATGTAGCCCGCGATTTTTCCTTGTCAGGCGTAGCTTACCATCCAATTTCCCGAGGTTGGTGTTCGAGTAAGAGAGATAGACGCCATCAGGAGAGAAGTCTCAGCATATGCGAATTGAATCCATACCATGCAACGCGTGGTTTGCCGTTACTGAGGCACAGCCCCAATAAACTTGGGTCACAAACGCATAGGAAGGTTGAGACGCAACCGACAGATCGACAACAAGGCTTTCAGCCAGTATAGTACTCTGCCTTACGAATTCGTCAGGCGTTTAGATCAACACCAGAATCAGACCAGTTTTTTACTGTCACGATGTCATCAACATGATGTCATCAACACATTCCGGCACAGGGTTCTGCTTGTGAGTGTATATTGCAGTGGACCGGCGTTGTCGACATTGTATATCGTTCCGGCGGGCTAGCACTAATATGAGGATAGTGGACTGCGATGTGCGCTAGGTAAGATCGACGTATTTACTGGCCATTCCGGCTAACGCGGTATTTTAGCCGGTAACAGAAACCCCTCGAGGCGGCACCATTAGTGGGCCGATAACTAGTGCAGGCCTAGTCGAACGCGATGACCACTGATACATATCGACCTCCGTTGCGACGAGTCTGCTGCTGTAGCCATAAGTATATTGTACTGTCTTTGACAGTAAAAAAAACACTTCCTGACAATTGCGATTATTTTTTGCATGATACCCTCAATCGTATGGACCAGGTAGACCGGTTGTTGGCTATTGCTGTTGATAGTAGAGTCTGAATTCTACTGCTGGCAGCTGTTGCCACGGGACAGCTGCTGTCACCGCGAGTACTTATTTGATAGTCGTTAAAAACAAATCGTGACAAATCGATGCAGATAACTTGTCCATCGTGTTCCAACCGTGCGCATACACATGTACATGAATATATACAGATAAGCTGCTTTCTGCTACAGTAGTAGTCATGATTTGTTTTTTTAGCCTTTCTGTAATATTGACGCTGCTTTCGACACGCAGGTATAAAATTCTGAAGTAGTAGTTGTTAATAGAATGGTATAGAAATGTCGTAGTTGTAGTATGAATATTAAGATTAGCCCATGGTACCGACTACATGTTCCTTCTGTTAATTCCTATCCAATAGCAGTAGTGGTATCTGTACTCTTAAGTAGTAGCAATTGTCGTAGTCGTTGTGGTGTTCTTTCCCCGGCGTCTTGGTAGGTGGTCCGCGTGCCTGTCAAGATCAATTTCGTGGGTTCAAGTCTCACCGAGTGCATGCTCATAGGGACTTTTTCTTGCATAAAAAACTGATTAGCGGAAAGCGCGAGAGCGTGAGTGAGCTACATTCGATGAAATCGATGAGCAGTGGGAATGCTGAACCCTATGCGCGACAAAAAATAAAGGCACGTACCGGGGGGGAGAAGGGACGACACCTGTGACCACGGCTTGTCCAGAAGATCGTCGAGGGTAAAACCTCCTACGAGTGGCCTGGAAAGTAGAAGTGATGAAGAAAAAAAAAAAAAAAAAAATGGCTGTTATTGCCGTCTGCATGCTGCTTCTATTACGGGGGGGTCCATAGTTAATAGGACCTATGGTTGACATAAAAACCTATTCATTCACCTATTTTTACGCACAAAATTTGGTCCCGTTAACTATGGACCCCCGTAGTACCATGCGAACAGCAGTAATTAAACGCCCTCAACCGTATATCTTACGCAGTCTGCACATTTTCAAAATCTTAATGGTAGCCGTGGTAGTATAATATCTTGTGGCGTGCATGCTGCTTCTACGTTTACTACAGAACATCAATCCGCGTAGTAGTGGTAGTGGTGTATGTCAAGAGTAACAGACTACACTAGTATAATACTAATGTTCCCAACATATGGTATCGTTTGCACGCTACGTTGCCGTTGTCTGAAAGTTAGTACTAAAGAAGCAGTAGTACTACTACGGGGGGGGCATATTAAATAGGCCCCACGGTATTCACATAAACCTATATATTTTAATATTTTATCTAACAGTATTTGGTCCTATTTACTATGGTCCTACGTAGTACGTAGCAGTGTAGCATTTATTCATCCTGCTTCTACCTGTACTGTATCTGTGTATTACTGGCAGTAGTGTATAATAGTACAATATAGTAATCATAACCCAACTCATGATACTGTGTGTTTATTCGGCCTCTCTGTTTACCGTGAGGTTGTCTGTATTGTGTGAGCGATTGCTCATGGTCTAACCGTAGTACTCAGTAGTATTTTAGTTAGTAGTCGTAGTAGTAGTGTACCAGGCACCAGATAGTACTATGTAGAGTGCATGCTGCTCCTACCTGTACTACATCTGCGTAGTAGTGGTCGTGGTGTTTAGTAACAGTATCGTGGTCAACGCATGGTACCGCGTGCATGTGGTAGTGCAGTATTCACCACACGGAAGGCATGGGTCACGTGTCCACCAAGAACAGCTATACGTGTGTTTTCCGTGATTCCCTTTCGCCTTGCGACGCCCCCGCTATTTCACGGTACCCACATCCCGAAGGGGAACCTTGTATATGTATTCAATGTGCAGCCAATTGTATACTAACAAAGTCCACTTGTTTTGACACCGCCTCACAAAGAGCAACCCAAACGTGCAACAATATGTTTCCTGCCCAATTCTGTACTATTACTGAATCATAGACGCCTCACACGGCGGAATTAATCTCTGAAACTTAACGCGCAAACACACAAGTCTTAGAACTAAGCCGTTGGAAGTACTTCGTACTACTGCTATTACGGGGGTACATAGTCAACAGGACATATGGTGTACATAAAAACCTATATATTTGCCTAGTTTTACTGAAACAATTTGGTCCCGTTAACTATGGACCCCCGTAATATGCATGCTACTACTAACTGTATACGAATTGTGTGGCTTCTCAGGAATTCCATTTGGTTTTCCTTGAAGCCTTCAGCGTGCTAAAATGGCTTAGTAACCAAACCGCTCCAGCTATTCTAGAGGAGAAAATGTCCCACTCCACATTCAAATAATTTGTCGCTAAAAATGTGCGTGTAGTCAATGTAATCAGTGCCAATGAGTATATTGTAAGTATTTTACTACCAGCTTTTTCCACCTTGCGCTCAAAATCAATGAACTCGGCGTACATACAATATATAGACGAGAAACGAACCAAGACCGTTCGAAACCTAGCATTGATAATACAAGACGCCTACGACACGAATACGAGCAGCCTCTCGGGGCGTGTGAGAAAATGGAACAAACGGAAAACACGCCAAACTACTGATTTTTTTATCGGCTCTCCAATATAGGGGAGGGGGAGGGGGTGGCTGAAATTCGGATCTGCGTGCATCTTTGAGTTGCTGCATGTTCTTATCCCGTACATATCATTCGTTTTGGGTTTTGATTTTCGCATTTCATCTCACACAAGTTGACGGCAGCTTTTAGTCTCTTGCTACGCGAGTTTCTAGTGACTACTATACTATATATGGGAGTGAAATTCTCGTTGAGACAGTAACTTGCACGGCAACGTTGTGTTCAGGGACCCACTTCGAAATCGCTGCAACTTAAAGGTCGAGTACTGCATGCACTGTAGACATCCATTCGTCCGACATCGATAAATATCAAAAACAACAGTTTCCGCAATGATACAAATCAGGATCGTCGACTATAGTATATTCGCTTTGCTCAAATCAAGCAGCAAATCAGGAGAAAACAACCAAACCACACACACCCAGCGTCGGCCGAAGCAGACCGGGAGAGAGGTCGCCCGCAGAGCGAGGCTAGACCCGAAGACTAATCGTAGTCGGAGTGGGTTATGGAGGTGGGGGGTGGTGTGGCTATGTATGTTTGACCATCCCCGCCCATTTGCATCGACATCAGTACCCGGATCCTAGCGACAAGTGTCTTGGGACGGTGACGAGCGACGACTGTCAAAACCACTGACGGCGGAACCTGCACAGCACAGACGCCGTGAGAACAAACATGTTCCACTACTGTTACGCCCATAGTCGTATAGTACCTGGTGCACTTGTTGCTGGGTAATGGTCACCATGTATATGTTGACAACATGGTTTTTGTTCATGTAGTTATCAATACTGAGTACTCGACTAGGCATGACTACTCTGCAGTGAATATCCCGTCTACCCCTGGATGGTATACAGTTCATATTCTAAATGATTGAGCCCTCGAAACATCTAGTTTGGTTAAACAGGGATCGTCCAAACTAGGCGATATCATTTAGCAACAAGGGCACGTTAAGTGTGATTCGACAGTGCGACGCACCAACACGTGTCGTGATGACATCACAGGGCTGCTCTGCCGCCAAGTCCGAATATTTCTTCCTGAACTGTGGACCGTTCGCGACGAGCCAAGTAACGTGCGAGAGCACCGCTAGTATATGTGTCGCTTTTGCGGTGCTTCGCTTGTCGTTCTGTGTCCTGCCACCGTATCGTTCAAGACGAGTGGAGAGCCTTGAGTCATGTCCTGATTTCGCTGACGCAGGAGTTGTACTATTAAATATATTTTATCATAGTAGTGGCTACTTCAGTTGACAAACAAATATATGAACCTGTATACGGCAACACGTCCCCCAGATCAATACTCCCTCGTCACACGATACCAACCCCAAATCTCCGTAGACATGTACGTATCACCGAAGATCACTAAGACGGACAATATACACGTACTGTAGTCTTGACACCAATATGCGTAATATCATATCGTTTAGCTGGGCACTACGTTGAAAACATTGACACTTCGTCCCTAGAAGAGGAGGCGCGGACGGTACACATGGTTCAAGGCACACCCACACCCGGTCCATTTCGAAACACGATACCGTGAAGCATGTCCTCATACGCGTACCCTATACACTAAAGGTATACACATGTCTCCCAGTAACATTAATTTCTCTGTTCAGCATCAAAACCCTTGCTTTACGCGTATCAGGACATCTTCCGACGTCCTCACCCTTGACATAACCTGACAAAAACACCAGGGACCCCGCGCTCCATTATTACCTAGGACAACCGCCATCCACAGTAGTGCACCGAACCCAGACTATTCACGTAGGTAACCCACGAAACTCAGTCAATCGATCAACCCCCACCATCGTGAATGCCGCACGTTCCGACCGTAACGAGGAGGGCGTTCCGAGAAAAGTAACCCTAACCCTACGTTAATTTCAGGAACATCTATGCGCTTACCGGGGGAAACGTGTCATATTCAGACTCGTGCTGTAGTAACGATGAGACCCAATGCTTCTCAGTTCGTTGCACTGGAATGGCATACTCGCCCACACGTGAGAACGTGTAAGCTAGAAAAATCAGACAGACAATCTCATGGGCTAGGAACCTAAATAGTAGTGACCAAACTGCACGTCGGGTCCTAAAGTGCTAGGTAGATACCGGTTTGAGGCGTCCTATCGGTGGTTCCGTTGAAATGTAGCATGACCCTGCACAGTGCACCCAGAACCTAGGCGTAGCGAACCATAGCTCATACGAGAACAATGGTGAGGGTTTGATTCATTGAGTTTCATCAAGGGTGCGCCGTAGTGCCAAATCATGATCACCTAACCACAGTATACAATCCTTTAGACGGGAGTCGTCCCGCAGGCGCGATGCGTCTCCAACCCATTCTAGCAAATGTTGTAGATATATATTGCTGATAAACAAATATGTACCCTATTTCCAGTGCATCAAAAGTTCAAATAACAGTCTGAAGGTAAGCATCGGTATAAAACTCTCTTTGCCAAGGTGTGGTAGACCCCCCTATGACACTCCAGCGCCTTGATATTGCAAGCAGTGCGAGAAAACGACGATCCTGTGCGCACAATCACCGTGGCGTCCAACAGAAATATGAAGTCGAGGAACGCTCCTAAGGCCGTTGTAAGGGGGTCGTGGCTGTGTTTGGTGTGTGCGTCCCTGGAGGTGAGGCCCATGTCCACGTAACCCATGATAATGTCGGGATTTGATGCTTTGCAGTCATTCGCCATCGATTTACTGCATAGAGGTTACGCCAAACGAGGGCAAACCCCGCGCGAGAAAACATCGAAGAGGGAATTGGGGACAAAATCAGTCCCTGTGCAGCATATCCAAATATGCGATTTTCTATCCTTTTGTGGTAGATGCCAAAACGTCTTTAGACTGGCAGTCACGTGCTAGTGATACGTTCATCCTCCTGCCGATTGGGGAAACCAAAGCGCGAATCCACTACACCTCCACAAAAAAATACGTGTTGTGTGCTAATTGAACTCGTCGCTCCTGTTTCATTAACAGATGTTACACTGCTCTCGGTTGTATCGCTTTCTCGTGCGAGGGTGGGTGGCATCACGCTATAGACCGCGGGAAGCGCCGGGTGAAGACACACGTGCCCATGGAAAATCGGTCTTCAAGGGACTCCCCGCACAAAACGCAGAAGTATATACATAGAGCCGGACGATGCGTTGACGTGAACCGTCAACCCATGTATGCCCTATAGACCTTTACTCAACCTACGGCCTACACCAGTCAGTAAAGGAAGATGCCGCTGGGTGACGACGCGGGAGTTACACGAAGCCCTACTACCAACAAAAATGGCTACGGGTTTGAGGATGAATGTCCAGGTGTCTAATCAGCAGCAGCGCACCATAGATCGAGGCATTAACGACACAGTATAGTACAACGGTACACGGTCTACACCGGCGGCCCATGTAGGCAAGGCATTTACCTGTTTGTTGATATGTAAACTAACTCTTCATTTGCGTCAAACGGCAGTGACGAGCGGCAGCTCCTGGAATGCTGCAGAGCTTCCTCCATAGCCACCCGATATGCAGGGCACACATCCGACGATGGCTCTCGGATCACGTATTTGTGCACGGCTTCGTTATAAGATTTAGCTGTTTCGCCGTCAGACGTTCGGATATGCCAGGCGACATACTCCGCCGGTTCATGCCAAGGTCTTGTTGCGTCGTTCATAGTGCCCCACGGCCTGTGCTGCTCCAAACTTGCCATCATGGACGGACTGTCGTATCGGTAACGTCAACAACAGCAGAATATGCATTGCGCTCCTTATTAGTTTGCTCTCGATTCTTCAACAGCAAACACTATGTTATTCTATATCGTGTATGTTGTGTCCCACACCGGTGGTTTGCATGGAGTTTACATTTTTTACCAAGGAACCATCACTATCGGTATACGTTTCAGACTACAGCACTGGGCCGTACCAGCACCAACCGCGGCGTCGACAAGATTGCATAACAAAGCGGTACTTCGTTTCAACATCTACCAATGTTTATCACGTCAAAAACGAACATGGAACGAACCAGTACCGTAGGCGCACAATTGGTCGGGCTGGATGGTGTATGAACATTTCCATTTCATCCGTTAGACACGAACGTATCCGAGCATTCCAAACTATTCCTGACACAACACGCGTACCTGCGGCTCAACAGCATGTTCCATGCGCAGGGCTGGACGTTGACCGTGTTGTTCTTTCTAAGTGGTCCACGCATAACCTTTCCCATGAACCACTTGAAGCTAGGTGGAAGCTCCCTCCGAACTCGGGTAGCCAGCGCTTCCGTACTTGATTCGTGAACCCCAAGCATGAAAGCCAGCAGCTCCAGTTGAGAGTCGGAGAGAACCAAGGCGAAGTCATAGAATTTCATAGGATGAAGCCCTGTACCTTGAATGCCTTCCGAAAACAACAGTATTCAATCAAGTTGACAAATGTTACCGCATGACTTCGATGAAAAGGGATTCAGGAAACGCAATGTTTGGTTAGTCAAGCTCTCAGATGACATTTTTCAGAGACAGTCTCATACACATGATTTGCCCGACACGTGCAACTTTACACGTATAATGAACGGCCTAGTTAATACTTCGAAGGGAAATATGTTCAGCATTAACTAACATTGACTGACAGGAAGTGTCACTTGAGCCCACGACATATATTAAGAATGCAATGTTGTAGGCAGTCCGAATATTTGCAGCAGCGTCCAAGGTAAAGGTCTCTGCAATGTCTATTACGGGAGACCATAGTGAATAGGACCAAACATTGTTAGTAAAAAATGATAAATATATAGTTTTTATGTGCACCATAGGTCCCATTAACTATGGACCCCCGAAATAGGGCACCCCTACGATAGCATGCATCGTCAAACGTTCTCACGCAATGGCCAGTAGTTACTGGCGGCGGGGGTTCTTGAGTTACGCGCCATGCTCGCAAAGCGCACCCTTTCGTGGGTGACGATCACGTTCAAGTACCATGCAATTATTTGCATGTAGTAAGAAGGGGTTATATTCTGTGACTAAACAAGCGTACCTTTCTCCAGTCGAGCCATATACTGCTTGAGCGATTCGGCATCAACACTCCAGTTTATCTCGCCAGGATTGAACGCCTCTCCGAACCCAGGGAATCGAGTCCATTTCAAAACCAAGCCGAGTTCGAACAGGCGGACAAACTGCTCTCGGTTTGGTCAGGATGGCGAAGAATGGGTGTGCGAGGAAGGTCAGACGATGAAGATTGTGAAGGCTCTCATTGCTATTTTTTGAGCATAAAACGTATGTGCGAGAGATTTACACAAACAGCGCAACGACGCGTGGTGTTATAAGGGTGTGCTGCATCTTCCATTTGCTGAACCCATGCACGTGAACGTGTGCAGGGAATGCATGAACTCGCTTCTTACAATACGGCAGAAATTTCACTAGTGTCTGGTTAGATTTGATTAAGAGTGGTTTGTGGACTTACGCTGACTAATATAGACTTCGGACGACACGACTGCCTGGTAAATGTTGCCACGATGCACCACGTGTCACCTTCTGATGCAAGCAAAAATGTCACACCTCCTGTGAAAACAGTCGAGTACCAACCTAGCCGCGAGCTCCTTCCGAGGAAAGCTATGATCGAGATGGCCTCTGGGATGGATGCGGGCTTTAAATCGAAGGATCTCCAAACCTAACCAAGACACTGACCAGGAGAAACCGTGTGCGCGAAACCCGATAAACAATGTCATCGGCTATCAATCATTACGCGTGCGACGGTAAACCACAACTATGACTGCGAACAGAAGGCGCCGCACTTCAGCATTGGTCAACCTTTATCATGGCGTCGAAGGTCACGAAGAGGTTGCCAACAGAGTTGAATACATCAAATATCAACACGGTGCCGTCTGCCATAGCTCTCTCCTGTATTGGTGGCCACGACAACCAGAAGTCGTCGCACGTCGTGTTTGGGGCGTACACGAGGCTGTTGCCTCGTTCGCTAGGGTTGATCGGCGTAGTACGCTCGGTTCCATTCCATCTTTCTCCGATTTTCACTCTCGCGGCGCTGCTCGTACAATACACATAGAACAGCCAAGGGCGAGAAGGAACGAACAAACGGAGGAAATGTTTATCAATCGAAACGTTACGTCGGAACCGAACCCTTCGCGTGCGTACGTTATAATGTTGCAGCTGCGGTGGGGTGACTGCTTTTTCAAACGCGTATGTGTCGTTGCTGAGAGGTGGAAAAACCATCGACAGGACGTATGCGGCGACCCTGCGAGATCCGTAAATCGTCGTGGAAAATCGGTTACGTTGTGCGCTTAATTTTCTTCATTTTGTAGGTGATAGGGTCACCGAGTACCTGACATTAATGCGTGGATTATCGGCCAACGTGGGCGCAGGACGGTAATTTTGTTTTTGTAAGCTCTTCACCCACGTTAGAGTACGGTACCGTGTGAGTATGGACGAGATGATGTTGTAACCAATACGCCCTCCTGGGACAACGTCCCATCTTTCGCTGTTTCCACTCTCGGGCCCACATTGGCGTACCATTGTCTCGACTAGAATTGGTCGCAATCAGGGCAAACGATAGTAAAGGTAGGTGCCTCATCATCCTACATACTAAAGGGCACAGCCACCGCTGCATTATCGTATTCACCCGCAAGGGAGCTTCGACACCCCCATACGCAATACATTTGGTGAGGGTCGAAACACGAGTGGTTTAAGGACGATACTATTCTGTTAATAATGTCAACATGTTCACCATAAGGCGCAAAACGGCTCCCCTAATGGTCATTCCAGTTGTGGCCATTCTCGAGAGAAGAATCGATTGGTGTGGAAGATACAAGCTGCAACTGCTGCAGTGCCGCATACTTAAAACGACGAAAGACATGTCTCGTGTATACGTCTAGTCTCCAGTAGTATACCCCGCGAGGAAGTATCAGGTAAACCCGTTTCAGGCTTGAACGTTTAATGCTCTTTGAGGAAAATCCCGACAGGGTTTGCCATGGTCTTTTGTTTCGGGTAGCATGGGGCTTCTAGAACATGAGCAGTGTAGCAGGTGCTGTATCACTGCTTTGTAGCATGCGTCAAATAAAGAGCGTATGTAATTCTCACCTACGACCATCATCGGACTGCAGACTCGTGAGCATCTGTTGATTCAGGAGACTCGGCGTGGTACCTTTCCCTGCAAGCAAGATAAGTGGACATGTAAGACAGAAGTGGATATGCGACTCGAGTCATAGCAGCTCCACTAACAACCGAGGAACTGTCCCAACGTATATATATTACTAATTGAAACATGTCGCGGTTGGCAAGAATATAACAATATACCGCACGTGCCCTACGCTAGGGCAAAAATCAGCTGGAAATAAAAAGATAAACATAATGTGAGTTGGTCATTGGGTTGCTCTCAGATGGCCATAGGCTGAAACTACACTGGACATCGTTCTAGCCATACGAAGCCCACCTATCAAGAATCAGGCACAAGTTAGGGGTTGGTTTTGGTATTAGGGGGAAAATGGGGGCTACCTAGCAGACCGCATCTTTGGCGCTGTCATGGGCTTTGTCACCGCCAGACGTGTGCTACGGTAAGCGTAGCCTGTTTTGGCCGACACATTAGGGGGTGCCGAATTTCTCACCTGAAACACCACAGTACACAAAATCATTTCACTGCCGCTTGAGTTTAGGGCCTGTCTAAGACCTGCGAATGGAAACAAAAGGTTTCCATTAAAAGTTTGAATTCCAAAGATACCCGTCAGAATTTGTCAGGTACAGCTTGCTATGAACACGATTCTTAAAGCGGAAAGTTCTTACCTATTTGGAAAACCCCGACCAATAACATTTCTGGAGCCGATGTTGGCCCAAGATCGGTTTCAGGAAAGCTCAGGCGAATTTTCGGTTCGAAGCGGCAAGATTCCGAGTCTTCGACAGACATCGATCTACGAAACCAACGACTGCGTCATTAATTCTGAACGAAGTGCGCTCGTTAGGGGCTCTGACCCACCCTAGGCTCACCGTGTTCACACAATGGCCGGTCACATGTGGCGAGCGCTGGCCAGACGTGTGATAAGACATCTATTGGCCGCTGGTGTGAACAAAACAGAAATCTCGATCAGTCTCGAATGGAAAACAATATATATATATTTCAGGTTTGGGAGGATGCCGCAGGACGCCGCCGTCAAGCTCTCGCCCCCTAGACTATGTATCCACTTAAAATCTTCGAGACCATCATCTATTTTCGTTCGCCTTGCCCGACACAAGGCGGGTTGGCGGAGGGCTGAGTCTTTGTCGAGATCGAGCGTCTATCGTCGCACGAGCTGATTTTTATCTACGTGTTGACAATTTTGCAACGAGTATAAACAAATTGCGCCGTCTACAGTCGTTAGAAAAAAAAAGAACAAATCTTATATTTTCTCTGTTTCTTTCCCACAGCGGCCGCACGAAGATCTTGCCGGCTGTTGGTCGAGAGCAATTAAAACACACACACACACACATTTTGACTTCGCCCGCCAATTGGCATATATCAAATCGGAAATCTAGTTTCCCCCAGAATATCCATATATTTTTCATGAAAGTGTTCAATCTTCCAGGTTTTCCAATTTTGCTCTCCAAGTGTATAAAATTGAACTCTTCCGATGTTTTTGCGTCTGAAGAGTTCCATAAATTGTGACAGAACACCTCCGTGACTTAATACAAAATTTTCAAACTTCCAACTGTGGGAAAATTGTGGAAAGGGCATTCTCCGTTAAGAAAGACGCTTACCTCTCATTTTTTTTCTAAAAAACAAGTTTGTATACTTAGGCGGTGGTATTGTTCATCTGGATGCTTTGAAACAGTTTCTTACGATCGGTCTT
The DNA here is from genome assembly GCA_031763025.1 of Macrocystis pyrifera. Lineage (NCBI taxonomy): Eukaryota > Phaeophyceae > Laminariales > Laminariaceae > Macrocystis > Macrocystis pyrifera. The sequence goes on along the minus strand of JASSKH010000020.1, from coordinate 12,423,557 downwards.
CGAAATAGTAAAATGATCTACGATATCGTGTCTCGGGGCTCGGAGAAACTGGAGAAGTTCTCCCTGACAAAAGAGATTGGACTGACTCTTCAGGGGATCGCATTGTTTCGTCGAAAGATTCGGAGGTAGATACGGCTAGGGTGGCTGCAAAGAGTAGACGGCTTCAGCAGCGGATTGACCAGTTGACGACGCATCGAGGTGGTGAGAGAGTGGTGAGAGGATCACGTGACTTAGCAGCTGAGAGGATGCACCTGAATGGATTGTTCCGAACTTGGCTCTTGGAGAAGCAGGTTGGAGAAGTGGGGGGTAAGGCCTTGCGTTGGGTCCGAGCCCTTCTGGGGCACGCTTGATGGTCTGCCGCTGCTATATAGTAGTGAGCAGCAAAAGTGGTTTCGATAATGGATGTAAACATTGCGCAGGAAAAGCAGGGCAACCGATTGAGAATCGAGTTAGCAGGGGTGCAAGACAACAAATACATCCGGCGTGGTATTTGAAGAAGTCGAGCGAGCAGGAGAAGAAGTTGGTATCAGCTACAGTATATTGACACCATGCAAGGGAAGATGTAGGGGGACGCCGATGAGGTTGAGGGTCGAGATGCTGCAGTCGCGGCAAAAGAGGACAAAAGTGACGCAACAGCGGGAGCCGCAGCAGGTACAGCAGGCACAGCCGCTACTTGGAAATAGGATGGAGGAGCTCGGAAATGATGGCGGAGTTGGATTGGATCCGCAGCAGCCACAGTAACGTGCGGTCAAAGAAACTTGCGGTGTCGGGGAAAGACGGGCGAAAGGCAGGGTTGGTATCGACGGTGGTCTTGAGAGAGCTTCGCCGATCGACTACACGACGAGCGGCAGCCGCTAACGCCACCAATGTAAGGGCATCGAGACAGCAGCGTCAGGATAGTAACGCATCGGCTGAGACCCGAAAAGCGTCTCTGCTGCTTGCGTCGTCCGTTCAAAAGCAGCAGTATTCGACGGTGAAGAGGTCGGTGTTCCTGCTAAAAAAGAAATATCGGCCAGTATGTGAAACCCACGAACGCTTTCCACACATGGAAAACGGTGTCAGAAGCTTCACATCGAATTCCCGGGAAGGTTGTTGTGGTGCGGTTGGCGCAGGTACGTTAAGGTAAGGGGAGATCAGGAGGACGATGAGGGGTGGCACAGTAAGAGCACCAGTATTAGCAGCAACAAAGGCAGCAGCAGCAGCAACAGCAGCATCAACATCAACAGCAGCAGGAATCACTTCGAAGCGAGATGCTATGGAGCCCCAGCGTTCCGGTTTGATCCTGGGAACACTGAAGATGCTGTTGTCGGTAAAAGCCTTGCTCGTCGCAGGAGGGTGCCATCTTCACGTGCAGCCAGGATAGCACTTTACTAGTACCGTAGTGGCGGTTCTTCTACCTACTGTAGTATAAAGGGAAGCCGTGGTAATGACAGGTTTCGGTTGAAAAAGCACTGCAAACGTCTTATGCATACTCAACTAATGTTACGTTGTAGTGGGAATACGGAGATAGAATGTGCGTTGCAGGAACAGAGATTTCGCTATGTCCGACGGGGGATTCGGTCGAGTGCGACATGATGTTTTACGCGCCAGTAATTGGTGGGTACTGATGAGAACCACGTGAATAAGCGGAAGAGAGATGTTTGGTCATCAACTGCTGTCTTGTACTGACTCACTACGGGCGATTTCTGAAGGCTTGATTATTCTCGCAGACGATAGGGCACGGTGTGGTGGTTAGGATTCTAACGATTGGACATTGATTCTACCGATAAAGCTACCCATGCGACACGCCCCTAGCTCAACGAATCAACATGCTCTCGCACCGGGCAGGTTAGCGATGTAATATTTGCCGCGACCACAATGGTCATAATCAAGGCGCGGCCTAACACTAGCATGCACCCGTGGAGAAAGAAATAAGATACAGGGCAGCGGAGAGAACAGTGGGATTGGGGTGGAGTAATAGAGCACGAAGGAGTTAAGTGATTTGGGATTTCTAGTACACTGGTTGATGGGCGACGCGGGGTTAACTAGGTCGTTGCCAGTACTCATAGAACGTACGCCAAACGGTAGAAAGCATACATCTACCAATTAACGTTCGCAGGCACGTACGAACAGAAGTGGAGCTTTACGCTGTTTTGATGTCATGACACGCTATGCTTGCAATAGAGACATACACACAGGTGCTAAACGTCGCGATACTCCAATGAAGCGTTTCGGAATTGTGATTTTGTACAAACTGAAATGCTAAAGCACGATGTCAGAATACTGACATCGTGCTTCAATATTTCAGTGTTCGAAAGAGCCTGTTGTGTGTGTTTTCCATTCACGAATTAACGACAACGATAACGTCCTGTTTGTCTCGTTCCGACGATCCCATTATCGTATAACGATATACCTACATTTCTGGCTTGCTGATTGAGATTCAAGTAGTATGTGTTGTGTGTTACCAGGCATAGGGCAAGTTGGATTTAGATTGGTATAGCAAGGTTCTTACATGCGATGACAGCATTATCGCCGACCGAGCAAGGAGGGTAATATTGACTGTATTCTGTAGCACGACGGCATAGCATCTACCTGGTACCTGGTAGTAGATATCACTCGAAATGGTATCATGCGTGGGTGGACACTATGCACAGAAAGCTCCTATCAACGAGGCTGTCCGTCACTGAGTAGTATGTGCGCTGGGGCCAGTGTTTCGTTCTTCGCTGGGACACAGATACCCGAAGGGCGTTTTAACAGGGAGTCTGCGGTTAACAACCCCGTATGGTCGGCAAAGCAGTATGCCAATTCTCTAACAAAAGCGCCAAACAATTTCGCACAGAATCGTTTCTATCATCGTTTCATTCTCACAGAAACCATTATGGGATTGCCGGGCAGCAGCAGCAACAACAGCAACGGCAGTGTGGATATCCTGGCCAGCCGTAGCAGGAACTCTATTACTTTGGTGGGAAACAGCAGCAGCGCTGGGGTGGACCCCAGAACTATCAGCCGCACCAGCAGCGGCCACCTGCCTCTTCGGAGTGGTGCATTGGCGCGTCAGGCAACACCGATCGTGCGTGGTATCAGCCTGAGTCCCCTCCGTCTGCAGGAGCGTCATATACGGGTTCCACATCTGCGCGTGGTGTGGAGCCCGAGGGCATAGGAACATGATTCGCCGTGCACCCAACAGTGTGTGTGGTGCCTACATATTCCATGGTCGCATGACCAGGCAGGATGGCACTGCCCTGCCCATTGCCGCCTAAGCGTCGAACTACTCCAGTACGCCGCAGGCTGGAACGCCGGCGCTCCAGCAGCTGCGAGTGGATCCGACAGCGACGAGGTCGGTGATGAGCTACTCGACCGATGTGACGTAGAGCTGTCGACGCGAGCCCCCAACCAACGAGCTCGGTGATGCTGAAGAGCCGCGTACAACGTCTGTACAGGAGAAGGACGACCCGAGGTGGTTTGCCTTTTGGTGTTGTTGTGTCCGCGAACTTGTTGTGGTGATTTCTTCACTGACCGGTTTTCCCGGGCATCTCGCGGCATTTCGCTTTTGGGGTTAAGAAGAGTACCGTTTTGCGGTATGCATACATTGTACTTTCAAGTTATAGTACTTGACGATTTCAGAAATTCTTTATGCCCCGGGTTTGATGCAAAGATGCTCCTCGTTATATATGAGAATGTAGACACCTGTGTTGCATTCCCCCCCAAAAAAACTGATATTGCCAAAAGTCCCGACAACAAAGCCAATCAATGGACGCACGACTACCGCCGTTACTTTTACGAGGAGTTTTCGTTTTTCTGCTCTCGAGCTCGGAACGTTTCCATCGTGCTAAACTTTGGCAGGACGGATATGAGCTTCTTGATGCACCTCCTTGAGTATGCCAAAGCGACAGCACATTTTGTGTCCTCCTTCGGGGCGGACCTCGTCGCTGTAGGTTGAAAAAAGTGGTTCCAGGCTCTTGATTTTCCAGTTGCTTGCACTGTAGCCAAGTAGTTTTTTCTGGTGTAGAACTGGCACGGAAAACGTACTGAAACGTACGATTAGCGTTTGGGTTCTCCTCCTGGTCATTGTACACCAGAAATACAAAATTGACGGCAGTTCAAGAAGGTGGACGTTCAAGCGCCCGGATCAAAATTTTCAAACTTTGGCGACGAGGTCCGCCCTGACGGAGGACACCAAAACTGCTGTCGCTTTGGCACACTCACGGGAGTGCACCAAGGAGCTCATATATGCCCTGCCAAATTTTTAGTTCGATGGAAACGTCTGAAGCTCGGGCAGAAAAAGGAAACGTCCTCACGTAGAACAAATGACGGCAGACGTGATTCTATTGGCGTTGTTGTCCGGAATGTTTTTGGGGGTTTTGTTTGCAGTGCAACACAGGTGAGCAGCGTGACTAAAACGTACGGCTTACTCCTGGTTTATGTCGCCGGACATGTGACGTGACGGTATTGGACCGCCTGGTATGTATTGGAGACTTTGACAATCAGGTACTGTGCTTCTGTGTGCTGGTATATTTCGGTGTAGTAGATGTAACATATATCTCCCGGCTTCCTCGAAGACCGTGGTGTAGACCACGCGTGCAACACGAGTGTTAGCGTGTGGGCTTTGAGATCCATACGTATCTATTATGATATGCAGCCACGTGGACGATTGCGACAGCTCTTTGTACACACACACACTATCGTGTATCCGTGCCCGGAAGACGCTGAATAGTTCTACTGTGTTAGAGGAGAGCACTACTTATAGAAGGGCCTCTGGGGTGGTACACCGCAAACGAAAAACCTACTTGGTAAGGAGGCGCAGCGGCAAAGACAGTATGGAGGTGACGGGTGGGCGCAGCGGCAGTATGACGTTGTTGGACAACAGTAGTACCGCTGGGGTGGAGGCCAGAGTGATCAGCAGCAGGAACGTTCGTATGGAGGCGTAGGGCAGCAGCAGCCTGAGCACCAGCGGTAGCGGCATTGGAGCTTGGCATCGCTGTGTCCGACGTGGTGGCGCTCGGTGATGCTAAGCCTCAGGTTGTAGAGCTTGGTGTTGCTGTGTCCGAGGTGGACCTTGGTGTTGATATGTCCGACGTGGTGGAGCTCGGTGATGTTGAGCCTGAGGTCGCAAAGCTTGGTGTTGCTGTGTCCGAGGTGGTGGGTCTTGGTGATGCTGAGCATGAGGTGGTGGATCTTGATGTGCTCGAGGTGCGCACACAGGACGAGGTGGAGCTCGGCAACGACGAGGGTGCACGTTTCGTTCACATGCCGAGCAGCGGCAGCAGCAGCAGCAGTAGCAGCAGCAGCGAGGGGGTGGACGCGGAACCGATCGTGGACCAAGTCGTTGCAGCAGGTGAGCTTTGGCCGCGAGGGGACGTCAACGTATCCCTTCGACCCGGGAAAACTGATAGGGACGAGGCTGGCAATGAATGGCTGGGGGGATGGACCTGGCGCGGTTTGTGGGGGGTATGACGAGGAGGACGAGGGGAGGGGGACCAACAGCAGCAGCAGCAGCAGCAGCAGCTGGGAGCGAAATCCCCGTTTGACCCTGGAGAACAGGCCGAGGGAAGGGAGACTAGCAGCAGCGACAGAGGACTAGCAGCAGCGACAGCGGGGAGCGAAATTTCCCTTTCGACCCTGGGAAACTGGTCATACTTATATTTTTCCAGTGTCGCCCACTTAAGTGTTTGTGGATTGGATCCGTTTTGTTGTCCATTTTACTGTGTGTTTGGCTGATATGTTCTTGCATGGAGTGTTCAGCATTATTACAGACGTTTGGTGTACTTGGTGTGTTCTATATGACAAAAACGTTTCCACCGGAGCTGCTGCCTACGCACTCGTATATCACCCGAGGGGTACGATGGAACCCTACCGTACCACGTCTATGTTACCTGATTCCTTACTGCTGTTTCCGCCCAGGCCGCGAGTTCTAATGGCATAACTGACGTATCTGCGTTGGCAACTACCCACTTAAATATGAGGAAAACCAACTAGAAATCGGTACTGACGTTGTCTTGTCCTTTTTGTTTTGAGTGAAGAACCACGAGGGGGTATGATTCTTCTAGCAGACATAGTGCATAATGGTGTGATTCGTTGTCTAAGGATTAAGCTTGATTTCTGTCACGAGTTAGCTTGGTTTCCGACGCTGAAGCTATCCACCCGATACAACTGTCCCCTGTACCCTGCGGGTTTGCGAGATGTAGTCTATGCCGCGTAACGTGGAGCCGCGGCGGAAGGCAAGGGTAGCACTCGTGAGGTGGGCAGCAGGAGACATAGTTTTAGAGGGGGGTTGTGAGTCGTTCAGTATGAATTGAATACAGAGTGGATTCAATGTTGTCGGGTCATTTGGTTTAGTAGGAAATGACGAGATGGAATGTGTTTTAGCGCTTGTTTCATGATGTGGCATGCTTACATCCGGCGAGTTTAAGTTGTACACCTACTGGTACCCGACATTCGACATTTTGACGTATGTACTATTAATACGACTTCTGTAGTACGATGCCAGAATACGAACTGGAGTAACAGCAGCATACTGCGATTAAACACGTACGTGTCGGCTATGGCAGATCATTCATCACCTCGAGAACGTTTTAAAATTATCCTTCACCTGGTATATTGAGGGCCAAAATAATTGTTTCGAGTAGAGGATAGTTCTGGCACTATAATGCTGGATGGTCGAGCGGTTTTGTACTTAATTGCGCACATAGGGCGACGACGATGTTTTGTTTTATCCATGGTACTTATCGGTAATTGACCGTTGATGTTTTCTGCTTCGTAGATTTGGACTTGGTTCTGTTTTTGATTTCGTGGTTGAGGTATCTTGAAGTCATAATGACATCGCAACTTCTGATGATGAGTGCTTTAGGTTCTGCCGGGAAGGAGGGGGCATAGTAGCTGTACTTAGAAACACGACGGAGACTTTCTGTAGCAGATAGTCGAGTTCAGTAGGGGTGATATCTTAAGTGAGTGCAGACCATGCACGCAAGGCTACTGACTTGACGTCTGTCTCTGGTGGAGTAATTTTCGTCCGTTGACGTCTGTTTATCGTTTTCCTCTATCAATAGGATGCAGATGTCTGGGGCATGTGTCTAACGGGGAGTTTGAGATTAACACATACGGTCGGTAGAGTAGCATGCCGATATTCTCATCAAACTGTTGCACGCTGGGACATTTCGTTTCGGCCGTGCATATATAATGAGCTTGTGCTGATTTACTTCACTGATTTGTTTTTCCGGGGATTTTGGGGCACTTTGGTTATGTGGGATACGAGTAGCAATTTCGACATGCAGGGAATGTTTCCGAGAGGTACTTGAAGAATTGACGTACGACTTCATGAATTCATAGGGGAGTGGATAATGTGTTGGGGAGGCACCAATGCTTTGAGTAAGATAAATTCGTCGGTGGAGTATGCCGAAAGTCTTGATGAATCGTGTCGTACACTTTGGTCGTTGGTTACTTGCGCGCGACGCACAGGCGAACCCATCTCTGACACCACAAGTCCGTTTGCATTCAGAGTCAGTAGTTTCTTCTCTTCTATGTATGCTTCCGAGAGGGGTGCTTAGAAGGGGAGTTGCTATCGTTCGGTTTTATTTGTGCCATATCAGAGACGTTGTCCTGATTTTCCGGAGTATGCAACAGGGGGGGCGATGTTATATCGGGCGGTACGCTTTAGTGTGAAGGCGGCGTTATTAGTTTTGTTTGAAGGTTTTATCAGCTTACCCACCTTAGTTGGGTTTTTCCCTTCCCGTAGCTACTGTCTCGCTGTATGTTGAAATCGAGATGGACGGAATTTAGTGTTGGGATTGAGGCGGACATATTTTGAACTGGGATTGCCGTTTTACCTTGGCAATTATTTATGATGGAAGTAGGGATTGCCGTCAGACATTGGCAACGCTTCGTGTTGGAATTTGGGATTGCCTTTGGACAACTATTTATGATATAATTTGGGGCTTGAAGTGTTGTCTCGCAGTATGTGATTATAGCCGTTCGAGACCAATCGCATCTAGCACCGAGTAAGGTGCGTTGTGATACGCTGTATTCGATACTGGTCTGGGGATATCTGACGGTTTCATGTATATTCTGCGGTTTCGCAGTATGAGTCTAGGAATCAATTGGTATGCCTGAGTGTTCTGGGTTGTGGGTATGCTCGCCTTGCGAGGGAATCGTTATGCTAAGATACGACGCGGGGTTTGATGCCAATATACTCCATATTATACATGAGAGGGTAGAGCTTGACCAAAATGTACGGCTGGCTCCTGTATCGTTTCTATGGCGAGATCTCTGACGTGAAGGCATTGGACCGCCTGGTATATATTTGAGCCTTTGACAATCAGCTACTGTGCTTCCGTGTGTGGGTGTACTTGGGTGTGGTGGATGTAATATATATGCACCGCTGTTCCTCGACGACAATGGTGTAGATCACGCGTGCAACTCGTGGACGCGTCCGACAGCTCGTCGTACACAAAAAAGTGTTGGAAGGTACCCATGCGTCGAGCAAGGTTGAATCGTGAGTCGGGTAGTAGGCGATTGTTCTGGTGAATCGTATGGTAGACTTTGGCCATCGTATTTGTTGGTGTCGCACTATGGTATGTAATTCAAGTTCGTTGAACGCATGACGGGCGATACATCTCAGCAAGCAAGCTCAATGTCCAGTTTCGTTGACGATGGACCAAGCGCCATGACTTTGGTTGTGATTGTTAGTACTGCTGCTATTGTTTTCGACGCCTGAGGTGCTACCGTTTGGCCTGTTGTTAGTGCTGGAAGTGGCACGTGTTATAGATAGATTTAAATAATTCGGGGAGCATGTCCTGTAGCGTCAACGATGAACTCGGAATAGACGACGTTGTGAACGTCGCGCACTCCGTTGATAAGCGGTTCGGGTTTACCGAGGCATAGGAGGTTGTCCCGACAGGTGTTTCTACTCAACGCGACATGCAGTTGCCCATGACGAAACACCTCGCCTCTGAGGTCGAGCCCTACTCTTTTCATAGTTTGCCCTCGTGATTTATTAATGACCATAGCGTAGCATACACGCACAAGGAATTGAAATCGGTGGAAAGTAATACCACGGGCTCCAACTTGAATTTCGAAACATATCCGTGGTATTTTGGCAATACAATATTATTCCGATATGACCCCGACATCAATATCCCACCGTAAAGTGCCTCTGGTTATTCCTTTCCTTCTGTTGAAGAGACCACATAGTCGAAATTTATATTGTGAATAAAAAAAATACAAAGCTCCAATCCTGAGGTGTAGGGAATGCGGAGGAGTGCCAGGCACTTGTACACTGTTTACGTACTCGACCGAAACGACGTCTGGCATGTTTTCGTCGTCGGTTATGATTTTGTCTGTACTTCGCAGGTGATGACCTCGTTCTGGATTTTGTTCGAGGATACAAAATTGTTGATGTGGTCGATGTTGACATTCGTACGAGCCGAAATCCTGGAGTCATTGTAGGTGTTGTGGTTTGCTTCTACTGGGTACACAATGTCGATGAGTTGTTTGAAATCTGTGGTGCTTTCGATAGAGCATGTGGTTGAATAACCGTCTTCGTTTGTCAGGCTGTGTTGCAAGGGGATCACAGGAGTACCGTCTGGTAAAAAAAAACAGGCTCTATCTAGCCCTCGCCGACGGTCAGCACTGTTGTTCCGAATGGGATGTCATCTTTGTCTCTCGTTGATACACTTAGACGGAAGCGTTGAACATGTTGCCATAGACCAGAAGAAAGAAAAGCATGTTCCACGATTTCAGATTCAGTGCCAAAATTGAGGATAAGACCATCTTGCCTCCAGTCTCCGCTAAACAAAAAAATAGTTTTGCCGGCGAATGGCAAGTCACTCTTGCAAAGGTCTTGAAGTGTTAAGTTCAGGGCTTCAGCCTCAAACTTTGAGGACATACCGACCTCATCCCAGAAAATGAGCGATGCTCGCCTGAGGACATCGGCACGCTCGGACCCAGTTTGACGTTGCAGACACTTCCGTCAACAGCGTCATCACTAAACAGCAGCTCTACAGCAGTGGAATGAGCGGGTGAGACCACCAGGCAGTATGATGGCCGCAATGCCCGTGGAGCCTGCACAAGGCTCTAATTTTCCTTGAAAACATAAGTAGGCTGTGATGGTGTATTCTGTGAAATGTTTCCCGGTTTAAGCAGGTGCATCTATCACGTAAAGGCCACCCAAGTCTTGAATAGCATGGTTCGTAACGGTGTCGAAAATGTTCTGTTGTTCTGGCGTCAGCTGGGGTATGAGTGACTCAGCAAGTACATTCTGTTGTGTCTTGTTGAAGTTGGTGATGAGGCGGTCAACCTCCGTGTTATCATGGTGGACACTTGGAAGGCCAAATTGGTTTGTGGAACGGCCATGGTTGTTGAGCATGAGGTCAACATGATTGAGAACGACGTCTGAGCTAGCAGTGGCAGAGATCGTCACTGTGAAGTCAAGTGAGAGTTGTACCTTAAATCCTTCTCAAAATGGGGGTGCGGGGGCGCTGTGCAGTACTATCACTACATTTACATGCAGCATTACTACTATTACGGGGGATCATAGTAAATAGGACCAAATATTGGTAATAAAAATAGTCAAATATATAGGATTTATGTATACCATAGGTCCTGTTAACTATGGACCCCGTAATATTACAGAAGTAGCACTAATAAATGGTGCACTACAACATACACTCGGCATCATGGGTTGAGTACTATTCTTTTACAATATACGCCACGACGCTGAAGTAGTACAGGTAGAAGTAGCATGATTGCAATACTGTTACTTTACCCCACAGCCACTCATAATGTACTTAACCTTTACAACACTACTATTAATGCTACATACGTAGTTGAGGTAGAAGATGTAGGAATATTAGTGCCTAAAAACATGCACGCGCTACCATGGGTTGACTAGTACTTCGTATGCTGTTGATGTACACCAATACCACTACTACACAGTAGTACAGAAGTACAGATAGTACGGAGTAGTACAGGTATAGAGGTATCATACAAAACATGTAGTACTACGACCACTAACAATCCTACAGCTCAGTAGTACTGCTGGAGCATGACCAAACGCGCATACAATACATTCTCGTGGTGGCAAACAGACGACATAATCACGTAACAATATGCACTTGGCAAATTTCATGTTCGATACGAACTCAAATAATTCCGCCGATATTTGCTACGCCGCTTTTAAACGCAGCGCAAATTCGTGTCGTGCGTAGGTAGACGGACCGAGGGATGCACTTTTGTGGTCACATACGTGCTCCGTGTGAGGCGTGTGGGCACGTGCGTGCTCGGTATAAGGTGTGTGGCGTACGTCAAAAGGCTAGGTGAAACATATATGACTCTCGACAGGCGTGTTCTGGTACTGCAATACCTGTTGCTGCTGCCGCTGAGGTTGATCAAAAACCAAACCGAAAAAAAGCGGTCAATTTTAAAAGTATCCGAAAATTAATGACATTTTCATCCCAAAACAAATCAGGTTTAATTCGAACGCCAAACTATGCGCCGATATTTGCTACGAAATTTTTCAACGAAGCGCAAATTCGGCGGAGATTGTTTTTTCGGTTTTAAAAGAGCACAGAGCTGCCTGTCGTGCAGGTCGTACGTAGGTGGCAATTCTGCTGAAAAAATAAATGTTGTTTAAAGTGCACACAGTTGCCTGTCGCTCGTACGTAGGTAGACAGTCCGAGAAGGAGGCAGGCTTGTGTGGTCACGTACGTGCTCGGTGTAAGGTGTGTGGTGTACGTCAAGCGGCTAGCTGAAACATAAATGACTCTCAACAAATGACTACTGTACCTGCTGCTGCTGTCGCTCAGGTTAATAAAAAAGAAAACACCACCCGTCAAAGGGCTTGGTGCAACATATATAAAGGCGGCTGAAAATGTGTTCGAGGTGGGTGGCTATTTAAAAATAAGATAAAACAAATAAAAAACATGTGGGGTTTTCCATGTCATCTATTCGGCTCGGCGAGGCGGAAAGCAATCCCTTGCTTATTCGGGCCAACTCAGTGACGTTCAATGCACCGAGCACCGCCACGGTGCTCGGCCGGGATCGAGATCGGGAATCCTCGGTCGCCGGAGAGCTGGATGCCTTAAAAGTAAATTCATATTACTCATATGCATATATTAGGGCCGAACTGTTGGTCTGCTCTCTGTACCGTAGGTAACTGGGCGGGCAACATTATCGGGCGGTACGATGTATATGTGGAGACAGTATCATGGACTTTTTCGGAAGTTTTTACAAGAATACTTTTGTTTGTTGGAATATCAACCTTCTGGTAATATATACTGCTGTCTCGATTAGTTTGGGAGGCTCATATTGCAACAGAGATGGGTGGACTTGATACTGGGGTAGCCGGTTGTCTTGATATGCGAAACGTGAGATAGACATATTCGATACCGGGGTAGCCGTTTTATGTTGGGGAAGGTTTGCGATAAACGTTGTTGGTTTCGCCGTTGTACCTTGGCGATTATGTATGAATGAATTTACTATGCACCGTCGTACCATACTTTTCGTGTTACGTTGATCGGAACCTGTCGTATGTCGCACTAAATTAGTAAAGGGTTGTCGGGACACTGGGGTATTCTGCGGACGATTGCTCGGCATAGATGTATCATGAACGCCGGGGTTAACCGATGAAGATGTAAATATTACGATGAGGCCCGTATATACTGTATGCGTGGGTGGAGTCTGTAACAAAAAGACCCGGCTCGCTCCTATGGTAGTTGTCTGTTGTTTCTGCGACAACCATGTACGACTCCTTTTATGTTGTGTTTTTGTCTACTTAGCGACGGGTCGCATACGACAGCAAACGCTAGACAGCTGCACATATACGAACGCAGTTGGCTGAGCATATCCACAACATGTGAGTGCACCCGTAACACAACATGTGCCACCACTGCTGTGAAAAATGAGACTACTGCTGTAGATGCTCCTGTAGCCCTAGAAACATAGAGGTGTAGCGGCTCTTTCTTGGGCTCCGGCATGCTCACCTTCCTTTGGTGTCGGCTCTCTGGACATCCACTGAGTGCTTGAAACAGTATTGCTCGTGTTTGCATACCTTCGATTTCGAGATGCTCCTACATCATTTCCTTGGACCGTCAGGCGGCCGCGGCGAGCATAATCTGCTCCGGGGGGGGGCAGAACGGGTATGGTCCCATTTTTTTTCTCATCAGTCAAACTTCCATCTGGTAATAGCAACGGTCCGCCATTTATCATTACGCAGTACCTTTTCAGCAAACTATATCCATGTACACGACCCTACACTCTACTGTAGTTTCCGCGACAGAATCTGCTCGGGTGAGCAGAGTTATCAACAAATGTTGAACGCGTTGGCCAATCGTTTGTTCAGAGGTTGTAAGATTTAGGTGCGTGAATCCCAATGTGAAGCTCAAGCAAAACAGGGTCACGGCTACATCCCTGTCCGTATCTCTAATTTCCGAACCAACCCTCCGATCCAACGTCTTGTACGGCCTCTCTTCTCCACCTTTGGGCCCCGTCGACCATGGGACGGAGGGGGCCATCCTGAACCATAGTACTCACCAACAGGGATTTGCCATCAACACTCACAGTCAGCACAGTCAATCCATGATTCGTCGACGATGTCTTCGGGTTGCCCTGAATCATGTTGGCGTCGACCTCCGAACACCCACCATGTTTCACCGCCAGCGTCGCCCGTGGAGTCCTGATCGTGTATACGGTTGTGGAAAAGCAGGTATGCAAATGATGCTGTCTTTAAAACGAATGCTAGGTTCATCCCTGATAAGGCGACACGATAAGCCGTGGATAACATGTACACCGTGCCGTGAGTTCGTGGTTTTACGTCAGCGTCAACACGTAGGCAATCCCAACAGGAGACCAAAGCTAGTAAATGCTGAGTGAACATTTATGAAGACCAGGTATATGGCAAACGGTACCGGTGATCGTCACGAGCGAAGAGCGTTGTAGACAGCGTCTGCATAGTACGCTCTCCGCTCGATAACGTACAGACAGTTCAATACGCACAGGGTTTACATGGTGTTAATTTGCTCGATGTTCCATGAAAGGGTAGCTCGCCAATAATATAAACAAGGGGTTTCGTAAATATATATCCGACAGACTTCCGAGAAGACAGCGTTGGACTTTAGCGGCCATATCATTGTCGACAAAACGAGCGCTGAAAAACGATCGCACCTTTTGCGTAGAGAACGCTTTTTCCTGTATTCGCTGACAAGTACCATTAAAATGTACACATGCATAGTCGACCACAGATTTTTATATCCACTACGTAGCACCCGAGGTACGTCTTTTGTTACATGACCACATTCTGAACTCTGACCTTTCTGCCGCTGTTCTCGGGTGGGTTCACCGTCAGCGACGTGCACATGGCCCCATTATCGTCGACAGGGCATGTGTATACCGACGGGAAATGGTTCGGTTGCTGATGCCCCCTATTCTCCAGTGTGCGACAAAGAGGATGCTGTTCAAAGCGGCTTTCCACAGTATACATCACCGATAATATCCAGAAAGTAACGAAAAATGTTTTGTCCGACGGCATTGCGGAGCACACCTGCGGTAGCAACAAGGTAATAAGCGCGTGTGGTAGGTACGGTCAATGACATTGGAAGACGACGACAACCGAGCATCTGACGGACCACCATGAGTACAAAAAATCGTATTCTCCAGCCCTATGTCTACCTCGAGAAAGTGTGTACACAGATACGTGGTAATCGATATTCTTCTCAGAACGGCGTCTACGGTTTGCCGATATTATATTCTGTGGCAATGTTGTGCATGAGAGCGCATTCTACGGTCTGGGTGTCACTGACGTTTTGTGAGGTCCCTCACGTACGGAAATCGATATAACTCACTAAATTTGACTTTTGCGACGATGATACACCTCACTCCGTGACCAATCCCATGGATACTGTAAACCGCGGTGTGAGTCCGACGAAGTTAGGTAGTTCCTCCGTTGGTGAACCACGCATCATCAGCGGTACGTATTTTGGCCAGACAGTGGTACCTCTATTGTAACATACGCGCCGATACATTTCCTAGCAGTGCTCTCGGTGACGTCAGAGTAATATCCGCCACACCTGGAAGACAATCCCCACCAATAATGTTGTTTCGGCTAGGCATTGGCGTGCACACAATTTCAAGGTCAGAGACATTTAGGAATGGTTAGCAAAACGTACCATAAAAATTTCCGACCCGTTACAATCGTCACGAACGTCATTCCGAATATCATACGCTGATCGTAAGAACAAACGTGTGCCCAATCGCACGTGTATGCACATCGTGTGTCGGCCTCAACATCATATTCGCGAGCTTGCGAGTCGTGGTGCGGACGAATAAAACCCTCGCATGCTTTTTTTCGACATCGTCACATAAGGAGCTTTATACGACATGAGCTCTATACGACATTTGACAGTATAATTATGATATTTGGTATCAACGCCCTACATGAACAAACCCCAGGGCTGCTCATGGACATAATATCTGCTACTACTCAAGCTGAAGCTCCTCTATGTCTTATTTTCTTGAGTTTATCGCACTTACTACGCGCCGTATCCATCCCATGGACAAAAGCACACGAAGTTGCTTACTCCAATGTATACAGTGCCTGGGGGGTGTAGACTAACTAATGGGTTGGCATACTTGTAAATAGTGTCAACCCATACATATTTAGGCGTCTATTCGTAGGTTAGTGACCAATCTGTCGATCCGGAGACGGACATTATTACGAACGTCCTTCTTTAATTTTGAAAGAATACGTCCCCGGTGGCTTGGTAGGTGGTCCGCGTGCCTATGACGATCAATATTGTGGGTTCAAATCTCACCGAGTGCATGCTCGTAGGGACTTTTTCTTGCAATAAAAAAAATGATAAGCGGAAAGCGCGAGAGCGTGAGTTAGCTCGATTCGATGAAAATCGACGAGCAGTGGGAATGCTGAACCCTATGTGCGACAAAAATAAAAGCACGTACCGGGGGGGAGAAGGGACGACACCTGTGACCACGGCTTGTCCAGAAGATCGTCGAGGGTAAAACCTCCTACGAGTGGGCTGGAAAGTAAAAGTGATGATGAAAAAAAATAGAAGAAAGAAAAAAAAAGTGCCCATATGACCATATCTTGAACTATTTCTATCTCAATAGTCGGTTCTGTCTCCATTAGATTTTCCATCTTGCTTAATTTTAACTGTCCGGACCGTTGGGTTCGAAGACCATCTGTTAATTGTATTTGCCCGGGCACCGATTTCGGCAATTGTCCAAAGTTTGGAATTGTCCAGACAATGCATTTCGGCGATTGTCAATGAATTGAATTTGTTCAAACAATTGCTTGCGGGACGCGTTCTGCGATAGAGGTAGCTTATTGCCGCCAAAACGTTTTCTGAATGACGGCGCTCCTTAACCCAGAATTGTCGGAATGTCAATCTTGTTTCCAAAAATGACGTAGCGGTACTTCGTCCATGGGATAATTATTCGGCGTGCAATTTGATTTTTTGCTGAAATCAGTTTTCAGATATGGAGTTCCTCAAGTGAGGATCTTCCGAAAATTAGGGTGGACCTGTGTCGTAGAACGCTTCTCGGCTGCTGTCTGAAGACTGTATTTGTCAAAGTTTCGGGTGCTGCCTACTAAATGGAATTGTTCAAACAATCGAGTTCGGGTGCTGTGAAAAATTGAGTGGAATTGTCCAATCAAATGATTTCGGTGATTTTCTCTGTAAGTTGGATTCATGAAGACTTCGAGTGTTGCCTATCGAATGGAATTATTCAAGCAATTGGGTTCGGCGATTGGAAATTTGTGGAATTTGTCTTCACCGTTTCAGAGACAATCCAAGATATCAATTAATTGCTCAAGAAATAAATGTTTTGATTTTGTGAGTATTTCTTGTACACTATTAATCGACAAACCCATCAATATTATCACTACAGTACCTGGCAAACGATAGGGAAAACAGGGAATTTTCCGATCCTGTTAAAGGAGCAATAATGGCGTGGTGAATCGTTGTGTTCTCTGACCAAATCGTTTGTCGCTCTGCATGTCGCTGCCTGATTTTAAGCAACAGAACCGTCTAAACGTTGATTGTCAGCACGACGATCATAATTTGTAGATCGCTTCCGGAACTTGTCCAGACATTTCGAGTTGAAGAGCGGTTTCCGCAAGCAGTTGTCCCGACGATTACAACTAACGTATATTACCCGAAATCAATTGTTAAGGCAGTTACAACTAACAAACAGCGTGTGAAATCAGTTGTCGTGACAATCCCAACAAATAGATAGTCTCCGAAATCATCTGCCTGCACCATTCAGACTTTTAAAAAGCAGAAACACGAATAGCTCAGATACTTCCGATTTATGAACAACCTCTGACATCAATTTCCAGGACTTTTCTAATTAGTAGATTGTCTCTAACGAATTGTTGGGAGAATTCCAATTATTATCAGGTACGAGAAATCAATTGTTTAGACAATTCGACATAATGCACTCTCAAAGCAATTGCCAGGATAATCCCAGTGCATAGGGTATCCAAAATAATGTCTCCCGACAATCCTATGGGTAGGAAACACCAGACATCAACTATTAAGACCATTCCAATTTATAGACAGTCTCTCCCAAGTCAGATGTCTCAACATTTTCAAATTGTAGGGCAGGGTAAGGCTTGCTTTGCTGTTCCTTGGTGTTACCGTTTATATATAAAGTTGGACGGAGGTATGGAAATTCTCTCTCGACATAGATATTGACCAGGATTGGTTTTTCTCGTTTGAAGATGCTGCTGTTGCCGCTATTTATTGTTCTTTGCGTGGGTTTTGAGAAGAACTGAAAGAAGCAGTAGATACCAGGCATGCTTATACAATATGCGCTGGCTACCCGGCCCGAACCCGAACCCGAACCCGAACGCTATGGGGTGACCTATGCTTGGATGCAAAAAAATACGGCGGGTTGTAGGCATGGAGAAGATAGTATCACCGTTGTCTTTAGACCTGGTGTAGAAGGGTAGGTTGTCTGTCGTCCTTTGCAGCTGTAGGTCGTTGTTGTCGTGGGCCGTTGAACTCTTTAGACGCAGTCGGTCGCATTTCCCTTGGGAGTAATTCTTGTTTTC
Organism: Macrocystis pyrifera; assembly: GCA_031763025.1. Lineage (NCBI taxonomy): Eukaryota > Phaeophyceae > Laminariales > Laminariaceae > Macrocystis > Macrocystis pyrifera. The sequence goes on along the minus strand of JASSKH010000020.1, from coordinate 12,405,517 downwards.
CTTCAGCCTTTCTTCATGGGGACTTTTATGAGCGATGGACGACGAAACCCTTTCTTCATGCCGCATATTGTCGGACAAAATTGCTGACCTCACTATATGGACACTATGGACACGTAATTGCTCTATTTTTCTACCTGTTATCTCAACACAAGACAGCACTGCACGTACAACACCCTACACGAAAAATACACACATACACACAAGCGTGTGTGAACTTTTTCCACCTATTCTGTTGTCTCAACACAAGACAGCACTACACACGTACAACACCCTACACGAAACATACATACATACATACACGTGTGTGTGCACGTAGGACATCCACTTACATGTACAGCAATAGTCGTAGTCACGATGTTTTCACGCTTTTTGCATTTTTTCATCGTTTTTCACCATTATTTTTCGATTATCGCGCTCAACTTGGATTATGTCCCATTTTTTACAAGTTTTGATGGATCGAATGTCTTCATTATTTCGCTGTTTTTCGTTTTCGTATATTTCGCATTTTAGAAGATTCCTAATGATATTCCGTAGAGTTTCGTCCTGCTTCCTAGATTGTTTGTATGCGAGCTCGCAGTACGCGGGTATGATCGGGATTGTAGAAGGAGACGCACGTAAAGCACCGCTTGCACGTTCGGTTTCGAAGAGTTCACGATGTTTACCCCATTTTTGCGACGTTTTATCGTTTTGATCCGGTTATGGCGATTATCTCGTTCAGTTTTGTATATTTATTCATTTTTTTAGGGAGTTTTGGTCGATCAATTTTTTCAATTTTTTGGCTTTTTTTTTCGTTGTCCTTTTTTTTGCCGATTCTTAACGTTTTCATCGGTTCGTCTATTTTGGGTATTTATGTCATTGGTGAGGTACTCGTTCAGAAAATGAGCTACGCTTGACTATTCGTATGAGTTGTAGAAGGGTACGCACCCAAAGCAACGCTTGCATGTTCGCTTTCAGAGAATTTACGATCTTCACCCTTTTTTTGCGATTATTTCATGGTTTTTATCCGTTTTTTCGCAATTTTCTCGCTCAGTTTTGATCTTTTTCAATTTTGTTTTGGAGTTTTAGTCGATCAATCTTTTCGATTGTTCGATTCTTTTTTCATTCAAGTATCATTGCCAATTCTCGGAGTTTTCCCTCGGTTTCGTCTTTTTTGGTAAAATTAATTTTTTTCTCATTCGTGAGGATTTGTTCAGAAATAAACTAACGTTTCGTCGATCCTATTTCGTAAATTACTCGATTATAAGAACCTGCCTCGCACTCAGCAAGTTTACCATGACTTTTTGTCGCTTGTAGAATCTTTCCTTTATTCGAGTTCTTTGGTTTCTTGGCGTGCTTGCTTATCGTGCCGCATTTTTTTCCCGGCGAAAAAAAATAGATGACTCGGATAAAGAAGAAGTCGATTTTGTATTTTCAGGGAATTGGCAGGCTCTCGTTTGCTTTTTTCACCGGGTCGTTGAGATTTCTTTTGCACTCTCAGTTATTTTTCCCTATTTTTTCATTCGTTTCATGTGCGTGCGTGTACTCGGAACACTGCACCGCGGGCGAGCCCGCCACTGTCGCGGGCGTCAGCGGATGCTGGCGGGTGCAGAGGGGGCTGCAAAGAGCGTGGTCGCCGTTTTCGTGGCTAGGCGTCGTGTGTGCCTCGAGACACGAGGGAAGCATGAATGGGCTCTGTCTGGCTTCCGTCTGAAATTTAGATTGAGTATGTACGGTTCCATAAGGTTCGTTCGGGATTGCACAATAAGATTTAAGCGGTGCTTAATTTTACTTACCAACATAGTCGATCTGGCGAACGAGGGTCACGGTGAGCACCGGGCTTCACGCGGGGCGGGCGACGGGGCTCACTGTGACGGAGAGGCAGGAAAACTTTACCTGGACCAAATTGGTGGCCAGGTGGTCGCGAGAGGGGCGGCCGGCGTACGAGGCTGAGAGAAAATCTCTGCTGATTGATTTTTTGTTTTTTGACCGGTGCAAGGTGTTCCAATCGGTTAGAAAAATGTTACATGCGAGGGGGACGGGGAGTTATTGTACTTTCCGAAATTATCGCTGTAATTTTCATTTTTTTTTTGCGGTGCTGCTGCTGTGCCGCGCTATGCTTTTAGTTTCGTACACACCAGGTACATACAGCATATCAAAAGAAGAAAATTAGTAACCCACCTTGGGTGTGTACGCACGTACGGCATGTGGGCGAGTGTAGCGGGCGGAACCGCCCGCGACGCGAAGCGTTTGTGGCTTCCGAGCTCTTTTCCCCTGATGCACATGGCGTTGAGACTCTTGGCATTGTCAAGTCGCCAGTTTGCAACTACAACCACCGTAAAAAAATGTATATATTCGATATTCAACCTTTTGTCCGCTTCGCAAAATTTGATCTACTTTTCCTTCCTGAGCGAGCGTAGCGGCCTACCGGAGCGAAGCGCCTTGTAAAAGCTATGCTTGACTATTCGTATGAACACGTACGAAAAAGCGCGGACCGAAAAATAATCCCCGTCACCTCTCATGTAATAAGTTTCTGCCTGATTGGAGCATCTTGCGCCAGCCAAAAACAAATCGAACAGCTGAGCTTCTCTCTTAGCCTCGCCCGCCACCCGCACGTCTCGCGACCACCTCAAAACCGATTCGGTCCGAGTAAAATTTTCTTCCCTCTCTGAAACAGTGAGCCCCGTCGCCCGCGTTGCGTGAAGCCCGGTGCTCACCGTGGCCCTTGTTTGCCAGCTCGACAAAGTTGGTGGTCAGATTGCGTCGCCCTCTCTTTGAACTTTATTTTGGTCACAAAAATAAGCACCGCTTGAATAATAGTTTGCATATCTAGACGACCCTTAAATACTCGTACACGGTATAAGCAGAGCCTCACAAGGAGGCCACAAAGAGGCCGACCGTGCTTCACTCGTGTCTCGGGGCACATGCAACGTCTAGCCACGAAGACGTGGACCGCGCTCCTTGCAACCTCCCCTCTACCCCCGCCAAGACCCGCTGACACCCGCGACAGCGCCGGGCTCGCCCGCCGTGCTCTGAGAACACACACGCGCAGGAAACGAAATAAATTCCTTCAGAAGTTCAAGCTACTCTTGACTGGTACCTGGGGTATGTTCGAATCAATACGTGAACAAGAAGGAGCTCGAATTCACGAACGCGGTTTTTGTTCGCGCTACACAGGACATTGTTTTTTACCAGAAAACGGTATTCGTTGACAGAAACGTCATCTAACTTGGGTTTAGTGTGCCTTGATCACCTCGTCTTTTTGTTCGTACCGTAAACTGGCAAAAAGAAATTGGTGTACCCATTTTTGTCATTTTTTTCGACTTAGACATATGGATATTGATTTTTTGCCATAAAACGGCATACCTTGACAGAAAACTTAATTTATCTTGGGTTTGGTGTACCCCGATTTCCTGTTGTTCATATTTTGTATCGTAAAGAGTTAAAAAAAACGTCACTGTTGTACCGTTTTTTTGTCGTTTTTTTTTTTTTTCCGTTTGGACCATCTTGTATTTTTTGCTTCTAGATACACTAGATAAACCTCAACTTAGGGAATAATAAAACTTCTACCAGAAAGATCAACTAGGCAACCAATTTCAACTCCTCTTATTTAACAATATCTGACATCACTCGTCCGGACAATTTCACAAAAATCGACAAGTTCCTGATGCTTTCAGGGTCATCAGCTGACAACAGGCGACGATGTGCACAGCATGACTAGCCTGGAGCAGGCAGGCTTGCAGAAGGTGGGCTTGCAGCAGGCGGGCTTTCAGCATCAGCACCTCGGGTGACGTACGCATGGCGCGACTACCCCGTATGTACTCCCGAATCAGCAACGTCACGATTTGCCCACATTCCGTCACTACGGACAGCTGCCCTGTCTTGATAGCCGTGGCAGCAAACAAACGTTACAGTACGTACTCTTGGTATTTAATACTACAGCTGTATATTATGTATCTACCCTATTAAATCGAGCAAAGTCAGTTTTTTTTTTGTTTTTACACGACATGACAGAGCGAAACAACTGCTGTTGTATGTTTCAGGAAAGTAAAAACTTGTGGAGAAAGGAGAAGTAATAAATAGTTGAGGGTCCTGCTCTGTTCTGCATGCGGCTACTGCTGCTGGTCTGTTGATTAGGTACTGGTGTGTCTGTGATTCTGCTTGCTGTTGTCCAGTTCATTTCTGTTTTGGTTTCGTGTTCGGTGTATTCGCGCGCGTTCCGTCACCACTGCAACTCCTGACTTGACAGCTATATATGAGAGCATACGAACCATCCACGATTCACCAAGCAAACTCACATCGTTCTTCTCGAGACGCGACAATGTGAAGAAGACAGAGCATCACCGGAAGGGGACAGGCTCTGCTCTTCTCTGTGTGATGCTACTGCTGCCGCTGCTGCCGCAAAGCCTTGTTGCTGGGGGCTTTTCTGCGACCGCCCAGACAATCTCTTGGGAAGCCGTTGCTGACTCGCATCTGTAGATTGTGGTTATTTTTCTGAATCATTTTGTGATGTTTGTCCAATAAAACGTACCTGCAACGTTAATTTTCGTACTATTTGCCAATATCATAATGTCTGGCCGTACGAGAGTCGCCAATAAAAGCTTCACCATCAAGATCGACGACAAAAGTGGTCAATGTAATTAAATAAAATCGTACGGGAATTAGAGATAATTATTTATTTTCCGAATTCGGGGAGACGAAATAATATCGTGCGTGCTTTTTGCGCTCGTCACGGACTGGTTGCTGTTGTATCTCTCCGCAGCAAATATGTCAGGAGACAGTACTTTCACCCGTTGATAGACAGCAACTTTGCCTTGACTGGCTGACACCAAACTACCAGGTGTTATTTCTCGTGTGGAACGCTCGGGCCTGTGGCAGCGCACGGTTTGCCTTGCTTGACACATATGATGACATATTTGCTCCTCCAATGGTCTGCCTGTAACAACACCCTCGGTGACACCGACGAAAGACCGGCGCCGATGACGAACTCGGCGAGCGGGGGGCGCGGAGAGACGTTCTCTGGGGACTGATCGCACCCTCATCTGGGTGGTGGAACCCTTCGATACTGGATTGTGACAAACCAATCCACACTAATTTGAAGACACTATTGCCCCATTCTTTTCAAGCCATCAATTCACACAAATTCCGAGACCTTTTTTCACACTAATATCAAAATACATTTTAGCAAAAATAGAACCAAAGTAAACAATTGGATCCCCACACTTCGAGTCAGAATCGGAAAAGCACTCAAAACTGAGCAAGATCGCCGCTCCTAGACTAATTCCAAGATAATAAAGAGTTCCAAAACACGAAAAAACGTAAACTAATAAACATTAATCTAGCTGCAAAATAATGTCGTCGTGTACCAGGTACTGTAGTTACGCGGCAGGGCACTCAACTGACGAGCGCAGACACACGAATAATAATCACACCTGCACATTTATCGCGATTTCTTTTCAGGGGTGGGTGCATATTACCTTGGTATATGTTTTTTGTTGCTACTTCTCTTTCGTTGTGGTCACAATAGTTGTATCCGTTTGAATATTTCTCATTTTATCTGACATTGAGCAGTTCATGGGCAGAGAGTTGTGGGTGGGTGGATCTGTTATCGCGTTCAACACAACAACCTACAAGACTACATGGACATCAGTTCTCATCCAAACTCCTACGCTCTGACTACATCGAATTGCAGCCGCCCAACAAATATATCCTATTACCATCAACGTCGTGGTTGCCCATGCTGTCTTCTCGCTGCTGTCCTGAGTCTTCCGGCCAATAACAACCTAACTAAACGCCCTATATTATCTACATGGCATAGAGTATTCCACCCTTTTTCCAAAGTTACTGACTGCTATCTAGCCCTAACCTCGTGGGAACCAACCACCTTATGGCGCCGCCTACTTATACCTTAAAGTCCGGGCTTAAACCGTATTCCGGCGCAACCTAGTTATTCATCACACACCGGGTCCAAACCGGGTTCTGGCGACACCTGTTGTAATGAGTAGTGCTAACAAAAAGAGAGTAGCCAAAGGATGGCGAAGGATCCAGTTAGGTTCACTAATCGAGTTTCTAGCTGAGACGGGCACCCATGATACCACCACCTGTAGTATGATGTTCTTTTTTCGCTTCCGTTATCCTTCTTTCTTTTGACCTTGTTTCTTATTTTGTTCTGATTTTGATTCACCTCCCCGCCGTCCTTATGCCTATATCTTCATCTGCTTCGTGCGTCATGGCGCGTGAAGCAAGCTACGGGTCCGTCCCGACCACGTCTGCCTTTCTTCTAGCCGCCTTTCTGATCTCTTTGTGTCTTGAGTATCGCTTTTCATTTCAGAGTGAATGTTGGTTTTGGTCTTATCCCGTGAATTTGCTTGTGTCGTTGTATTCTCGTACTCGTGAAGCTGATATGTCACTTGCATTACCCATGAATCATTACGATGCTTTTTTTTTGTGGTGTTTCCTCCGTGACACAGCATATTACTAAACAATTGTGTCTCTAGGACAAGTATTCAGGATGAACTCTGCGTGCATTGATGGATCAAGATAGAAAGAACGGCTTTATGTGTGAAAACAGCCTCCCCCAAACAATCACCCACAACACACAAAACGACAGGCTTGAACAAACATTAAACCCAAATAAATTACTCGTCGCTTTCACTCACCCCGTTCAACACTGTTCCGTCTTCTGTATTTTCTCAAAGTACCTCTTTGGCCCCCTTACTTTCGTATGTCAAATTTATTCGCACTATAGTGCGTGCTGGTTTCAACGACAAGCGTAACTTTTTTCCATTTGATTCTTTACGCTATGTTTTTGAGAGCCTGGGAACTAGATTGGACATGGTTGTATCATAGCAACGTGAAGACGCGATATCTAATAATTATAATTCAGTTGTACTCGTTTGTACCTGGTAAGGCGCATTCAGTGATGTTTGTGATGTTTCGGCAACTTTGACGGTGACATACGCAAGAAACGACAAGCAAAAATGAGAGCCAGCATTGCCGATATTTATATTGTCATGACTACAAACCGTTCCGAGCTTTGGTTCCCAACTCTGAAAAATCGTGGAGAACAAAGATAGTTTTCCTGAAAACTAATACTAGTACGTTTGCTCCTTACCTTTTTCAAATTGTTCAATACAGTGTTCATGTACTTTTGGAGGCGCTTCTTGCAATACACCCTCACGGTTTACAAAATAACGCAAGCGTCATAGTCGTCATAATCTTCTTTTTATTACAAATTATGGCAGCACTCCTAGTGCCAAATGACAAGTAGTGTGTAGTTCGCATTGAATTGTGCACACAGCTGATCCCTATATCTGTACGAGGTATGCAACAACGCTTATCCCGGTACGAACAATTGTTTCTCTCGCAAAGTACGACTCGCACGACACGACGATATAAAATACGAGGCGCCGACCGGTTGAGAGTAGAAGTTTTTTACAAGCCCGAAGGTGCAATGTTTTTGTTTTTTATGCTTGAACCAGCTCGTACAGCGATTTGTTGGTTTGGGCTACACTGCTTTCATTGGTGATGTCTAGACCCAGCTCGAAGCTACGAGTACTAGGGATGATGCAGACAAGCAAATGACGGATCTGTCTAAATCTGCACTATAAACATCAAATCTAAGTACCTGAAGAAAGGCCCCGACTTGCACTGAGACTCTAAATTTACGACCATAGACTAAATATATTCTTGTCCGTCAAGTGCGCTCACGGGTTGACCTAGGAGTGACGTACAGGTGGAGTACAGGGGATAACGTTCGGATCGTCGGTCATATTAATACGATCTGTCGCTTGTTGTATTGAAACAACTTGTTTGTTCCAAAGTGAGAAAATATTACCTACTGAGCGATGGGGGTACAAGACCGACCGGTTGCCCAGGGTAATCCTTAGAACACTCTCCCCCCACCCGAACGACGGGATCTTTGGGGAACCGGTACGGTGTACAGCCGCACGCTGACCTAATCGCTTCGTTTCAATACCAGGGGAACCAGGGAGATATGTTTTCAGGGACGCACGCGCAAGCGTTTCTATGGAAGAAAAGTTCGAAGTTAGATTCGAATCCGTGTCCTCGACGGAATCAAATGTGAAGGTCTTACCTGGTGAGCTGAGCTATAGCGGTAAAGGATCGATCGACTACCCAGTCGAGGGTATTGCTTATATCAATATCGCCCTTTCTGAACGGTGGGATATTTGGGGCATCGAAACCGTATACGGCCGTACGCTGGCCTACGCGCTTCGTTTCAATACCCAGGGAAACAACACGATGTCATTTTAGGGACGAACACGCAAGCGGTTATGTAAAACTAACGTTCGAAGCGAGTTTTTCTTAACCTGTCTCCTGCCCACGATGCTAAGTGTGAAGGTGTTACCTACTGAGCTATAGGCGTAAAAGACAGATCGACTACCCAGTCCAGGTTAATCCTTATAACAATAGCTCATATCGTTCTGAGTGCGAGTCTGCCGCCCATTCACGAACTTGCACCCAGAAGTGGCGTGACGAAACCCGTTTTCGTGGTCGTGAAACCGATCACACGCCCGTGGCTGTAGACCCAGACTGTGTCTACAGGACGTGTATGGTTGTCAGCGCCTGAAAATATCACTAGACTCTATGGGTTAACATAGGCGAGACCAGGCGTGAAAGCCCAGAGCGCGTGCATCAAAAAAGGATGTGTGAAACAGCATGGGCTATAAATATCAAGAAACATGGGCGATGCTTTTTCGTTCTACGGACCGGGAAAGATCGCACTTGGCGTGTAGGACTCGTACCACTGCAGAGGTTGCGGGGTTTTCACGTACAGCCTAATACCATCTTGGAAAAGAACAAACAAGTTCGATGATCTTGTTATAGTGTAATGGGTTGATACTACCCATAGAACTGAAGGTTTGGTTTCACGAACAAGTGTCTTCAAAATTTTCTTTTATGACGGTTATTGAGTCGTCACGTAAGATCTCAGACAATATATGCTACAACCGCTACCGTGTCATTGCGCTGAACACACCCACTACTATGTGGTCGAGAAGAAGCTCCCCGCGTGATTTGAGCTGCCATAGTGTTTCTCGAGCAACTCGAATGGTGGTATCCATCCCTCTGGATGGCCTTACGACTGTCTACCATACATTGTTGCAGGGAATACATACCCGATGTTCACCCCACCCTTCCGTCGAAACATACAGAAAGCTAACACGGCAGACAAGTGTACAAACGACATCCGATACTGAAGGAGTGGGGGTGAATGCATTGCCGATACGCGCACCAGCGGAGATAAGCAATAGCTACGTTATGTAAGCGTTACGTACGTACACGTGCGCAAAGTAACGGTAATCGGAGCGACCACGTAACCTCTAATAGTCCTGTAGAAATATTGAGCTCTGTCATCGAGAAATTTAGTATAAAGTTTGCATTGGGCTAGGCTTCTCAACCACAGTAGTTCGAAAAACCTTTACTTACGGAGATATCCAAACGCTTACGTACTCCCTGCGCGAACAGGTGATTCCCCGGACGACTACAACATACCCAGCAACTTGCCGTTCAGGTATCGAACATCCGGACAGATACATTCAGGGCGAACAAGGCTGATAACAAGCGACCGCAATCCAGCGTTTTGTGACCAACCACCAGGAATTTGTTACGCACTTGAACTATTATCATTTTCGCAACAGTGCTAATCCAATCGAAGTTGGGGCCAAGCTATCATAAGTACTTTGGGCGGCAGCCATATCAAGTCGACGGGTGAATGTACTGTCTTAATCCTTATCCACTGAGGTAAAGGCTTCGTACTGGGCAAGGTCTCTAAATAGATGGGATTGTGCGGCGTCTTACCTCTCCACCACTTCGCGTAGGCACCTCCTGCCGCTCTCGCCTAGCGTGGTCTCAATGGTCATTGTGTATGTGATTAGCAGCCCGACCCATATGTTGTTGCTGGCCGTTGCCCTCGTTTGTTTAAAATCGATCCGACAACTGCCTTCTCCTGGGCACGTATCATCACACATCACCATCAGCACCGTCATCAGTATCGTCATCATCATCAGGTAATCATCATAAATTACAGCATCCCCGTCGTCATCACCTTCATCGTCATCATCAACTCTATCGTCATCAGCATCATCATCCGCATCATCTTCTTGAGGGATAGTCATCGTCATCATGCAATCACCACGTAACAATGGTCACGAACGCCGATTGTGTGTTCTTCACGCATGTTACCATAGGGGTAGCATTTCTGACGCACGGTATGGTAGGGGTATCGCATTTTTCTAGTAAGGGTGTTCATTGGTGAAGCTCAAAACCACACCCACCCAATGAACTTGATTACCTGAACGCTAAGCTACGGCCGATACATTTTTTCACGAGCTATACACACCACATATCCAGTATGTTGCAACGCATCAATTAGACAGGGTACGAACGTTGTTCGATTGAAGCCGCATGCTACGATAGAGGCAGCTCGAAAAATTGTGAGGCTCCTCGTTCGAAGAGTTCTCCGACTCGCCCAGACAAACTAAAATCAAAGAAGACAGGATGGGAACAATGTTATTGCCTACTGTAGTTACTCAACGAAAACAAATGAAAAACACGACTGGCAATCCAACGATAGTGGGTACGTACTGTAGTTTCAAAGCTGAGAAACCCCGTCCGTCATACAACGTTTGCCCTGAAATGACTACCTGCGTCGTAGCACGGGTCTGAACATTTCCGTCAGTGGTCATTTCCGGGCTCGAAAATCCAACCTCTACATTACATATGTAGCACCAGACGTGTCCGAACTTTCAACTAAGCACAGGCGCCAATTACGCTGAACCGTTCCTCCGGCGTAAATATATCGTACACACATCGGAGAACGCTAGTGTCGAAAGCAATAACTGCGGGTACATAGAATAACGTTCTTAGTACAGCTGCAGCTGCTGTGTAATCCTGCAGCAGAAATATTTAAACCAAATATTCGAACAGTTATGATGTTTGTCTGTGTCGAGGAACCTCAGGGTTGTGTGGCAGAATGACGAGAACAATATACAGTCCCCACGTCTATGGGAATTCATCCAATATATGGTCAAGTTTCGACCCCAGACGTTGACGGCTGAAGCCAATGGCCACCGGGACAAGCAGAGTTCAGGCGGAAAGCGATCAGTATAGGCCTCCGAACCGGATCACAGGTGTTCCTGCTATGATGAGAGTTGTGTAGGCTCGGGGACGAGTGGTTCGTAGCCCGTCAGACGCGTCTTTTGGGTGATGATCAGAGATATCTGCCATTTACCTGTTTTATTTGCATGGGTATATTGAGATACGAAAGAGATTTCAATACCGCACAACGAAACTACCCGTCGCTCTTGGTTTTTCAGCTCAACTCGATTCGCTCCGGTGGCGATAGGCTTATTTGTCGCCAGGAAAGGTCAGACGTCTCGAACTCCTCCATGCCTACACTGTGCAGTATCGCCATATGTGATATGGTTTCCATGTCTACATTGTGCAGTATCACCACACCTGGTATGATATATGGTTTCAGAATGTGTTATGGAGTCCCTATGAGGTTGCTTTGAAATTCACGGAAACACCATGACCCTCCGACAAACATGAAGTTGAGCAATTTCTCATACCGGGTAAGTATCATGGAGTTTCACGAGGTGCAATGACATTTAATTGACAATCACTAGAGATGTATACTATGGTAGCTGAGATTAGCATCTAAAGACAATAACCTTTCCCCTAGAGGAGTTCCATGCTTCACCCAACAGCCGACGTTGGGAATCAAACGATACACTACGAGGTAACCCCGGTACACATTCCCAATATATGTACTAGCATCTAAGTATTCTTGGCCCCAGAACATATGGGATTCATAGTTTGTTCGTAGTCCCTTAGTTGACCAACTCCGTTGTCGGGAAGTCTTCGGGTTCTGAAGTCGAACCCCTACCGTAGTTCGACGTAGGGTGTCAATCAAATGACAGGATGTACCATAAGCTTTATTGTGACGTGTCATCGGCAAATGTTCCGTTTCACGAAGTTCCCTGATGCTTTTAGAAATAATGATAACAGGCCAGGAGGTTTCATTGATGAATCGTCTTAAAGGTCAGTGGGGTTGCACGAGATGATGATTAAGGCACGAGGTTTTAATATGACATGCCACAAAACATAATGGGGTCCGTGAAGTCCCATAGGGCTGTCAGAAAGTGCCATCAAGAAGTCTCATAAGGGTTATTCAGGATCACGAGCTTGCAATATTCATTTGCTTTGAGACGGAATGAAGTGTCATAAGGTTGAAGGGCGTGAAATGGGGTTTGCATATGGTTCTTAATCTAAAACCGTTTACCACATATTCGATGAGGTGGTTGAAACACAGTTTGCGCGAAAGGCGTTCTACGATAGGGGTAGCACTTTTGAGCAGAAGTAAGCTTGCCTGACAGGGGTCAAGATTTTGACCTACAGTAATATCGGTATTGAAAAACTTGTTTGATACAATAGCGTTTGTCATGTACCTAGCTAGGTTTTGTGATGTCTCATAGGATCGGACGTTTCGGTTTTCTCAAAACCAATTTTGTGAGTAAGGTTCAGATCTGCTCTTATAATGCATTATAGCTAAGTGAGGAACCTAAAAACATGTAGTTGTTACCCCTACCGTAGAACGAGTCACGAGACGAACAGGGCTAGGGTGGACATTGGTTGATTCGATGGGGGACTGGGGCATGGTTATTGTTGGTGACGGTATCGCTGTCTGTCAAAAATGTTTCTCACGTGCATCGTAACGAAACCCCTGCGGCAATGGGTGGCCTTGGAAGCTCCCTCAACGTGTCATGATGCACAACTAGGTTGGAAAATGTTCCAATATATAGTATTAAAAGAGGCTACCCATGCTATGTGGTCGCCCCGTCTCATTTTTGTAGTTGACTATGGTGTTCTATCTACCTAGCATATTTTTCGTTTTTCGTGTTCGTTCCGTTTCGTTTATTTGTACTCAGGTTTGCGCTTCATTGTTTCGCTCGTACTCCAGTAACTGCATGCATTTCTCTCGCTCAATAATTATGAATTACCAGGTATGACTTTTTCAACGATTAATGACACCTCAGCTGTCAGATGAATGCCCATGTTCCGGGCGTACCAGTATATACTTCGTAATATCGTATCTGGGAAAGTATATAGTACATGTTCCATGCGTGTCTGCACTGCCGAATGTGCGTCGATTGTGTATTGATTCTACTTTGCCCTGGCCTAGGCTTAAAACGCGGAGGTTTCGGTCTCTTTTCCAGAACAATGGGATTGGTTGAGCCTGTGATGTGATAACGGGTTCTAAACCAATCCGTCCTTTTCGCTGGCACATATTTTTGACCATTAACGTGTTGCTATCATTTCGAGAATAAGAGGGTCGCACAGCACATAATGCTACTGTAACACCACGTTGACAAATTGTCAATTTTCTGCGCGTCCTGCAAAGCGAATGGGTTTGATATACCCCTGGGGAAAAAATTAAATTTGACGAGCGACAGGGGGCTTTCCCGGACATCTCGTCTGGCAACGACTTGTCGCAGGATACATCATAGGTCTGGCCTCTCGATCGAACGTTCGGCCCTGGGGAGTTGCACAGCGTGTGCAACAGCAACGATATTTTCGAGTGAGTGCCTCGCAGTAGACGGTGAACCCAGCCTGCCCTACTCGTAAGAAAGTACCCGTACCCAGCAGGACTTGAACATTTGAATAATTGTTCATTGAGTGCCGTATTGGTACACTTGAAAGAATGGGCTGAGGTGAAACATCAATATATTTCGTCTCCCAAAAATTAAAATGTGTATTTAGTATACCCTGATGATAATATCCTACCATCTACCGTATGGCACCAGTAAAATGCTATTAGTATGAGCACAACATCGTTTCCCCACAATGAGGTGTTCGACTAACCCTAACCCATGTGATATGTACCGAAAGACACTCTATGTACACTGCTACTATCAAAAGTGCGAACCCATGCATATGGTACGTGATCTGGGCAAGTTTCTTGTAGCTTGGAACACCATCAAGCCTTCGAGAGTAGTAGTAGATGCGTATACTGTAATCCGGGCGGTATTGTCACACGGCATGTGGTGAATATCAGTCTCGCACGGACCTAAATTCTGCAACGGGCGTGTTTGTCCCCAATAACGTATCTCCCGGCCCGTACATGGTATACAGAGGTGTAGAACCACGAGCTAACGCATCTCAATGCTAGTTCGGATGCTTGATACTCTTCAACGATAAATTTGAAGTTCAGCTTTTGAGCTCTCTATTACAATAAGAGGACACGATGTTTTCTGACCAGGGCCAGAATCCGCGTAAGCACTGCGGTATGACTGGCCCGGTTTATCGGACGTAATACGGCACAGAATATAGCCGAACATTTAAAAGGTCTCGGGTGATTTGTTCCTCATACTCTTACAACCAATGTGTTGGCGAGGCAATAGTGTAGTCGAGCTCTCTTTGTGGACGCATTGCTACGCGTTTACACCCTCCACGTGGTCGACAAATCCAGTTTCGAGAAACCTACGAGGCGATGCACTAATGTATTGCGTGGTGAACGGTAGACCGTTTGTCAAGGTGGCCAAGGTTTGGTTGTACGTATGGTGAAATTCCGCCGGCTCTCATCGAAAGTGTTTCTTCATGTATGTATGAAACGTGATCAGACCAGACACATGTGACGGTAGTTATGGGGGTTGCAAGTTTCAGCCTAAATATTTAGTACGCACAGGGTTCCTCGGCCGAGACGCTGCCCAACGCGTTATGATCTTTTTTTGTTCCAGGTAGATAGTTTGGTAGATACTTATTAGTTTACAAGCTTTCTTAGAGGTCAGATATAGAGATTTCCAACGAAGGAAGCAGCCTCAGGGTTAAGTCTAGGGAGCCTATTAATGAGTCTCATGAGGTGCTCCCCCGATCGCAGTGGCCGTCTCAAAATTTGTGCACCTCGTTCTGGACTTTTCCTCTCTCAAAGCACAATAATAACGCATAGAGCATCACACGGACGGGTGCTTTAACATCGCCAGGTCCGCACTTTGCCCAGCGTAGCATAGCATGTTTCCCATCACGGCATTATTCATTGGGCTTGGTGTGTGTCGTGCATGGATGCTGCAATGATCCTCAGTGATGCACTTGATAGTATTTTGCTTCCATACCAGTGCCATTGGCAAAACCACGGGCAGTGCCGTGGGCTTCCACAGGATGTGTTCGCACTGCAATAACACTACCAGGGGCTTGCGTTTCCGATTGCTGTGACGGCTCAGCCACTACCATGAACAAATGTATAGCAAAATGTGCAGCCCGTCAATACCGCAAGGAGTAGTAGCTGTCCCCCCGCTCGTCGGTGTTGTTCCAATTCGTAAAGAAGTTGTCCAACAATCTTTTGCCCAACGCTTGCGGAGAGCTTGAATGAGGTTATCCTTTTTCCAACTGGAACTATGGTCCAAGCCCTAGTCTAAGAATGGTTTCCTAGAAAGCGTCATGGCCGTTGTGAAGGAGTTAACTATTTCCCTATTCTAGACATTGTTCGAATCTTTATCTATTTTCCATAGCGGAAGGTGCAATATTGAAGAGGTACTGTACCGTATAGCACGGATGTAATATCGCCCTGGTGATACTGGTTGACCTCAGAATATCATCACCGGGGGTGCTTTGATCAAGGGAGGGGTGATATCTATTGTACCCTCGGTGGCAATCCACGGGATCCCCGCAGCTGGGGAGTGTGGTAGCAATGGGGAGTCATCACAACAGGATGTTATAACGGTACGTCGGTTGCTGACGATTGCAAACAAATCTGCCAGATGACAGAGGGTGTGATGAGGAGCAGGTGTGCTAGCGGTAGGTTTGATTGCTCTACTTTGTCAACGAACCCCGGCAGACTGCAGGACCCTGCGGGGGGTGTGATAGCGGACGGGGACGCTACAGGAGGTGGAGTAATCATGGGGCGTGATAACAAGGGGTGTGCTAACGCATGAGATGTTTGGGCCTGAGATCATTTGCATTCAATTCCCACGCTTCAACAAATTCCCCAGGGATAGCAGCACGAAATCCCGCCTTCCTGCGATCTTGGAGACGGTTTACCTGTACCGGTACCACATTCGAGGCCGAAATTCGCGAGGGTTACACCTTGGAGGTCTTGTCCTCCTACAATCCTGATGTTTGACACATTGATATGAAACTTTGTTTTTTTAGCTCACACCACGCAGAAACAATGCCGGCAAAGAATACCGGTACCGTCGTAGTTCGCGATATTTTAGTGGCGACAAATTCCGAGAGAGGTCACGAAGCCACCGTACCCTACCCGTATCGGTTCCCTGTATGAAACACCAAAAAGGAAAAAACATTCAACTCTGATTCAGACCGATACGGGTATCCATACCGGTGCATGCGTGGTATGGGGGACTGGTGTTCAACAGCTGTGATAATGTGAAGTTTGAAACGATTTCAGGCGTACGTCCGAAGGCGGTGACGGTCGAAATCAAGTAAAATATATACCACTAGTCGTGTGTTAGTGGTGATATTCAAGGGGTTTGTGTTACCACCCGCGTTTCCGTTAATTTATTTGAACGTTTGCAACACAATGCAGCCCACAAACATATAGTAAATAAGAAAAACGTAAGGGGACGTGTGCACGCTCAGGAGTACGTCGTCAAGCACCCACGCGTAGGCTTTTCGGCAACATATACATACGACTTGGAATTTGAGCTAGGGATTCGCAACCAACATTCGTATTTCGTGGTTGGTTGTAGAACGGAGACGCAAAATATACGCGAATCCGGAGCTTTATACCCAATTTTGATCATTGGTTGTGACCCCATTACTTATTACGTATCATGGAAACGTATCTGTAAGCCCAGCAGCATCTTCGACTACGACTCCGTAAAAGATATATCGTCCACCAGGAGAACAGCAATTTTCTAGTGAAGGATCTTTCTTCATCGGTGGTGTAGCCATTGCGTTCTGCTCCCTTGCGTGAAATAAAACTTTTCAGCGTTTTTGCGAGCATTTCGTGCTACTGGCGCGCAACTTCGAATACACGAAAACTCTTCGTGCGTCGTTTCTCGCTGCCCACGACTGCCGTCTGGCGCAACCGATGCCCTCACAGACCCCATCATGAGCATCCCTCAATTTCGCGGGCTGCAGTTTCCTGTGACGAGCTGTAGCTGTCCGCAAGTGTAGCGCAACCGTTCAGATGGGGTTTGTTGTTTGTCTCATTTTGTGAACGCCAAACGTCGGCCAACTTCGACCACTGGAGCACCTCGTAGTCGAGATGTAGGCCTCTGTTGAGAGCCTGCGTTCGATCAATCTCGAGAGAAACACAAGCTGCTGTGGTGTACCTCTAACAAGTCAACATCGCTCACCGGTGAGCACGAACAAGCCGAAGTTCTAAACGCAGCTTGTTAAGACAGCGATTTTTTGTTCTGCTTCGATAAAACATGTGGAGATTAGAGTAACCGGGAACCCGGGGACCAGGCGACGCTTGGGTGCCAGCGTCCCCTAAATATCGCCTTATTGAGGACGCTGAGAATTTGTATATAGAAATTGTGCTCAGGGGTGAACGCTACCAAACGCTCTATACAATATCCCATGCACAAGGTTGTTCTAGGGTGACTTTCACAATAGAGTTATGAGGCATGCTTAGGTAAGGTGTTTCATTTTCGCGGACCCATACTTTAGTGGAAACAACATCGGCAACTCCAATTCGAAGTGGTGAATGCCGAACATTTTGGGTGCAAACCTACCGACTGTTTTGTCAAGCGGAATCGGTCTTTACCCCTCACCGATACAAGTATATATCACTTTCTCCGGTTTGGACCGCCCAATCGGTTATTGGACATTCTTCTCTATGAATACCATCAATGATGTAAGTGAACAGGTGATTTTCACAATAAGGTTCTAATTCATGCTCAGGTGAGGTGTTTCGTGTTGGTAGGCCTGTATTTTAGTGATGATATAATCAACTAGTCGAATTCGAAGTGGATTATGTCGAAAATAACGAGCGCAGGTATAATAAAGGGTAAACCCACCGACTGTTTCGTCGGCCGGAGTCGGTCTCTACTCCTCACCCGTACCAATTTATGTCATGTTCTCCGGGTTGGACCGCTCAACTGGTGATTCAACATGCTTCACTGTCGATACCATAAAAAATGTGAGTGAAGAGAAACGTCGATGCATACTTTACATGATATCGAACGTCCTCACCTTCCCGGCCAGGAGAATAGTCTACGTTCAGCTCTGTATCCTACACTGAGGGATTATTTACCACTGGTTCTTCTAGGGCACATGATTTCGTTTGGCAGATATTTGCCACCCGGGCGTCCAGCACAGGGCGGATATATCAAGCACCAGCAATGCATTATGTCAGTGTGAGGCCCGAGAAAAGGAAAGTAATTGTGGAGCCATTATGTCAAATCTGTGTGCAGTGCACAGTCTGAGATATTTTTTTCTCTGACCAAAGGCATTTTTTTCCTCTTGCACCTTACTCTACTGCTATTGCACTGTATTTCAGGAAATATATTTTCAAATAATGTATTAAACATATGACTCAAATGCCAAGTATTTTACCCCTAAAACATGAGTGCAGTCTCGACTGTGTCGTTATGTGAACTTGTTTTAGCAATCAGAACTAAGGCTGGTTGGCACGAATAGACGGATATATGGTCTTTCGTTGATAACGTTGGGGCTAGGGCTAGGTTCTGTCTGTACTCGTATGTACGAAAGATCAAGTACAGCACGGCACAGCAACAACACAGCAAAAACAATGAAAAATGAAACCGAAAAAAACTCTGAAAGAAAAAAAAATCCCCGCCCCCTGCCGTAAAATAATTAACTACCTGATTGGAACACCTTGCTTGCACCAGTAAAAAAAAAAAAAAATGAAAAAAGGAAAAATCTAACAGCAGAGCTTCTCTCTCAGCCTCGTACGCCGCCCGCCCCTTTCGCGACCATGTCGCCACCGATTCGGTCCGGGTAAAGCTTTCCTCCCTCTCTTCCACAGTGAGCCCCGTCGCCCGCCTCGCGTGAAGCCCGGTGCTCACCGTGGACCTCGTTCGCCAGCTCGACAATGTTGGCGCTCCGGCGGGGGGTACCTCCCACTTGTGATTTCAGCCCGGTTGCGAAAATAGGTACAGCTTGAATGTTATCTTAGAATCCCAAACGACCCTTAAAAAATCGCACGTACTCTATCAAAATCACGAATGGAGGCCAGACAGAGCCTATTGATGCATCCCTCGTGTCTCGAAGCACACGCGACGCCTAGGCATGAAAGCGACAATCGCGCTCCTTGCAACTCCCCCTCTACCCGCCAGCACCCGCTGACACCCGCGACGGTGCCGGGTTCGCCCGCGGAACCGTGCTCGGAGTACACGCACGCACACGAAACGAAAGGAGAAAAAAGGAAAGAAGGACTGAAAGTACGACGAGATATGGAGAAAACAAACACCCGCTGGAAAGGTCCGTCAAGTAATAAAAGGAGGCGATTCCAAGTGGGAGCTCTGAGAGGCCAGGAATGTACCAACCGACCACGCCCAGAGATCGAGATATCTACAAGCAGTTCTATAGTCGGGCCGTGCGTACGTTACATCAGGTGGTGATTCTGAAAACCCGTCTTCTGCAGGCTAGTCGTGGTCTGCATCGTCGCCCGCTGTCAGCTGCTGGCGCTAAAAGCCAGCCCGCTTGGGCTTGTCGTGCCGACCGAATGTTGTAAGAACCGAGGAGCGGGCAAGTGACACCGACCCCAATCCTGTCAAATTATTGCATTTAGATTATGTCATACTTATTAATTATGTCTTTGAAGCTGATTGGTGTGTTTGAAGCCCACTGTTCTGTTGTTCTTGCTGATTGCTCCTCTTGGTGCCCAATGACAAATATACTACACACAGCAGTAGTATCAGTCAGATCGCAAATAACTAGAGGCGAATTCTCACCTGTTGGCTGATCACCGATCTGTCGGTACCGGTACCAGCGAACAAACGAAAGGAGGACGACAGTAAAAAATACAAGGTTCCCCTCCGAGAGGTGCCGTATTAATAGAGGAGTGGCGTAAGAGCGAAATAACAATTCTCGTATGAAACCCTGCACACTTTTTTAGAAGTAGCACCCGCACCCACCCATCATTGTAACGTGAAGAACACACGCAGCATACTTTTGAGGACAGACTATATTATACTGATGTTCGCGGAATTAGTGTGGGATCATTACTACAATAATATATAATAGGATATCGGTAAGTTGAGATGTATTGATCCAGCTGACTCGCGGCGATTAATTCGTAAGTACACAAAAGTTGCGCGAGGTCGAGGTTGCGCCATAATACTTTGTGACCGGCTGGGTAATAAGAAGGTGCAGCACATACATACATACATACTGGTACTACAATATATGTGTTCCCCTTAAATAAATATTTCTTGGTGCTCAGGGTATAATATCAAGGTTTCACAGGTAAATGCTCGAGAACAAATCGTAGTCCGAGTACTGAGAGTATTGGAGTACTGGCGGCAAAACTACTGCGAGTACTGAGAAGGCCCAAATACTGAGAGTAATGAGAGTGTGAGCAGTACCGAACCCCGAGAATACAGGTTACTTAAAGTATGTACCCGCAGTAGTATCGAAACACGACATAAATACTTGGGGTAAAGGCAATATATGCGCAGTACAGAACCTCGAGATACTGAGAGCATTCGCAGTCATGCATAATATTACATCGAAATTCGTACTGGCAGACTGCTTTGAGTGCTCAAGTTGTCTCCAGCGAAAGTAGTTTGCTCCAACTCCCACTCGTGTGGGACTATCCGGGTGTGTTTTGTGCCGAACGCTGGGCCTGAGACTTGTCGACACGGTGCACAAACGGTTGAAGTATACTTCATACTCGAAGTATACTGGGCATATTGAGGGTATTTCATTACTGCGAGTACTGAGTCTCGCAGAAGAAGCAGCAGCACGAACACTACCAATGGACGAATGCTATAGACTATTAATAGTACTTACTGGTATATATACTTGTAGTACCCGCTGTAGAAAACCCCGAGATACTTGAAGCACAACAGACGGTATCCATGCCAGCAGCAGTAGCGAACACCGCATTAGTGCGAGCCCGAAGAAAGTATACGCAGTAGTATCTACAGAACCTCAAAATACTGCGAGTACTCGCAGTATCTCGAGTACTAAACCACCAAAATACTCCGAGTGTACGAAGTACCTACGGTAATAGCAGCAGTATTTTCTTGACATACTTTGCTTCACTCCCAGGTATTCGGAGTAGAGTAGCTGTGAAATCTTGAGGTATGAACGCACGCCACATGCAAGCGCGCCCAAACTCTTTAATTTGGGCTAAAACACACAAGTGA
Source organism: Macrocystis pyrifera (assembly GCA_031763025.1). Lineage (NCBI taxonomy): Eukaryota > Phaeophyceae > Laminariales > Laminariaceae > Macrocystis > Macrocystis pyrifera. The sequence continues at coordinate 12,384,221 of JASSKH010000020.1, read as the reverse complement.
CATGCACTCTATCATATTTCAGAAAAGCAAGGTGCGGATGAATGTAGCTGAGTAGACAGCGCCGTGCATCCGCTGCGGGTAGTGTTAGAAGGAATGGGGGGAGGGGTAACAGCAGGAGGGGTAGAAGGAACACCGTACAAGTGTATGGGGGCAGGGGGGGGGAACAGGAGGAGTAGAAGGGAAACCGCGGTAGAAGAGAGTAGCAGAGAGACCGCAGATAGGGTAGCAAGGTACCAGGCCGACTAATAGGTTGGACTTTTCTTAGCTACTCGTACCGCCAACTGCTGCGGCCGTTCGGTATGTGTTTTGATTTTTTCCATGACTTAACTTTTTCCTATATTTTTTCGCTTCTTATCCTTACGAAAGAAGTACTACATAGTGGGTGGGTGACGAGCGTATTTTGGCCCACTCATTATTGCTCTTTTTACTTAGTTAAGTGTTCACCGGGATTCATAGTCCCCTTTTTCCTTCTCGTATATTTCCCCTTGCACGTCCCTTTTGGCTCATGCTCGGGGTAAGTATGTATGTGTCTGAGCTTTGGCTTCCCATTTTATTTATTTATTTGGGATTCTTCTCCTCTTCATTTTCTTTTTTTTTTTTCTATTTCGGTTTGGTTTCTTCGTTGCTTCACTTTCTTTATGGTGTATTTTGGTTGCTGGCGTATGTATGTATGTTGTGTCGGCCGCACCTAGTGCGAAGGCATGGTATTGCGTAGGCTGTTAATGCATTGCGGTGTGTTATCTCTGTGTCGTAGTCTGTGACCACAGAGCTCGTATCTTTCTAGGGTGAAGAATCAGCACGGACACTGGGCTTGCTGGATGTCGACGAGTAGAAGAACGGTTAAGTGTGAAGAACACACACACATTATTATTACTGTAGTACTCTGTTGTAGTTCTGGTACAAAATTAATCAAAAGTGAAATTAAGAAAAGAAGGTGCGAGTCGAACCTCGGAAACGAAAATTGTATCCAGCGCAGTTTAAACGTATACGCTAGAACAGTAGTGCTCGTACAACTGGCATGTCGTACGTGTTTTTTACGCAATCTAAAACACTTTGCACGACCTCCTGCAGCAGTAGAGTAGCTTGTACAGGTACGATTGCATATTCAGCAGTACTTCTGTAAAATGCAACGCGAGGAACGTACGTGTACTGATCCCCTTTCAGCTGGCTCTAGGATCTATCGGTCAGCAATGTAGGACACACTACAATCATAACTACTGTACTGCTGTGAGTATATTACGAACGCTGCCGTACGAATGAGCCGCAGCACGATCCTTCATACGCGCAAGGTGTGCTCACTGCTGCTGCTGGGCAGCAGGGTTGGTTGTGGTGCTGTAGGAAGCTAGAGGTAAGCACGCTCTGTGCACTGCTGTGGGCATCGTTCTCTAGGCGGTGGTCCGTGCTCCGTGCAACAGCCAAAAAAAAATGTGTGTACGGGATATTTTTATACGTCATCCTGGGTACATACATACGGATAAAAAATATATGGCAGACGATGGAATGCGGACGACAGGCTCCGACAGACACAACCAACCACAGCAACACTGCGCATATGAGCGTGTCGAACACACACCGCGTGTGGGCGGCAGCGTTGGAACGATGGGATCTGTGCATGTTGTCTGTTGTGTTCCTGGCATATGCCTGAGCTGTGTGCTCACAGCTCACGAGAGCCGGGGGGAGAAAACAGAGAGCATGACAGTGTATACCGATACGTACGTACAAAATAAGGCCTCTTCACCGAAACCGGGGAAATCGTCTTATCCACTCCCGCCGGAAAAAAAAATTTAAGCGCGCTTCAGAGTGCACGGATCGCGCCGAGATCTAGACCAATGTGTCCGGCAGGGCTTCCCGTGTCCGTGTACTTACTTACTGTTTTGCCTAAAAGTGCTCGTGCGAAGAGAAAAGTTGGCAAAATTACGAAAAATTGACTAATATACGTATACATATAACGTAAGCCCAAACTATGATTACTGATCTGAAGTACGCACGCTGATTATAAATAAAATCGAAACAGCAGCGAATGAAACTTATGAGTGCTACTCGTACGAAAATGAAAACCGACATATCACTGCAACGACTAACCGGAATGACCATTTTTCTTGCAATTTTACGAAAGGAAAATGAATCGATATTAATAATTTAGATGAAGTAAGCCACGGGCAGGGCTATATGACCAGATGGTTAAGAATGACTCTGTCTGTTTTTCGATTTTCCCCAAAATTTTGGTCGGTTTCGACCAGTCTGAAAAAAAAGAGAGAAAAACGCGGAACAGAAACCGAACATTTTTCTGTCGGTTACTCGGTTATTTTTTAGGTCGATTTATCTGTGAAACCAACTAGAAAATCAACATTCAAAGGTAACAGTGTGCATGTGTGTTAGGTATCAAATCTACCGGCATATCTGTTGTTGCTATTCTACTCACATTAAGTCTGGAATCAAGGGGTCCGTGGTCACACTGACAGGTCCTAGAGCCTTATATTAATAGCATGGTCCGAGAAATAATAATAGAAAAAACAGCTAGGACGCACAGCGCGTCCCGCCTACCACAACACGAAGAAGGCGCACAAATGAAACAAAATAAAAGTGCAGACTGAAACCAACATGGCCGCGGATATCCACTCAACTACAGCATAGAGTTCTCCCTGGCCATGATTAGATGGCGTCAAGCGGCATATTATTACTTATAGTACCAAATGGACTTTTTGTCCGGGATACTTTACTTCTCTCGTCCGGTCGCGGGTCTCTTCTCGCGCTCTACTATAAACTGCGTGGCACACAGGGAGCCCGCGTGTACACCGCGGTGCTAATGCGAGCCCCGGCCGAGGTCCGTGACGCGTGCGCTGGGCCTCTGAAGTCACGATTTCCGGCATTTTACTACGGGGAATCATTGCGACCTGTTGTTAGAGCCAAGCAGGACATTGGACACTCCACAGCTTCAAGCGTTTCTGTCTGCTACTGGCTACTACTGCTATATCATGTCTGATCACACCGTCCCTCAGAGGCAGCCACGGCACAGCAACAGGCGTTCATCAAGCTCTCCCTTTGGTGACGGCCACGGACAGCGCATTGTTTTTGTGTGTGCATGTGTGAGCCGTGATTCCTGTCAAACTTAGGAAGTAGGAACGAACACATGCATACAAACACAATCTCGAGAAAGGTGTGCTGCGCAGGGGCAGGGACGACGATTCGTACGAACTCACACTTTCTCTGTATTTCAAAAGCAACGTGTAGCCACGGTGCGCACTACAACAGCAGCATCAGTACAACAGCAGTGTTCGCATAGTATGTGTGTGCACTGTTCACCAGATGGAGCAATCGAGTGATCGTGGTCTCGTGCTCTTTTTTTTTCCGTGCAATAGGCTTGGAAACTCCCCGTGAGCTCGCAGCAGTCAAAAATAATATACAATCCCGCGCGAGCACGAGAGTTTTCTCTGAGTTGAAAATCTCAATAATAATTTTGAAATCGCCCGTTTTTTAGCAACCTCAGCAGCAAGCAGCAGCAGATACAGCAGCAGATACAGCAAACAGCAGCAGCAATACACGTCTGTCGAGCGTCGTATATGTTTCACCTATTAATAGCCTTTTGACGTACACCACACACGTCACATCGAGCACATACACGAACATAAAACTGGCTACCTGGCCCGTCTACCTCTGCTTGCTGCTGCAACCTGGCTGATAGCATGCTGCAGTAGATGCCCTCAATCGTGTAGAACAGGCAGGTAGCCTGTACATGGGCAAAATCATCAAAATATTACAGAGTAATCGTAGTAGTATAATACCAGGTAGTTTGTAGCGTGCATGCTGTTTCTACCTTTACTACAGTACATCTGTCTGCGTAGTAGTAGTGATTTACATTAAGCGTAACAGCAGTGTCGTAATTATTAGTCATGCCCCCAACTCGGAGTACCGCTGTGGCCAATAGCAGTAGATGCCATCAACCGTATATAATAGGTAGCCTGTACATTTACAAGATCATCTTTATAGGAAGAGTAGTCGTAGTAGTATTATAGTACCAGGTAGTTTGTAGCGTGCATGCTGCTTCTACCTTTTTTTAATACAGCAGTATACATCTATCTGCGTAGGAGTTGTATCGGTATACATGATGAAGGGTAGCAGTATATACAGTAGTCATGCCCCCAACTCATGGTACCGCTTGCATGCTACGTCGCCGTTGTATGGAGGCTTCATTTAGTGTTATTACAAGCACAAACAGTACTGTAGTAGTAGGTGTGGTGCAGTATTTATTCATGCTACTTCTACCTGTACTGCATATATTTACATATTACGGGTGGTGTGTAGTAACAGTGTTTTATAATAGCAGTCATGCCCCCATCCATGGTACAGCGTGGTTGAATGACCTCTCTGTTTGAGGTTGTCTGTAGAATGTATGAGGGTTTTGTCTGCAGTAGTACTTTGGAGCAGTATGGTTAGTAGTCGCTGTAGTGTACCAGGTAGTATTTTGTAGAGTGCATGTTGTTTCTACCTGTACAACATCTGCGTGGTAGTGGTAGTGGTGTATAGTGCCGGTATAGTAGTCAACCGATGGTATTGCGTGCATGTAGTAGTGTAGAGTCCACCACAAAAAAGAGTAGTTCTCAGTTCCTGACGACTACTATTAATAATTACTCTTTCCTTCGAGCAATACGCTATCCCGTGGCTCCCGTTTCCGCCAAGAACACCTACACGGGTGTTATCTGACTCCCTTTTCGCCTTGCGACGCCCCAGGGATTTCACGTTGCCCACATCCCGAAGGAGAAACTTGTACCATATACCATATATAAACTAGGGGGTACGAAGCCATACTAATTTCAATATGCCAGGTATAATGTTTTGACACTGAATCTTACGAATACAAACCAGGTACGTACGGGGTACTATTAATAGGACATACAAATTGTTCTACAGAAAAAAATAGTAAATCCTATATAAACCATGTAGATAGGCGGTACGTGGCCATGTAGATTTCTAGATGAAAGCTAAGTCGAGGACACACAAATTCCGATATCCCAATGATAAATGTTAAATCTTACATATACAAGGTGATGCATGCTACGATAGGGGTGCACCTTTTGTTTCTGAGGCTCCTCACTCATGGAACTCTTCACCGGACACCATAACAGAAGTTGGGCAAAAGCCGGAAGATCAACCCGTTGAATATTCCGACGGCCTACTGTAGGTAAACAACAAGTTTGGTTTAAAAAAGGATAATGTTCGGAAAATATTGAGTTAAGGAGCTCCGTCAACAAGAAAGTACTTTGGAGCGAAAATGCGCTACCTCTACCATAGCACACGTCAGGTAGGGGATACTAGGTCGTCCCAACCAAGCTCTTTGAGAGAACGATATGCTGGTGTCGTTGTTGAGAAAACGGCAGACCGTACATGGAGCGCTGGTTTTTTAGAAAACGACGAACCTGAGATAAGAAATGCACATCATGTTTGGACCTCGTTGGGCCCAAGGCTCGAGGAAGAGGGGGAGGGAGCCGCGCTGCAGGGGGCATCGCATCACCAGCTAGGCCGGTTAAGAAAGCGAAGGGATCCTCCGAAACGCGGCCGTCTTCGTCTGCGTCGTCCATTAACTACTGCCTAATCGAAGCGTGGCCGTGGTTCAAGTTCAGACACCCAGAGACTATGCTGGCCAATTTTTCTCTGTTGCATTCCCTGTTTATTTTTTTTGTCCTGTTTTCCCTGCCACGTCGATGGTACCCCCCCCCTCTCCCCCATCCTTCCCCCCTCACTCTGCCATTCCGCGTCGGCTGCGTCACCTTATGTCGAGCCACTTTTTTATATCTGTGTCACCCTTTGCTATTTTTTATTGTGGTCTGATTCGGTTCGCTGGTACGTTCTTTGCGGGCCCCCTTGGTCCGTTTGCCTTTGCGACTTTTGTGTCTGTTGTGTAGTCCTTGACCTATCAGCTGGACACACGATTGTTTGGTGTATATAGCTCTTTGTCTCTATCTTGTTATTAGAGTGTTGGGGATTTTTTGTTTTTTACTTTTACTTTCTCGAAAAAATCTCCCGAGGTAATTTTTTGAAGTAAATTTCTGAAAAAAAAAAACGGCCGAAAGTACTTTAGCGAAGTAAGGATTTCGGCGAAAGTTACGGTAACTTTTGGCTCTCTGTTTCATTGGCCTTCACGCACCGAGCATTATCCCGACGCAGACCGCAACTCAAATCTCGAAGGATCAAAACACCGAGCATCTTCCATGCCACCATGCTGCTTGCTGTACGCATCACAACAACCGCTGGGAGCACAGAGGCTCGAGAGGTGTAGCTTGAGTATAGCGCGCACGAGCGGCGTCGGGTTGTGCCAGCGGGCCGCCGCCGCTGCTACGGTACACACTTTCGCCCGCTTGGTGACGACGTGGAGGTTGTGTCGTCCCAAAAAAGGACTCCTACTCACTCGTACTCGATCCGTGCTCGTACAGAGCGCGACAGCATGACAGCTCGTGTATAATTTCGATTTCACCATACTGCAGCAGCAGCAGCAGCAGCAGCAGCAGCAGCAGCAGCAGCAGCAACAGCAACAGCAATCCAAAAACGGAAGCTGGTTGGTGTTGGTGCTGGTGCTGACGCTGTTTATTTTCGTTGCTCAAGCTGCCCCTAGCTGCGGCTATCGCCAGCTAGCTGCCGCTTGCTGTGCTGCTGCTTGTAGTCGTGGGATGGCAATGGTGGCTTCGCAGTCAACTCTGCCGCCGAAACGTGGTCGGGCTGCCGCTTTTTTGTTTTTCCCGTTCTTCTTTTGTTTGTTTGCCGCTTTGCCTCAGCTCCCCACTCCCCTTCTTATTTTTGGAGGCCTCGCCTGCAGGATTTGGTTTACCTCACTCGCAAACACACCGAAATCAGGAAGGGAAGGAAATTCACTCTTTTTAGCGGAAGTAAAGTTTTTCTTTTTTTACCTCTATCGCAAACACTCTATTGTCTTCTTGACTTAGCCTTGTCTTCCGTATGGTCGTATTGTGACGTCAGTATATTGGTCCACTAGCTGGACATATTATAGGGCCGAAAGGATTAGCGGACAGTAAATGTCTTCCAGACTCGGCCTGTACCCTGAGCGCATGTTTGCTTCGTTTTCCTTTCCTTTTATGCTTTACTTTCTTTCTTGATTCTGATCTTGTTTTTCCCTTTGCTCCGGCTGCTGCCATGATAGACGCGCACCTAAACCATCTTAGGCTCGTCAAATTAACCGCTGTAGTCAGCAGCCACGAGTTGGTTGTGTTCGTAGAGTCCAAACCTGGATGCCCTGACCACCACGTGGTCTGATGAGATTCTTTATAGTCGTTGGATTAGAGTACAGAGAAGGGGAGAGAGAGCGGTGCCTAGCTCGTAGCTCGGATCAGAGAATGGAGTGCTCAAACTCTCCTCATGAACACACAGCATAATTCATAATAACGCCTGCGAAGATATACGCAACCCTCTACAATGTTAACCGTCGCTGCTGGAACGATCCAAACGAACGCCCTCCCTGGCTCTTCACAGCAGAGACGAGACCGAAAAGGTATTCAAGACTTGCTAGGACCTAAGAACAGCTAACGACAGTCCCGCAGGAGTAAGCCCGGCCACCGGGCCGAAACCCCCTGTATAACACATATACTCCAAACCATTGCAATTGAAACAACGGCCGCATTGCAAACGATGACCACGGCCAGAAAATAAAATGCCAAGCGATGCCCTACTCCCCCATGCCCTTCAAAGTAGCACGGGGTTGGCGACATGACAAATTATTCCTCTCATCGCTCAAACATGGTACTCATCGAACAATGCTCATACCCCCCTACTACCCTCCAAGGGCAGATTCAACAAGAACCTACGGTGAGACTTAAAAGGGGTCGCAACAAGGGATTTCTTCAACATATCCGCGTTCTGCTCTTTCGAAGCTACGAACAGAATGTCGATCTTCTTAGCACGATGTAGCTCTCTGACAAAATGAAAATGCACGTCGATATGCTTACGCCGAGCAGAACTAAGACAGTTGTCAGCCAACGCTATGCCCCCCTGGTTATCCTCAAAAACCGAGACACATGATCCGCCTAGCTCTGGACAGATAAACGACAACACCGCGCCCGTAAACAAAGGTTCCATCACTCATTCACCCAGGGCGACATATTCTGCTTCTACTGTCGACAACGTAACACACCTCTGCGTACTACTTGCCCAACTGACGGCCGCACCCCCTAGGATAATTACTGTCCCCGATACCGAGCGCATATCGTTCGACTTATCCGCATAAACAGCATCACTATACGCAGTCGAATCCAATCCCGAGCACCGCACAAAAGTCGATTCCATAAACCTGGTCCCGTGGAGGTAAGCCATAATATTCAAAGCTGCCTTCCAGCGCCTCTCCGTTGGGTTGTGGGAGTGGCGCGCCACAGCACGCACAGCGTTCGAGATGTCCGGCCTCGTCATGGTCGACAGCCACATCAAGCTGCCCACATCCTCCCTGTACGGCCAGTCTCCTCCAAGTTCGCCCTCCTCTCTTGGCCCTAATTCGACACCGGTAGTCGCGGGGGTGTCAGAGGATGCGTTGACACCAAAACGATTCAGCATGCTCTCAATGAACGCGTTCTGCGTAATCGCCGATGTCCCCGGTTCCCAGTCGCGTTTGAAAGCACAACCAGTGTACCAAGTCAGTTCGCCAAGGTTATTCGTGGGCAATTTCATAGCTAGCGCGGCATAGAAATCCCTGCGTGTCTCATCCGATCCTGCGATGACGATGTCATCTACATGAACGGCCATGATCAGTTCTACCTTGCCGTCCACAACCATGCGAAACACACACGGGTCAGACCTACACTGCTACGGACTGTGGGGGCGGTTCTACGTCTTCCGGGGAACCACTCGGCATGCGCACGCTCACCTCCACATTGTTCTTCACAGCAGGTCCTCCGGCCATCAAAGCCACTGCGTGTTCCATCGTCCATGACGTACGATTCAGCATACTCCCAGGTTTCGTCCACGACTCGTACGCTGCCGCAAGCAGCGCGTCTGCGGCTCCTTCATCCATCCTTTCCTGGTGCACGGCAGGTTCACCCTCCAGGCGTTGGTTCTAACCCCGGGTCTGGCCCCGTACTGTCGGGGGGAGCCGGCCCCAGCTGCTGCGCTCGTGTGCTAGCCTCCCCGACAGGACCGCGAGGGGATCCTCACCGTCCCCTTGGCCGGTGTCGGAGGCTGATGCTGCGCCCGAGTCGCTTCTGGTCCTCCCTGCCGGGACCGAGGAGGCGTCCGCGGCGCCCCCTTCAGACGAATCTATCCTCTCGGCTGTTTCGGCCCTCCCTGACGGGACCGAGGAGGCGTCCACGGCGCCCCCTTGAGACGAACCTATCCTCTCGAATGTTTTGCCGCCGGCCTCGTCGGCGGCAGGTGCCTGCTGCGCGCGCTCCTACATAAACGCGTCCAGGCCAAAACCCCACGTCACGTCGTGGTCGTTCAAGTGAGCCAGACCGTCATCCAGCTCATCCACCGCCCCCCCACCACCTCGATCCGACGTGCTCACGTCGCCTGCCTCTGACCCCCCCTTTTCCGTAGACAGGGAGTCATTCGCCTCGGCAGGTACAGGTGGTGCAGGCGACACGCGTTGCCAGATGACGTTGCGCGTGATTGGCACAGTGCGATTCTTTGTCAATATTCGTGCTGAGTCTCGGGGGTAGTTTGGTGCAGGGCCAAGGTAAAAGCGCTCTGGTGCTTTCGCCTATGACTTGTTTTCCCTCTTCACCTTGCAATCGCCAGGCCTGAGGAAGGGCAGTAGTACTACCTGGGGGGGGCTACCATGCCACATCTCATGTGGCGACTTGCTCTGTGGGTTGGCTGTTCTTGCTGTCCGGTTCAAGGCGTCACACGCCCAGTGGGACGCTTCCGCCCACAACGACGTAGTGGCCGGGCGTTTCGCGCCAGGATAAAGCCCTTGAGCCAGGATTCGGCCCGCCATTGCGGCCGTCTCCATCAAACCTAGCGCGCGCTCTGCTACTCCACTGAATTGGGGACTGTCGGCCATCGTGAATTCCTGCTTGAACCCTCGTGATCTACACAGGTTGGCAAACTTTCCCGCGCGAAATTTACCACCCCCATCAGATCGGACGATTACCACCGTAGAAGGAACAACGTCTGCACGAGAACCCGCAAGGAACTGCTCGAACTTTTCCGGGCGTCCGACTTGCGGCGCATAAAGTACACCCACGTAAACCGCGAAAAGTCGTCGCACACGATGAGAGTATACCGCTTCCGCCCGAGAGATTCTATTACCTTTGGTCCACTCAAATCCACAAAAATCTCCCCGAACTTCTTATCTGCTCGTGTGTGTGTGGACTGCGTGATACCTTTGCGGAGACCCTTTGCCATGGAACACCCTTTGCACTCCAGCAGCTCTCCCTCGAGGACAATCCCTTGTTGCTCCACGGTCTTGCGAAGTCGTACCTCGTGGGAGTGTCCAGCAGCGCAATGGAAATCGATGATGTTTATCGCAGAGTTGGTGGGCAGTTGCCCCGGGGCGAGTATTTCACAGGCATTTTCCCCACAACTGCGGTCGACCTGGTAGCCGTACAGGCTGTAGAGGGTCCCACTGAACGGAAACACGATCGAACGCTCTGACGTGAGCCTGACAACAACCCCCGGGGGGCGCCCTTCGAAAGTATGGCCGTTTCTGACGAGAGTGGGCAGGGAAAATAAGTTGTAGCGGAGATCCGGCACGTGCGCAACGTTCGTAAGCAACACTTGCACAGGACCGTTTCCGGACCGAAAGACAACGCTCACGTCACCGTAACCTTCGATCGCTCGAGTGGATGCGTTAGCAATTCGTAGAGTCAAGTTACATTCTCTACAGTTTATCATGCAGTCCGGGGAGGGCATCATGTGAGTAGACGCAACACTATCGCATATCCAGGCCTCGTTTCCTACCTGCCAAGCAGACTCCCCTTCCCCCGAACAATCGCTGCACTTTCCTGTCTCTTCGGCCTTGAAAGCTGAGGCCTGGACCGTACCTTTTTCTTGGTCGTCGTCCCTTGCCCCATCCGGGCTCGTCACCGGCATGACAGCTTCTTCTTTCGATGAGGGGCAAACATCAGCAGCGTGCTCCCGCCCGTTGCATCGACTGTATCGATCCGTGGACGTGGGACAGGCATCGGCAGAGTGCCCGCGTCCCTGGCGTCGGCTGCACAGCTTCGCCGTGCACTCGCTCCTCCGATGGCCCTTCTTGCCACACCTATGACACTTGCCCACTGGAGTACTTCCGCTGGCGGCTTTGGCGCTGCTGCCATTGCCACCAGAAGCCGCGGCCGAGCCACCACCGTCCTCGGCGGTGCCTCTACCGCCTCGTCCGTAACCCCGTCGTCCACCTTTTTCTCTGCTATTTCCTCCATCTTTCCCGTGACTACCGCCACAGCCGCCGCCGCCGGCGTACATAGCATGGCCTGCGTGGCCAGGGTTGGACCCCTTCTTCCTGTTTCCAGAAAGTCGGTGATACCGTTCTCGAACAGCCTTGATGATGTCATCTCGGCCGATGCTGTCACGTGATGCCAGGTCCCAAGCCACCACCTCGTATCCGGCAGGCAGAGCGTTTAATAACGATGGTGTACAGCATGTGGTCGTCCACTGACATTCCTGTTGTGCGAATTTTCATGGCAAGATCCTGGATCCTGCCCATCTCCTCGAGCGGGTTGCTCCCCGGTGCCATCTTGAAACTGTTAAGGCGTCTAGAGAGGTCCGATTTGGCCCCCGTCGTCTGAGGGCCGTACCACCCAAGGAGAGCGTCCCACGCTGTCCTCGGTGAGGTACACCGGTGCAAAATACTTTCATCGCTTTTGTTTTTGAGGGCTGCTGACAGGAAATTCCACGCCAGCGCATGTTTGTGCACACTTTCGCGGCCAAACTCCCTAGCGACAAGCATCGAGTTTTCGGTGTCTAATTCCCCTGCGGGAATGTACTGCGGTGGATCCGACACGAAAGCAGACAGGAAACCAACTCTTTTGGCGTAATACCGAGCGTCTCTTGCTCAGATTTTAATCCACTAAACGATGGCACAGGAGTGTGGTTGGAAGCCAAATGGCGCGATAGAGGCATCAAATCCACCACTCAACTCACCGCCAGGGTATGCACCCCATCCTCCTGTCCTTCCATGCTGGTCTGGCTGACCCCTCGATGGGCCAACCTCGACAGGCAACGCAGCTCCTTTGCATCCAGTTGCTCCGAAATCTGGCGAGTCGCCCTTACGCAAATTTATCTATTGTTCTGCTACAATGTCTCTTACAGCAGCAGCAGTGGGTACTGCCCCTTATGAGCTCTCTCCTACAGCAGCGCTACCCTCAGCGCTGCCGGACTCCGATCGGCCGTTGTTCCTCGTGAACTCGGCCATCAGTCCCTCATGGCGTTCAGCATCGACGCCTCGCTGGTCTCCATCGCCAACTTGATCTGGCGTCTCAGCTGTTCAACTTCACTAGGAAAATCGTGCTTTTCTTGACCAGATGCCTTCGAAGGCATCGTGGGCTTCTGGTACCAGACCTCAAACTTTCAAGACACTAGTGTGTTCGTAGAGTCCAAGCCTGGATGCCCTGACCACCACGTCGTCTGATGAGATTATATATAGACGTTGTATTAGAGGACAGAGGAGGAGCGAGAGAGCGGAGCCTAGCTCGTAGCTCGGAACAGAGAACGGAGTGCTCAAACTCTCTTCATCAACACACAGCATGATTCATAATATCGCCTGCGAAGATATACGCAACCCTCTACAACTTGTAACACCGTCGCCGCTGGAACGATCCAAACGAACAGGTTGCTTGTGTCAACGGGGGGAACTCTATGCTGCAGCTGTTGAGTCGATACCGGCGGTCATGTTCGTTCAGTCTGCACATTGAGTACATTTCATTAGTGCGCCTTCTTCGTCTACGTGGTGTATTCTTAGGAGGGAAACGTCGTGCTACCAGCCGAAACATCGCTTTTTTGTTTTTTGAGATTTTCTCAAGAGCTCCGGCATTTTTGTTTCACCGCGGACTCCATGATTTCAGAGTTAATGTGACAACAACTATCCGATACTACGCGTGCTGCTAAATTGCTGTACATTTCCTTTACTCGTTTAAATAAAATGTGTATGTCGTGCCGTCGTGCCTGTCGTGCCCAGTACAATCCATGCCCTCGCATTGTCTTTTGTGCTTGCTGCATAACCATGATGTATCTCTGTGGCATAGCTTTGTGGCCGCAGAGCTTGTATCTATCAAGGGCTGAACAATCGGCACCGACACGGGTTGTGCGAGATGTGGACGGGTGAAAAACCTATACGATGTGAAGAAAAACACACTTTTGTATCAGTCTTATTTCTTGTCCTGAATAATGAAATAAAGCCTGGTTTAGTTTCGTGGGTAGAGTACGAGCCTGTTTTTGTTGTGTATGGTCTGACGCTTCCTCTCCGCTGGCGTGGCATGGTTGACGAAAGCAGGCAGGAGATGGCAAACAGGGTAGCAAGGTACAAGACCGACTAGAACGATGAAGAACATGTCAACGTGCCGCCCTTACCACAAACTGCTGCGACTGCTTGTATTTTCGGTGACACCTATTACGCTGCATAACACAGGGTTACCTGGTACAACGTAGCATGTACTACCGCACGTAATGTAGGCAGGACCCATGTAGGAGTAGTGATCGTTCCGCATGACAAACAGTTTTCATGTGATACATAACCTGTACGCAACAGCAGGTATCACGCTCTTCTGTGTACTCGTGCGGATAGCAAAATAAGTTTCAATAGCAGTAGAGTCGTGGAGATACACAGCATCAATCACATGTAGTACGTATGTACTGGTAAGCATGGAGAACACGAAGAATATTTTTAGAATTGACAGAGTCTACGGCAGCACATGTAGTACGTGCACACTGGTAAATAATCGAGAAGATATATTTAGTATCTTTCCGGGACCAGTAGCATAATACCAGGTATTAGTTGAAATAACAACACCGGCTACACGGGGGGTCATGAGTACGTATCCCAAGAGATATCGGTTGTTCCAGTAAACTTGGGGTATTTCTGTTGTTTTTTGTTTCAGCGATTTGTATTGGTCGTCCTTTGTTTCGAACCGTGAGCGCACATACGCACCGCTCCCCTTCGAGTTCACGTTACGTTCGCTCGACATCAGGTTCCAGCTGAGCAAATCAATCAACATCGTGGCTTGGGGTTACCACACCATGTCGTCGTTCTTCGTTTCTACTGAAGTTTCTCGTGTAAGTCGCCTGGCAGTGACTACATGTTTGCCTCAAACAACGACTGTGTATTCACCGGCCACCTCGGCAATCGTGTGTAGGCGTACAGATCAGCTACGAGCGGGAACACACGCCAATCTACATAACCTATAGTGGTCATTAGAGTCGCGACGCCTAAACGCGGCAAGCTGCTAGCACGGCGACTCAAGACCCCCCCCTAAAACGCTACTGGCTTGCTACAGCAGGGAGAAGAGTGGATTTTTCTCCATCAAGAAACCTGCAACTAAGTACGACGTACGAAATGGGAGCTTCTACTACGACGAGAGGAACCAAACATCGACGGTTTACGTACTTCGTTGAAACGTAAGTGACGCGTGGCACGGATACCGCGTGCTTCTAAGAGGGTCCTGCGTAGGGGATCCTGCTGTCGTTTACGACTGCTGCAGTCGCTGCAGTCTACTTGCTGTAAGTGCGACGGAGAGCACGACCACGTAAGGAGCTTCGAAATGTCACCTCCGATTTGTCTGTTCATCATCGACGAGGACTAACAATCTTACCAAATACTCGATTACAATTGTTGAACACTGTTTCAAAGCAACTCTACATCACAACCCAGCCCGCCTGAAGGTTAGGAGCTCGGCTGAGCGTAGTCCATTTCGTGGATCGTAAGCCTTCATAACTCTGAGCTACAGCGGTACAGCAGTTAATTCCCGATAGGCACTCTGCTGTCTGTCTAAGGAGGGCTGAACTTCGATAGATTTTGCAAGAAGACCATCTATTACAAAGATATTTGTGCTGTCGACAATAGTCACCAGACCCTACGTGGACATCTGTTGAAACGAAACTGTTTCGAATAGTTTCTCCGAGGAAGATACCATACCTTGATCACACTGCAGTACCGCTACCTACTGTACCTGGATGCTACTACTTGTAATGCTGCAGAGTCATTCAAGTACGACACCAACGCCAAACGTAAAAGTGAGCGGTATCAGTTAATCTGCGTGCATCCAGAGGGTCCCGCATAGATGGGCGTCGGTTATCAACTGCTGCGCTAGAGTACTGTATTCAGAAACGTGCCATCAGTGTGAAATACCCAGCGAGGATCACTGCATTGTTGGAGGTGTGTGCACATTTCGCCTCTTGCCATATTTCTCTTAGGAAGTGTTGATTCCAAATATCTCGATCCAAAGTCGAGTATTATTCAGTTGTACGCAGTCAAAGGCAGTTTCAATACAACCCAGCACGCTGAGGATATGAACTCTGCTAGGCGAAGTTCATACAACGTGAACCGTAAGCCTTGGAATCCCCAAGCAACAGCGGCGTAGAAGCAAACTCCCGATGAACGTGATAGCTGTCTGTCAAAGAAGTGCCTGACTTTACCATCTTCTGACAGGACCATTAATCGAGGAGGAGCCTAGGAGATTAAGTATCGATCAAAACGTGGAGTATCTGCTGTACGCTGTCGACGACTATTGAACTAGAGCCCACAGCACTGCTGAGGTTGAGGAGCGCTACCTATAAATAGTGTAGTCCATATCGTGGATCGTCAACCTCGCACCATCTCAGCTGCAGTTGTGCAGAAAAATCTCCAGGCGGTACCACCGTCTGTTAAAGGAACCCTGGCGTCGGACAATCAGAACCACAGCGGAAAAAAATCAAAATTCCCCGGCGTACCACCGTCTGCTGAAGGACCCTTGACATCGGACATACATCCAGCGCTGGAGTTGTATAGAAGCAATTCCCGGCGGGGCACAAGCCCCTGGGGATAACTCAATATCTCGATAGTATCGTGCCGAGCATCCTGCTTGAACAATAGTACTACTGCAGTATTATATCATATACCTGGCACCTGGTACGCATATCACAGCTGTATCATACACACAGCGAATGGAAAGCTCGGGGATCCCCGAGCGTCGTGCTGCATATATGGAAGTACTGGCCGCTACTTCAAGAGGTACTGCTGCATATATGGAAGTACTGGTGTAGTTCATACAACTACTGGTGTAGTTCATGCAAGACCGCCTGGCCAAGTATTACCCACCAGGATGGGAGACTCGGCTTTCGACAACAGCGGCACCCTCGCCAATGCTATCGAAGGACTGACGAAGTTCGATGATGGCAATCCAGGCGATATTCGCGGTTGGCATAAGAGACATTTCAAGTTTGATCTGAGGAAAACCCCAGCCAACCAAAAAAAACGACCCCCACGGGAAGTCAGGCTTCTCTCGACAGGGCAATCGCTGACTATGACAGGGCGAACGAAGACTCGACTGGTACGTGCAGGTATGGCCAGCAGGCTGTTCAAGAACTGATTAAAAAGTACAGCAAGGATAGTAACAACAGCGAGTCTACTGGAGCCCACGAGAAGCCGAAGAACAAGGAATCTTCCAAGATCGAAGCAGGATCCAACAATGGAACTGACTAGAAGTGAGGTGTACAGACGACCACCTCTGACGAAGACTCGAAACGTTTCCCGCCGCAGAATAACCACCCTCATGTCGCCTCTGAGGGCGATATCATCTCCCGTCAACGACGACGAGACCGTCCGATATAGACAAGGGGTTTGCGTTTACGGGACTGGTGGAAGGCAACAGCGAAAAGGGCTTTCGCCCTAACAGCCTCACGACTATTGTGGACAGCGGCGCGTCAGACCACTTCCTGGACGACGAGATAATACCAAGACTGCAGGACAGCATGAAGAATTTCAATAAGCTAAAGGAGTCGACGACCATCGTCACCGCCGGTAACGAGAAAGTGTTCGCGACGGCAACTGGTACTTCCTGGGGATGCGTCATCGACCAGGCTGAACTGCGTATCCCGGTTCGAATCTCCATCATGATCGCACCTAGCGTAGGACGCAAAATTTGCTCTTTCATCAAAGCAATGAACTCGGGAGCAAGCATCACCCTCGAGACCGAGAATTCCCACCCTTAGTTCCGCAATAGAACTTCGCTTCCGCTGCACCAGCGCCCTGAGGACAAGGGTTTGTGCTCGTACAACGTATTTCTTCAAGCCCTGTGAGGTACGAATAAAGCGACATCAACAACGCCCAAACAGAACGGGGTATCCAAACATGATCGACGAACGCCTGCGCCGAAGAACAGGTGCATGCCAAGGCACGATATCAACACGCCTGAGAAGACCACTGTCGCTGAGACGAAACGACATCGAGCGCAAATCCAGTACAGCTTGTCTGAGGAAGAAACGGTTGCAGATGTGAAACGCCGACAAGCGTACCATTCAAGACAGACCACAGTCATGCTCAAGCAACCTTGTGGAAGAGTACAAGCCAACGGCAACAACAGCCGGAGTGTCGTCAACGGGAGCTGGAGTGTCCTTACAAGGGGACGGAAGTCCAACACGAAGGACCAGCGATTCCTCATCAGGGGCCGGAACGTCATCACCCGAGACTGCAACACTATTACAACAGACTGGGGTGTCGTTAGAATCATCAGGAGTAACATATTGTATTTCACCCAGAGATGCATCTGCTGCTTCGCCCGGGGTCGAATCTTCCACTTCGGCTGGTGTTTCACCGGATGCACCGCATCACGAGACCGCCGGTACGGCAGACAATCCAAGCGTAGAGGAGACTTTCAACAGCACACACGCCAAGAAACAAACATCGGGCGAAGAGCCCCCGGCCACGTATGTGGATCTTGCCTACACCAATAGAGAACTATTTCGGATCTCGGAGGAAGAAAACTCGGTGATCCAAATCCCCAACTACACACTACAGTGCCACTCATTCCCCTGAGCAGCATGATTCTAGTAGTGTGGACTGATAGCTAAACTTGCATAAGACTTGCAGATACGTGTATAGTGGCATAGCAGGATATTTTGCACACGCTTGCTTTGTCTAACCTCCCGGGTATCCTAGCACAATGACTTAGCTCTCAACAGTTTGTGTTGAATACCTTCCTCGCAACAATTATCACCTTGTTGTGTGCATGTTTGGAAGTATGGCATGTAATGCAAAAGTAACGAGTACCTTCGTACAGAGTTGAATTAAAAGTTCAGTTCAATAACATGTGTTAACGCATCAAGGGGTAGTATTAGGGATGACACCTATTACAGCACTAGCCAGAAACATTTAGTCGCTACTGCATAACACAGGGTTACCTAGTATAACGAAGCTCATTCTACCGTATGTGGGCAGTGCCCATGTAGGAGTAGTGATCTGTTCCGTATGATGGTTTTCATGCGATACATAATCAGTACGCAACAGCAGGTATTACACTCTTCTGTGTATGTACAGATAGCGAATTAAGTTTCAATAGCAGTAGTATCGTAGATATACACAGCACCACATGACGTACGTTTGTACTGGTAAGCATGGAGAATACGAAGTATATATTTAGTATCGACAGAGTCTACAGCAGCGCATGTAATACGTGCACACTGGTAAATCCTAGAGAAGGCATCTTCAGTATCTCTCCGGGACCAGTAGCATAATACCAGGTAGTAGTTGATATAACAACATAGGCTACACGAGGTCATGAGTGCGTATCCTAAGAGATATCGGTCGTTCCAGTGAAACTCGCTGTTGTTTTTTTTAGGTTGTCATTTTTTTCGAGCCGGGAGCGCACACACGCATCACTCGCGTTTGAGCTCACTCTACGTTTGCTCGCCATCAGGTTACAGCTGAGCACATCAATCAACATTGTGGCTTGGATCACTTCCATCTCGTCGTTATTTTCTAATAATGAACCTTCTCGCACAAGTCACCTGAAACCTGACAGTGAATGCATGTACAGCTCAAACTGCGGCTGTAGTTTCACCGGTTATCGTCAATCGAGTCTAATCGTACACATCAGCTGCCAGCTGGTACACACGCCAACCGCCATACTACACCACCTGGTCGTTATTCTCTTCTATTGATCTCCTCGTACAAGTCACCTGATAGTGACCGCGGGTTTACCTTAAACATCGAGTGTGTAATGACATGTCATCGTCCATCGAGTCTGGACGTGCACGTCAGCTACGAACTGGAATACACGCCAATCACCACACCCAAATAGCCTGGGAGGTGCTTTCGTAGTTGTGGTTCGATTTGCCTATTATTTTTCTTCGTTCTCACGCTTTCCCTGTTGATGTGAAGTGGTTTTACTGTTTCTATAGCTCGCTCTGTAGTTCCTGCCACATCTACTAGGGGGCACGACACTTCTACCTTTTACTATATATTTGCTTGCTAATTTTCGTGTCTTTAGCTTTTCTTTTTTGCAGAATGTGTATGTCGTGCCTGTCGCGTGCAGTACGACAACATTCGTTGGTATTATCTGATATGCTTACACAGGTGGCCACTGGGGTATCTTGAGAGCATACCGGCGTCCCCGGTGGCTTGGTAGGTTGTTAGCGTGCCGATCAAGATCAATTTCGTGGGTTCGAGTCTCACCGAGTGCATCTTGCGTACACATTGGATAGCGGAAAGCGCGAGAACGTGAGTTAGCTACATTTCATGAAAATCGACGAGCGGTGGGAATGCTGAACCCTATGCGCGAACAAAAAAGGACGTACCGGGGGGAAGAGAAGGGACGAGACCTGAGACCACGGCTTATCCGGAAGGTCGCTGAGGGTGAAACCTCCTACGAGTTAGACAGGAAAGCAAACGCATGTTAAAATACATAATCTAATAAAAATTACTCTGGGTGTTGACCTGGTAAAAACCCCTTTGAGCCTTGAGCCACAAAAGCTCAAGGTCGGTCATTGGCCTACGTAAACGTCACAACATCCCCGGATTTGCAGTGTACACGTCGCAAGATACTCAGGTTGGGAGAAGTATCAGGCCATATTGCTGTCTGCATATGTTCCGGTTCGAATATTGACAGAACAATTGAACGAGCATCGAAAATAAACCGAGAAAAAGAAACCAAAGAAACTAAGCGCCGACAACCAAAACGTTAAACTCAAAATCCGGAACGAAAGGCGAAATACGAAGTTGGTCCAAAACCAATTAGTAGTACCAAACACTATCCATAGGTACACGGGAGTACCTATCAAATTGGCGAAAGCATTAGCCTGGGGATGATGTACACCCACACCAAGAACAACCTGAAGTTAAAAATATGGTCCACAGCATGTGGGGTTTCAGCTCTCTACTTTTCTGGTCTCGCTCGGTGTATGGTGTCGCACGAACATGACAACATCTAAAACATAACAATTCACGAACACATATAGTAAGAGCATGCCATGATCTTACGCGTAATCAACCTAAAACATACATACGTTAAGATAAAGAAAAACAATGTATACATCGGCATGTACTACCTTCGTGGAAAACAAAGTTTTTGCATCCTTTTATCATATGTACAAAGGGGGCTTCACCGCGACGGGCTGACGCCCGCCTGCGGCTCCGCGCATGCCCGTAATGGCAAAGAGCCTACCGATGTGCAACTCGGGGCTGCTAGTGCGACAGTACTGGAAAGGGGTGAATAAAAAAAATAAAATTGAGCGAAGAGAAAGAAAACATTGTAAACACGAGAAAACAAACATTGTCGACCGCCATCCGGCCCAACAATGCATTACTCGTTCGTATACAGCAGCAAGCAGCACTATAAAGTACTATGTACGAGATTCTCGGCGTCCGTACTGTATACTTCCTGCGCAGACAGATACTCAACAAATAGTTGAGGAGCAGTCAATCGAGTCAATCGACAGTACGAAGCGGCGGCGATTACGTTGGTGCAGGACGTTCAGCAGCAGCAACGTATCATACGAACATTACGCTGGCACGAGACCTCCGCCCAGACGCCATACAAATGTCAATCGCGAGACGGTACTCATACAGCTTGCGAAGCAGATGGGTCCGTCTTTCAGCTTTGAGATGCTGAGATATATCACTGAGAGGAGTTGACTTGCACAATAACAATGCTCACACGGGGGTCAGTAGCCAAAACATATCGCAGACAAAGCAGCAGCACCAACAACAGAACAGAACAACAGCAGGACATACATAGCTGTAGCACCAGGGCAGCAGAAGCAGCAGCAGTATCAAATCTTGCATGCCCGAGGCTGGCCCTGGCCCAACAGTCGGCGCGAGGGAGCCAGTGGCACACAAGGGGGAAAAACATAATAATATATCTCAGGCCGACCTACTCCGTGAGGGGGCCTGTGTGAGCACCAGCAGCAAACGAAGGACAACACAGCAGCCGAAGGCAGCAGCAACATCAGAGCAGCAGCAGAGTAGCGGTAGAAGCAGTAGCAGTAGCAGCAGCACATCACGCACACCCGAAGCCACCTACGGCACAGCAGTCGAGGCAGTGGAGCACGGTGGGGCGCGACGAGGAAAGCTATAATGGCATCCTCGATGGGGTTACGTTATATACTGCTCCTGTCGCCTCTGTATCGAGCGGGTAGGGATTATCTTCACTTATGTATCGTGTTCTAGGCAACTTGGTGCGTTGGAAACCACATCGATATGAACGTCTCGCGCACTAGTGTATCTCTTCCTTAGCTTGATTTGGGGGGGGCTTGCGACGAGCAAGGAACAGCGGGCGTTTAAATCCGATCGGCGGGGTGTGCAAATCCGATCGGCGGGGTGTGTAAATCGTGCAGACGTTTGTGTTTCAGTTTTTGAGCGAATATATAGGGGGGACCTTTATATGAAACGAACATAAATTCCAGACGGTAGACATGTCAGGTGTCGCATGGTCATCAGGCAGCATGGCGTGACAAAGGGCGTTCACAAATAAATACCGGCTCCGATCTTGTGGCGCCGGCCACGAGCCTCTAAGTTAGAGTCGTTTTGGCCTTTCGAAATGCTACAGGGTGTGCTCTGTGCAGTAGCTGAGAGAAAGAAATAAACGGCTACCCTCCGTCTAAGAATGCAGCCTGTTGCACTACAGCTAGCTTCAGCAATCCTGCTGCTGCCGTAGGAAGGCGTCGCTGGCTGGAGCTTATGCACGTATACGCAACCCACTTGTACATTCCAAGGAGCCCAGCAGTGTTCGTATTCCCGACACAGGGTGCTCTCGGCATGATCCGTGGCTATGGTGCTGTCTGTACTGCAGTATAGATAACCCCGCCATCCTGACTCAGCGTCGTGTCGCTCGCCTCTGCTGCTGTGCGGATTGCTGTGGTCGCAGCGCGCCGAATACTACAAGCGTTTTCCGCACCGACAATGCTCCGCACCACGATCCAGAACTGGTTTCTGGGAGATTGCTTTCGGGAAGATGCGTTTAGGATATTGCGCTGCGGAATACAGCAGTGTTTTACTCATGTGAAAAATTACTTCGGCCATCTTAATAATCAGTGATGGAGCTTCAGATCGACATGAAAATAGTCTTCCTTCGCAAAGATTTATCATCACCCCGATGGTCTGGATCGAAGACCGAGAAACGTCCGCATCGATCTCGCAAACATCGCGATATCGATCTCATTCTACGATAGTCCCCGCCCGAATAGGGCCTCTGCATTGAGCCTCACCACCGTCGTTTCTTCCCCCTGGAGGCTGGAGGGCATCACACAGCCTACCACACAGCACACGGCCAGCTGCAAGAAATTGTATAGTAACTGCAATGCGCGTTGCACAATGCCACGAATCCTATTATGTTGCTCCTTTTTTGCGTATATTGGCTTAGTGAAGTACGCTGTTCGTTTGCCGAGATACCTAGAGGTGTTGACTGATCTCTACAGGTGTACATGCAACAGGCACGGCAACGCGTGGTTGACTCCAGACATTAACACGTAACTCTTCCTTCTCGTACTATATGTCGTGCGAGTTCACTACCATGCCCACCCGAAATCCTATCCGCCCGAACCACAACACAGGGTGCGACTGTGAAGCAACCGGAACAACTATGAGGTTCCGCCATCTGCAGTTCGTGATGCTGATAACAATGGTGATCCTTTGTCTGGTTATGAACTGGATCGCTTCGACAAGGCAGAAGCTTCCCGACAACCACGACATACCGGCCGTGCTGATAGAGCGTTCGCAAGAGAAATGTCCGCCGTGTGAACTCTTTTTCCGGAAGCTGGAGAGCACCGGGGAAAACGGGAAGCTGGTCCAAGAGGTGAAAGTGCAGCAACGCGGAGAGCCTAAGAGTGGCACCAGCTTCATGTACGACTGGGCAACAGCAACTCTGCTACGGACGTGCGACTACCTGAAATATTTGTTCGGTGCGAATATATCTAGTGTGGTTAGTTTCCGAGGCACCAGGTGGAGACAATAATTATGACGCTTTGTATTAATTACTCTATGTCACGCGTACCTATCGATAAATCAACTTTTACACCGTGCTCTGCGAAGTCTAATACAGAGTTGCAGACAGCACTTGAGAAAGAAAAAACTGAGCATGTTACGAAAATTGTGAAAATCATATGTTTCACTGGAGTCAATGTAGCGTATCATAGGTGTAGGACGGTCAGTAGGCTGGCCAAGACTCCGAGTCTGGGAATAAAAATATGTGTATTATGTATGTAGTCCGTTCGCCCACCGTGCTGGTACAACTGTGTTATTTCATGCATTACTCCGTAGGGAGGTGTTGTTCCACGTACCCCCCGATGCTAACTTGACGCAAACATGTATGCCACCGGGTGTGATAATGTGTGATAGGGTGTTTTTTAAGATAGTACGCTAGCATCCGTGCTATACGAGACGACTCCTTTGGCGGGGTGCATGCCCGCAGTGCACGCCCAGTGGACGAACGTTCATAGTCTCAAACGTTGTGGTATCAGTGACTATGAATACGTGGAATAATGACATATGTTATCAAGACAAACGTATGTACCTGATAATAGTGAAGGCAACTGCGGCGGCGGGGGACAAGAAAAACACACTTCACGACAGGTAATACCGTTGTGCTGTAGTCGACGATACCGCCGCGGGTAAATCTCCCTCACTGATGACTCCTGCCGCGGTAGGGATTGCATGTTG
This sequence comes from Macrocystis pyrifera, assembly GCA_031763025.1. NCBI lineage: Eukaryota > Phaeophyceae > Laminariales > Laminariaceae > Macrocystis > Macrocystis pyrifera. The sequence goes on along the minus strand of JASSKH010000020.1, from coordinate 12,360,166 downwards.
TCCCGCAATATTTCCTGACCAGTTGAGTTATTCAAGTGAGCAAGTATTGGTATACCGGTTAGTGTAGTATGTACTTAATGACAGTACCATAGTTGCTAACAGGATTTACACATAAGCATGTCGGCCCGCTGCGCAAAGAAATTCTTCGAGATCACGTATTGCGTCAGATATGGACTATTCCGTGTGGTAAGTTCCAAACCAAACGAACCACCCCTACCGTGCCATTGTCCTAATTATATCACGAATTGGGGTAGAAGGCGTAAGTGACGCTAATAACAAACACACACACAGAATGGAGATACACTTTGTCAGGAACACAGGTTTCGGTGATTCGCCCTTTGCCCGCTCTGCAGTTCTTACCCACCTGTTATTATACAAGTCAGATAAATGCTTGCAGTCTTTAGAATCGCGTGCAACAGCTGTAGTCGATATGCTTCATCCTGTTGCGTCCTGCGTTGCTGCTACTGGTACATATGCTACGACACCCAGGTGAAGAGAGTTGTCGGATCGAGTTCAAGAAAACAGTGCACGGCGAGCAGCAACTGGGGCGGGCTGCTAATCGAAGATTAGTTTTCCAGCCGATGCTAGGTGGCCACAACTCGAGATGTCCATGTGAAACTATCGAAAGGTAATACGCCAGGGCGAGCACGCTGTGTATGGAGGCCTTGCTCGGCACGATGAGTCGCTTGATGTAGCAAGGAGTAGAACGAATCATACAATAATAGGTTACAACGAAACAAATGAACTTCACTGAGTTTCGGTATATCTGCTCGACGTTAGCAAAAGACAGCGGAGAGAGTTGATGGTGATGTTGTTGCAGAAAATGGAACGATGGGGCGTAAGACGCCTTGCGGTAAACATGGTGACCAGAACATGTGCTTCCCTGCTGAGAAGGGTCGCCTACCGTATCAAGTCTATAGTTGAATCAGTCCCACACCTTGCATTGATATCACTGCCACACATACCCATTTGAGGCTTCGGCGATCGTCTCTTTACTATGAGACTGCAACTATGACGAAATAGCTTAACATCTAAATGTTCTGAGGCTCCTAGCTGCAAGGATCTATTTCGACAGAAACCAAAGCGAAATCGGCCGTCGCCTACGAGAGAGGTAGATGTGCCACGAAAACCTAATGATAGCACCCATTGGTACATGAAAGATATTGGGTAGTTGGTCGGAGCAGGAGCCCAGTTAGTCAGAACCTTTTAGGCTAAAACGTGGTACCCATATCGTTGCAAGCGTGCAACCCAAGCTTGTAAGTGGTTTGACCCCGTAGAAGAGGTGGTCCTGGATAACGATCGAGAGTTGATATAGAATCGCGAGAGCCATAGCATTTTAAGTATTTGCGACGTCAATGACAAAAGGGATACAGTAGTATAAAGTGTAAACCTCTCTGACAGAGGAGGCTTCTCTTCGCAAGAACTGCCCAAAGACGTTGGAACGCAATTATTGCCTTGCGTCATTGTTCGTTCAACATTCAGCCCCCCGGGTAGTGCTTGCAGCATCTTTAAACCGTAGTTTGCATGTGCGGTTTAGAGCCTCTCATGTTAGACGTTGACCGGTCCAGGTGAAACACCGCGTGACCTCGAGCAGTTGGAAAACGTGCCCGATACAAAGCGCCGCGCATAAACCAAGTGATTCAATGAAGTAGATCCCAGTGCGTGCGCGTCTCAATTCGCGACCAAGGTTTGGTTGACGGCGAGCCCTTCTTGTTGCTTTCTCTGTTGTCCTGCGGGAAAAACGCTTTCTAGCGGTGTACCTTATCTGTTTATTATCCCTAAGGGGCATGCGCTACGATAGAAATATCAACTATTTTTGTTCAAGAGACTTAGGGTTAGGGTTAGGGTTAACCCTAACCCTGTTCCTTTGACATATCTATACTCCAATCTACGAACGATTTTGAGATAAATATAGTGAGAAATCCCGATGCACAGTATCACATATCTACCAGTTGATAGTGGAGGAGATCTAGTAGGGAGAAACGTTGGAGCTCAACATTATAACCCCAACAGTTGCCGTAGCACAGCTATGGGATTGATCCTGTGACTGCTACGAGATATATCGCCCCCAACGCAACTATAAATGCGCTAAACACTAAAACCATGTGAAGATTGAATATCTAGGATATGGACCGATTATTTCTATGGTCGTACCATGTTTGCGGAATGGCCTGCTCGGATAAATGCTGGGAATGTCGTGGGGATGAACGGTTCAGGATAAGTGCAATAAACAAGGGCTTTGCATGAAAGGGGGGGGGGGTACAAACAGGTGGGTTCGAGAGGGGAAGGTGAACAACTATTCACTTTGACACTGCTAGAAGATGTAAGGGTGTAAGTGAAAATGTTCGACATGTACATGTATAGCGCTGGAATATGCACGGAAGATACTTTGTGGGAAGTCAAAACAGAAATATAAAACTGAAAACATTGACGTAGAGCGGCGTGGAAGTAAGCGGGACACCTCGTGCCATGTACTACAGTACAGGGACACCCGATGGTGAGGGTACCACCACTCTTCGATCTGGTCCTCGACCATCCATTTGCAGCATCAGACAGATACTTGCACAAATGTATCATGCTTTCCATTGTACGAGTGTGGGCAATTTTATGCCCACGCAAGGCCGTTTACCTGTCAGACGCGCGTTAGGGTAGGGTTAGCACCTGGGTGTTCTGAGGCTCGCCTCTTGTAAATCAACAACAGATGTATGATGGCGCCGCCTATATTCGTAGAGATCTATCGAATATCCCTGAATGGTTCAGATCGGACGCAAATATTCCAGATGTTTCGCCTCCCCTCGGATGAAGAATTTGATATTTGACTAGTGAGATTTTTTTGTGTGGAAACGCACACACCCTACGTGGAACAATAGCGCAGCTCATCTGTACGATGCAACGCCAGATGCGTGAAACGATAGGCCTAGCACAGGTCAGTGTATATAGATCTGGCCGACTAGGCACCTTGACGGAGGTACTACTGACTATCGTTACAAGACGGAGACATGTTTACTACAATATGCGCGGTATACGTAGGGTACAAGTCTGTTCACAAAGTTGTTAATTAGTCTGGCCCAAAGTTTTTTAAACGAAACATATAGCTCTTCAATTGAAACGCCCCAGTAACGAATGTGTTCAACCCTACCGTAGAACGCTTCGGCATCACCACGGCGTCTACATGGTGAGCGATATCGCGTGCAACGTTTCTGAATTTGTTTCCTACTCGCTCTGTGCCTGTGCTCGGTTTCGGTTGTGGTTTGTGTTTACCCCCAGAGTCTCCATCGAATTATCCGACTTCGACAAACATACACTTCCAGTAAGCCGTGACTGTGCCTACAGCCACGGGCGTGGCATTGACTTCGGCCCCATCGAAAGTGGTGCGCAAAGAGTAAAAAATGCTTGCAAGTTTAGGGATGGTCGCCGCCTTACTTCTCAGGATGACCTGTGGCAATGCATGCACCAAGCGGACTGCGAGATCGTCGACGATTGGCTCCAGATGGCCGTGTTCAGAGACCCGAGACCAGCCGTCGTGAGCTCGTACTTTCACCTGAAACGCCTTGCCAGAACGAACCTTCCTTCGCTAGAAGAGTTTGTCGCCAAGAAATTGCCGATCATGTGCCAATGGCTGGCGGTGCGCTATACCCTCTTCTCTGGCTCTCTCTCCCATCAGTCTACGGAGTTTTGGTACCGGAAAGCCCTCGCAAATCCCTTGGGTTGGCACCACACTTGGTTTGACATGGTGGGCTTGCAGCTCCCGTTTACTATTGTCAACGACACCGCAAATGGGGCGGTTAACTACGATTTCAATTTTAACAGGAAGCACATCGACGAGCATCCGGGTGAAAAGACCAAGACCGACGTAGGTTCTCGCCGATTTGAGGATCAGGTTAGTGCGGCAGTAGTCAATACTGCTGACGAAGTTCTTCGTGTGTGGTTACCGCCAGTGCTTCTCGAGCAGCTTGGCGTAGCGCCGCATACACTCGCAGAAGCAGCGCCACAGCTGGCATTAACACCACGGCAGCTAAGCGCACCTTTGCGACCACTAGGAGCAGCACCGCGGCATGTAGGAGTAACATCGCTGAACGTCGGAGACACACCACCGCAGAGAGAAGTAGCACCACGGCAGCTTGACGTAGTCATACCTCGGCTGGCTGAAACCCAGTCTCAATCGGAATTAGCACCGCACGCCTTGCAATAGAAATGCCGCAACCCGCAGCGGTACCACCAGGCGTAGCAGTGACAGAGCTACAATTGGCAGTATCGCCGAAACATGATATACGTCCGGTGGAAAGGACAGTAGCACCGCCGCACCACGCAGTAGCACCGCCGAAACCAGCGTTAGCACCGCCAAACCGCATTGTGCCACTGCCGATATTCGGTGTTGTACCGTCGAAACTCGGGGCATATAACCCTTACGAACTAGCTTGGATCCGAGTTTGAATCTAACCGATGTGTGCTACGGTAGGGTGACCACCAGATATGTCATCGGCTCGTGACTTGCCGAGCTTTAACATTAATTCAACAACTATCAGTAAGTAAAAACGTAAGCTAATCTCGATACACTATCACACAGGCTAAGCATTTGCCAGACTGTTCGGTCCATATCAATCTGGGCTATATATTGTGTAGCTCCGTTGTTGAGGGATTCCGTCCGGAATTCCTCCGTCGCACGGTTCAACAGTTTGGGTGAGTGGGTGGCCGGTTTGTCTCGACAGAGGTATCTCCTCAGAGACTAGTACACGGGGATGGTGCTGCTGATTCCGTTGCAGGATTAGAGTCAACATTCACAGGTGCTACTTCAGCGCGACAGATATGAATGAACAAGGCAAATTCCACACGAGATACCACACGCCGGGGAGAAACCTCTATCAGTGAAACTAACGTACCCGTCACCGGGTGTGCGGTTGTGGAAGGGGGTGTTATCGAACTTACCTCGGGTAATCTACAGCATGCTGAGTCCTGCTACTGTAGGAGAGTTCGTGATAAGTATTATGTTCAGCCGCTCAGCGCGACTTGGCCGAGTGTCTACCTTAGCCCACCTTAGTATTGTGCAATTATAAGCATTTACTCACGCTTTGTGGTTTCGCGATAACCGCCGCCAAGGCATTGGTGTATACCTTCCGCCAACAATTTGTTTCGTTATTTTTCAGAACAGGTGAAGTACAGAGTCACGCATCCCAAATACCCAAATATGTCAGTGAAGATCCCCCCCCACCGTATCCTCAGTCTGCACGAGAGTGTCGTAAATCAGGGCGTGCGGTTACAGAGTGTGTTGTGGCCAAGCCTGTGAAACCTCGTTTGCGTCCTAACGGGTGTAGACAGACCTAGAGCCGGTTTCCTCGGGCTTGATTAAAAGGAATATTCTAATGTGTCAACCCGCGTGGTTCCCTGGAATGGCGCTTCGTTTATGTTTGAGCTCGGTCGTGTGTATTGTGTAGGGTAGTTGCGCAGCAGTGAGAGCTATAATTTGCTGCTGACATTATTCGACATCGTGCATGGTTGTTTCACGTCCGCGCTGGTACATGTGTCCGTCATGGCCATGTTGTTTTGTCATGTTTTCCCTCTCAAGTCTTACTAAGAATCACACGTTTGCGAGCGTTACCGTCAGCAAGTGGTAACGATAGTAAGGGAGGTGCAGGCACCTGAAGCGCTGTGAATGGCACACTGTACCCTCCTGTCCGACCTTCGTGCGCTGTGTCTGACGGTCAAATCGCCGCCTCCGGAGACGTAGACGCTGCAGTCGGGGAGTAATGATGTGCGGTACGTATATATTAGCTGCGTTATGCTAGTTGGATTGAGAAATAATACATGTGATCGTTGCTCGAGGCCTGGTTGCATCAGACGGAGTGGGTGTCGAAAGAGGGGTGTGGGCGGGTGGCAATGTGTGTTACCATGTAGCGGGACGCATTTGACCGTATGCTGGTGTTCATACAAGGTACATGCTGTGGTAAAGCACACGCGTGCTGTCGTTGAATGATGCCCACCCTGTGTGATAGTTCAGGCGATTGATACGTTTATGGACACACCTCTGAAAAGGTGTGATGTTCAACGTACCCCCGTGACACACACATATCTCGAATGAAGAAGTAAACTCAACCAGCATTTCTCAAATCAGCCGACGTGCTGTTGTTCTCTCTGCGTGTTTTTTCATGGTAGTGCGTTTTCTTGTGATGCGAGATATACGCCCGCGGCATATATCAGTAATAATGAGTTCGTCCACGGCGATGGGTGTAAGACATAGCTGACAATCCGTTGCAAAGCCGCGGTTTGATATACAGTAGTATCGTGCCCCATGATTTATGAACGCCATTTTGGTATAGCGTAGTATATATTGATACTACTGTAGTACCAGGTATACGTTTGATGATAATTTCAATTGCTGTATTTTCGTTTACCATTATGGTCATGCTGGTCTAACAGAGGTTGACGAAGAAAGGAAAAAAAAATCGTGAAAACCATTGGCTGGAGTCAGATTTTCGCTGGGCACTGCACAGGTCGGACCAAGGAGTGTGAAAAGCAGTTTCAAAGCTGTAGAAAGAGGACTCGGAACAAAGGACGACAAAATACAAGTTCCTACGTTCGCTAAGCGTAGTGCGTCAGGAGCCAAGGGAGATGCACCGCGCGTAATACTCGTTCTATAACCGCTCATACATTCCAGTCCAAGCAGCAAGAGGTCTGCCCTTAGCGGCTATGTAGACAAGCCGTGGTCAAGGGGGCCTGTGGTGCGTTAGTGGATCGTCATGCTTAGTGGATCACACCAGGGGAAATAAGTAGTGGATCACGGGGCGAGTGTATCACATTAAGATAAATGAGTGGTGGATCACCGGGCTCGTGGATCATAATTTCAAAAAAAGCTGGTGGATGACCCCAAACACAGGGCGCTGACGAAAAATAAACATCGAGCACCTAGCGAGAAAACCTATAATTTAGTTCCGGTTTCCTTCCAAGTCGTAGTCCCCGAAAGTGGGAGTGAGTAGTGACAGATTTTGCTACTGTTTTGTTTTTTTTTCATGCCTCCACATAGCAAGCTACGGTATATATCTGTGTCACACTCATGCCATTCCGAAACAATCCAAAACGAGCTGTGCTCAAGACCGAATCCATGGAAAAATGGTTGCCCCTGTGAGTACAAAAACGTATTGGCTTCCTACAAGAAAAAAAAAACACACACAAACCTCTTCTAAGCAAGGGTGATCCCTACGATTACAAAATCATCCCGCCTGTCTAGACCCGAAATACTTCGTCGAAAAGAATGCAACCCTTGGTTAGATTCATATTTCCTACTCCATCTCACCAACGCACGCCGACGTGACCTGTCATAACTCACGCCCAATTCCAGGAACTACGACTTGGAAGGAAACCAGAACAAAGTCATGGGGTTTCTCGCCAGGTGTTCGATGTTGAATTTTCGTCAGCATCCTGTGTTTTGGGTCAACCACCAGCTGTTTTAGAAATTTGTGATCCACTAGCACGGTGTCCCACCACTCATTTCTCTTAATGTGATCTACTGGCCCGGTAATCCACTGCTCGTTTTTAGTGATGTGATCCGCTAAGCATGGTGATCCACTAACGCACCACAGTGCTATCCTTTCTCCATCACGGTACGTTATTTTAGTACCGGGTATGTGCGAGTAAAAGTAGTTTATATACAGAGAGGCATACAAATATAACCTTGGGGGAAAAGATGGCTAGGAGACAGCAGGGCGAAAGCAGCCAACCCCTCGAAGTCGAAATCAATCACGAACGAAGATCTTCCCGCTTCATGGAATATTCTTCAATTGTAGCATGGTACGTTACTTCGAATCCCTTGCCAGTAGCTTTTTTTTTATTGTGTTCCGTTTATAGCTTGTTTCAAGTGGTTTGTGCAGATTCGCAGGACATAGCATTGCGGGAGTAGTCGGCAATGTGAAGAAACTCATCTTCGACAACACATACCTGGTAATATTTAGCATTTTGCGGAAGCGGTCGTCCCCGAGCTTCAATCGTTCCACGCCAGCGACTATTGAGGGTGGGCTATCAATGATGCTATCCAATTGTTGCAGCAGTTTGAACGTTCGCAGTACGGCGTTCCTAGAACGCTGCGGACGAAACTCGCCCTCGCCTGCTGTCTTTGAGTTACGCGGAAAGGAGGCGTCGTGTCTGCTCCGGCGAGTGTTGGTCCACATCGGCATAAAACAAATTCGTCTTCGAATTGCACAACGGCAGTTGTCATGACGTGCAATAAGATTTATGTGAATAATCGACGACACACGACACGTATACTGGTCGTTTGGCACATATTTACTTTCTCACGACGAGATGGTATCGACACATACCAGGCCAAAAACAGATTCTTTGAAAGGGGTTTCACGTCGTAAAGTTTGGATTGCTCCATCGGGGACAGTCCTTCCTATGGGTGCGGCAGAGGCCCTACCGACAGGTCGAAATCGGCCTACGCAATAAACCCTGCGGTTAGGGCTGATCCGGACTGTCACCAGCATCCCAGTACACCCTGGTACCAGCACGCTATTACTATTGCACTGGCCCCGTCCGAGATGACGCTTGCCATCGATGTGCTTTCATTTTGGCGAACTCGGTGGGTTTTTAGCCAAGTCTATCACCTCTATGTTGTCGTCGTACATTCTAACAGGACGACCCCACACTAAACGCCACGAAAACCAACAATATTCATACGCGAATAGCTTCTATCACCTAACCGCCTTGGTGGATAGGGTGTGATGCACTGTTGCAATCGAAGAAACCATGACGCGGATGTACACCTGAAACAGATAACCACGTCCAGTAGTCTCCTGTTTGTTCTGAAAATCAGCCCCAAATTAGCAGTTGCTCTCAGGTACTCGATTTCATTCATGGCCGCCTCAACGTGTACTCGCTTGGGATCATACTAAACCCGTGCGACCAGCCGTAAAGAGGTGTCAATATGCGGCCTCGTCCTGTTTGCAACCCTTACCAGCCTCCCCCCAATCCGTGAATACTCGCGTCCACCACAGGGCTTCATGGCGCACGTGCCTGAGGTCCAACGGCCGAAAAGCGGAGATGGGGCTGGTCGGGTTTTACACCGAAATGGTCGACGACAGTTCGAATGAGTACAGTAGTGTTCTTGGAACCTCCAGGTCCCCTTCTCACCTAACCTTATTTTATTCGCTACCCATGTACACAGCTTTCTCGCCGAGAAATTTCGCAGAAATCTCATTTCGAGGTTTGCCACCACCGAATCCGTGATCTCCTTAGTCACTGCGATATGGATGTCATCCCCGTGAACCACTAGCATCAGTACTGTGTTGTGCATCACCACCCATCGAATCACGCACGGGGCTACGAAACACTGTTCACATTAACATTCTAGTAAAGTTGACAACAATAGCGTATACCGCGAGCGACCACCTTGCTCCCGCTCACGAAGAGGTCTGTTGAGTCGGAATACCTTAATCAATGACCGCTCACACCCAAGGAGCTCTTCCAAGAATTGTTCGATATCCCACGCTTACTAAATCAAGCCTTATCAACGTCCAGGTGCCTCTTGTCACAGTAGAAAGTGCATGCCTTTGACTGCCACGAGGTTGGTAGACGCGGTTCATGCTGTAAAGGGAAGCTCATCGAAGTCACATATTCCCTCCAACTAGCTATAGCCCTTGGCTCTCAATCATGCCTTGTTGATTGATCTCTAAAGGTGCAGACGCAGCTGGCACGAGAACGTGTGGTTGACTCTACACAATAACACGGACCGCCTCATACTACATCCGAGCTATCGAGTCGACTCGCCTCATATGGAGCTACACCTAACCAGTGGCATTGGTGGGCACCCAACTCCCCGATATCCCAGTAACCAACTACCAGAACTCCTTTCCAGCAAGGAACTCCATAATATACGATGGATCTTATGTGTCGTTTTGCTGAGGACAAGAAACATCCCCCCTGTTCATTATTCACGACCATACTAATATCCCCCCTGGTCCAGTGCATGACCGTACCATTATTCCCCCCAGCACTGTGCATGTAAGTGTACGACATCGCAGGGTTGATATACCCCAATAATATAAACTACTCATACAAGACTCAGAAACTCAAAAATCCAATCTGTAAACTCAAAAATTAAATTCTCGAATCAACACTCAAACCCTCAAATCAGTATCCAAAATCTCAAATCCACAGCCTCTCTGTTGCCAACGCATATGACGCTCGAAATTAAATGCCAGGTAAAACGGCATTCTTTTCGGAATTGGTCCAAAGATATCCGTCCACTCTGATGAACAAAAACACATTTTTTTCGAGAGCAAAATATCAAACTCTCAATTTCCGAAGTACTACCCAAACCTTCAAAGCCAGAAAACGTTTGATAGGGATCGTACACGCCCCCAGGCGCTCCATGGTCTCTCTCCAGCCTTATCAACCTCTCGTAAGATTCGTTGTCGATACCGGCGGTGGGTCGTGACCCAAAGTTTCTCTGCTTGAGCAGAGGGCACTTACTGTTGAACTACGACGGCCAGAGTGTACGACAGCTCTGGCTGAGACAGCAGTCCGATGGCAGGATGAGACAAGGAGATATAATGGGGGCGAGCAATCATCGTTGCTCCCGCAGCTTTCGGGTCAAAGGACAAATCAGCGGGGCCTTGCTAAGGCCCGCTGCGTAGAATGCGTTAGACAGAATAGCCACCGCTGAGGATCCGTCAGCGAAACGTGGACAACAAGGCTCCGTGGAGACATAACAATCTCCCGAGTTCCCGAGCAAAGCTTCTGGAAAAGCTTTGTCGATGCATGCTGGGGTTTCAACAATACGGGTAGGCGTGTTGGTTCCGGGGACATGGTATCTACATCACCCCCCCCAGTTTTTGTGGTGGTAGAGCTCGAACTCCACCAAACCTCGAAAGCAATGGAACCAGAGACAAAGGGTGACAGCACGTCCTGTCGACGACGCGAATATGATTCGTAGTCGATTCCGCCGGTGGGTCGTGACCCGACGTCTCTCTGCGTTAGCAGAGTGTTCTTACTGTTGAACTACGACGACTAGAGTGTAGGACAGCTCGGGCTGAGACAGCAGTCCGATGACAGGATGAGACAGGGAGATAGGATGAGTGAAAGCCGAGGGGCGAGCAATCACCGTTGCTTTCGCGGCGCTCGGGCAAAGGACAATTCAGCGGGGCCTCGCTAAGTCCTGCTGCGGAGAATCTGCCAGGTAGAATAGCCGCCCCTGATGATTCGTCAGCGCAACGTGGAGGAGAAGGCTCTGTGGCGAGATCCAGACATAACAATCTCCCGAGTTCCCCGAGCAAAGTTTCTGGAAAAGATTTCTCGAAGGATGCTGGGGTTTCGACTCTATGGGTAGGCGTGTTGGTCCGGGGACATGGTATCCACACTCCCAATATTTCACAAAAAATTAACGCAAATCATGCAAAATGTCAGAGCAGTAGTCATGCTCATTAAAATAGTAATTAGGTCAAGAAATTCAATGCTAGAAATCGCCAAGAATCCCGTTCCTCCGGACAGGAGTGTCCCCTTGCCCCCTGCTCCCGCCATAGATTCACAGATCGCAACAGTAATGCGAGATAGCATACATCCCTTCACGCAAATCCTGTTTGACGTTGAAGCTACTCGAAATAGAGTAGGTTTGCAATCTGGGAGGTAGGATCTTCAGGAATGTTTTCACTTCAAAATTGCGTAGCGCGGTCTGCACTTCGGAATCGTCGTCCGCAATTGAAAAATTTCCGAGTAGGTTTAGCAATCTGGGAGAAGGGACCTTTAGGGGTGTTTTTGACTTAAAAACTGCGTAGCGCGGTTTGCACTTCGGAATCGTCGTCTGCAATTCAGAAGATTCCTCGTTCGATGCAAACGCGGCGCAGCCGCGTTTATGGCCCGTTTTGGCCCGTTTTGGCTGCGGTTTGTGGTCAGGGTCAGGGTTAGGGTTAGGGTTAGGGTTAGGGTTAGGGTCAGGGATTGGGTTGGGTCTTCGCCCGTACCTTGATCCAAACAGGGACCAAAATGCCTGAACAGCTTACCAACCTAAAGATCCGTTCTCCCAGATTGCTAGGGGACCTCAAATTTCCTGGTTCGATGCAAACACAGCGCAGCCGCGTTTCTAGCTAGTTTTGTCCCGTTTTGGCTGCGATTTTGGGTCAGGGTTAGGTTTAGGGTTAGGGTTATAGTCACGGGTTGGGTTGGGTCTTCGCCCGTACCTCGATTCCAACAGGACCAAAAAACCTGACCAGCCTACCGACCTGGAGATCCTACCTCCCAGATTGTAATGGGACCTATATGTACAAAATCTCTCGGTGCAATGGACAATAACACAACTACAAAACCAAACAATGAAAATATTCATCTAGATTCACATTCAACCACACTTCAATAAGAACCACCTCAATTCTCCAAACACTACTGTTGTGGCCTCCGCCGTGGCTGCCTCTCCGTCCGGTCTCATGGCGTCACCGCCTATTCGGCCAATCCTCCTGGGTGAAATCAAACGTCGCCTGCGCAACATTGGCCCGGCACACACAAGGGATGGAGTGTGCATTCGAGCGGTTAGGACTGAATTGGGTGTTTTTGCTCTTTTCACGCATTCATAGCTTGCAAATTCCGCTTTACCACCATAGCTCAAATTCTCAAAACTTCCTGCAAATAAACAGTTACTTGTTCATGAGAATATCTGGTCCCACATCAAACCCCATGTATTCCTACAGTAGACCACTACATACTGCAGTGCGTACTTGGTGAACATATACAGCAGTACCATGCAAACTGGTTTCGTCTCAGCTCATACCCATAACTCTACCATTATCAGCAGTAGCACCGGGGCAACAGACGCTGGACAACGGGTGTTCTACTCCGCAGTCCAGCCAGTATTTTACTCAAATCTATGCAACGTCTGCTCTGATGTTTCACTCTCAGTTCCATACTGCTTCTGCTGCTGTACTCCAATAATATATTACTCCGTCCACTAATATCTTGCCTTTTGGTCACGTAACAAGTAGCACGGCTCGTGCTTCACATCAACCCAACATACAATGATGTAAATACGTGAAATGATGCAAACAACCGGGTTTCTGTAGTTGGGCTCAAGGTTTTAACGCAAACATCTCTTTCTGCTGTACTGGCGCGGTGCTGCCAGCACCAACAACGAAATGCCAAACCTAGCAACAGAGTGGGCTTACCAATCATCTTACTGCAAATTATACGTAATGGCTTCAAAAGGGTGCGTAGGGTCTTTGTGCAGGCATTGAGCTCACATCATTTGCACATTTCTCAACTTCATCCTATGAGTATTCATACCCTTTTCGTTCCAAACGTATCGTGTAATGCTTCTGTACTATTAGGATACAGCAGTGATACAGCAGTAGACTACATGCGGAAAAACTGCTAGACGCTACACACTTTCGCATTAACTCTACTTTCATCTCGTACTCGTACTCGCATCGATGCCCAGCCAGAGCCCTCGACCAGTCAACCATAAAACAGACAGATGTCATTGTCCTGCAGTGCGTCTACAGGATATCTTCAGTGAGGCAAGCTATAAACGTCTGTGCATTTCAGTCCAATTTCCAACATTCTCAAATCTCAATCTCCAATGTTCGGATATGATCTACCGTTCGCTAATCGAAATACGATCAATCTAAAAACAGAAAATACCAGTAGCGTTCAATCAACAAAGTCAAACGACTTCTCTCTCTTGGGGCAAGGCATCCTGTCGCGCCCGTGCGCTGGTCCGCAACAGACGATGTGGACTCTGCCTCCTGCGCCCATCCTCACTCTCTCCCGCGTCTCCTTCCTCGGGGGCAACGTGCTTCCCATCAACCACCTGCGGGCGTGGTGCTCCACCAGTCCGGGCAAACGATTCTGCCAAAACATTTTCAGCGTCGCTCCCACGGTCTCCACCTCCCCCCCCGGCTCCTGCCCGCTAAAGTCCCTCATCCATGCTGTATTATTCTTACTTTCTACTTCTACGTCGCTAGCGCGAAACAAACCCACAGATTAAGGCCGATGCCTAGCTATCCCGGGGTGGTGCAGCAGCGACGGTTACGTGGCGGTCGAGACGACGGCGGCGGCAGCGGCGGTAGCGAAGACGGCGGTTGCGGCGGCGGCGGCGGTAACGGTGGTTACCGCATGCCTTTCATCGTCGCAACATGCGCAGCAACTCTCTGACTGCTGCGGTTGATGACGGTGCTGCTGGAGCTGCAGCTGCCCCTGCAAGAGCTACTCTCCAGCGCCTTCGCCACCGGTTCCAGGCGAATCTACCAGGTCTTGCTCAAACTCGGCCCTGCTGGGATCGCTGCTGCTTCTTGTGCGGGATCTCCTATTTCCCCTATCACGTCCTTTCCGCCAGGACTTCGATCTCTTCATCTCTGTTCACACGCGGACTTCATGACTATCAATAGGCATATCATGTAAGAAAAGACATGCTGGAAGCAAATTCTCACCGCTCTAGGCTGGCCTTGGGTACGCTTGCCAGTAGAAGATCACCGGCTTTCACTAGTGTGTTGATTGATCTCTAAACGTCTAGACGCAGCTCGCACGGGAACGTGTGGTCGACTCCCGACAATAACACAGAACTCCTCTTATATTACATCCGAGCTGTCGCGTCGACTCGCCTCATATGGAACTACACCTCACCAGTGGCATTAGGGGACACACGTCACCCCGATATCCCAATACCCTACTACCAGAATCCCTTTCCAGCATGGAACTCCTCATTCTACGATGGATCTTATGCGTCGTGTTCCTGAGGACAAGCAACATGCCTTAGATCTATCATACCTCCCATGTTCATGACCTTTCTACTTAAAGGGCTACTTTGAACCTACAATAGTTCTTTCCCCCGAGATTCTGAGCCCTCCGCAGACATTGAGCCCCCTCCAGACAGTAATGTTTTAGTTATGGCCTCCGTCTAAACATCGGAATGTTTTGACGAACACGCCAAAGAGTATGACGTCGGTTCCGGTTCGGCGTCCTTTAGAAGCTACTCCGGCAACGTTGGCGACTCACCGCCCATCCCTTGCATCGTTGCAATAGTATCGCATGGAATATACGGCCTCTACCACAGGGATCGATGTCACTAGGGTTAGGAATGCATAGAAACGTTTCTTAAACACCACCCTGCTCCGGACTGTTACTTGCCACTCCTTCTAAAACACTGTTGTCGTTCGTTGTACTGTAGGATCTAGTGAAATATTGCTATGTGTAAAACTATAAGCACATGGTTCCAAGCCCATAACCAACTAAATTCTCCCCGTAGCCAGATCGTGCAATCGCTATCTTTGAGGGTACCCTATCGGCGCACGCGTCGGCGGAAACTTTTTTTAATCGCGTCCTTTGAAGTTTACTTGCGATTCGGAAAATACACCCACGCGTGGCGTCAGTAGAAATCTTTTTCATTAGAGTTGGATACCGCTTACTCTCCAATGTTTATGTTGGGCGTTATTTTGTGATGCTTAACATTCGTTTGCCTTACCATTTCGCCATTGAGCAACCTGTACCGACTTTTAGTTTTGCTGCCAGGTCTACACCGAATGATCTAGTGGTGTCTCTCAGCATTAGGTGATTCGAGTGACCATGGATGCAGTGGAAGACCTTGATGACTATATACATTAGCTCCGTGCCAAGCGCTGGAAACACTAGGGGGAAGTCACAACCACAATCTACACAAGCCTCAGATGTGTTGGGATACAATAGGGGGAACAGCTCATAGCCGTTGTTTGGCTCTATCGTCCAAACGAAACCAGAACACATCGACCCACCGCCACATACCTTTTTCCTCCATCTGATATTAAAATACTCTGGTTCAGTCGCGAACCTCGCGCCCTTCTTGTACGCAGGCATCAGCGACCACAAGTCGAATAATATATCTGGCACGTACGCCCTTGTGCATTGACTTGGTTGTCAGATCGCCTCCTGTTAACACAACAGACAGAGGGCCATACCGCACCGTTAATACCTCGATCAGAATGTTGTTACCGATAACCTTGGTCGCAGGAAAATCGCACCTCGTCCAAATGCTTAGCTAAATATGTCTTCGGAGACGGGGTACCACCGCCAGTTATTCGATTACCACCCATATCTTCGCTTCGTCCCTCCCTACGTGAGTCATAAGTGGTGCCAAGCATGCACTTCTTGGCGCAACGCACAGTCTCACCGCCGTTGTCCTGGACTTGCGCACCTCCGGCTAATGTCATGCGAGCCTTGCACTGGATCCAGGGGTACCCGGGTACCAAGTACCGAACGCAGATCTCTCCCACTTTGTCAAAAACCTCGGGGGGAAGGCCTGTATGGGGCTCGGGGGTTACTGCTGCGACGTTCTCAACTTCGATTTATGGATTCACTCTTACACCCGCGGTTCCCTCTACCTGCGCGACTCCCACAGGCAGCTTGATGCAAATAACAGCTGGGCCCACGTTTTTGTTCTATACCGGAAGATGCAAATCTCTCTGTGATACTATACTATCTGTGTCCGCCCTGGCCGCGGCGTTACGGTTCCAAATTATAAGTTGTTTATCGTTGTCGGGCACGATCCCCAGGATTATATTTCTCCCACGTCTGCTACGGATTTGACCGCACCTAGGGATGCAAACACTCCCTCTTTTGGTCAATCCGACAAAAAAAACTTTGTCAGCGGTACCTGTTTTCCCTTTGTTGTTTCGTTTTGTTCTTAGTATCGATCTTGACATAGAGTGTTTTTTTTTCAGGTTGTTTCAGTTTTTTCCTAAAAATACCGAAAATACTGCAAAAAAACTAAAAAACAGTCCTCGTAGGAAAAAAAAACGAAAAATACCGAAAACTGAAAAAAAAACTTAAAAACAGTCCACCTCGTCAACATAGACCCTTGTGAATTACGTACTGTTTAAGTTGGTGAATGGGGAGTTTTTATTTATTTATTGCCTGACGCATCCTCTCTGGAAATGGGGCACGGTTGACGAAAGCAGGAAGAAGACGGAAGACAGGGTAGTAAAAACAGGTTCAACCTACTATTACGGTAGACCATAGTAAATAGCCCCTACGTTACATACAAATCTAGGCGGGCACGACACCAGTAAATACTATTTTCCATTCGTTTACAAATGTATTTTGATGCTTCTCTCTTTCATACATGTGGCAGGTGGTAGATGATTGCCGTGCCTGTCGTATCCAGTACACCTGGCATTGCATTGTCCATCTACGTTGCCTACTCGTACTGCCAAACAATGTACAAGCAGTACTATCTCGGTGCCGTAGATTTGTAACCGCATAGATTGTATCTTTTTTGAGAGGTAATAACCGGCGAGGACACTGCTATTAGATCTACAGTATCTGCTGGATGCTGACGGATAGAAATGACGTCTTAGTGTGAAGAACACACACGTTGATATGTTCACGAGGATATCAGTTGACATTCCCCTGATTCGCGACGTTGATATTGACATACGTACGCAAACCGATTTCCCTGAGATGGTGGCGTATTATACGGGGCTGTGGCCTAAGTCAGGTAAACCTGATCTATTTGGGTCAAAATAAGGTTTTAACTAAGTAGAAAACACGCGCCACTAGTGGTGTTTTGTTTGTTAAAGTCCAACAAAAAAGTTGCACCTAAACATTGAGTGTGTGGCCTCCAAAATCTTAATTGTTTTGCTTTCCTTAGGCTGTATAATAGGTACCACGGGCTCTACTTGGACCTGTAGAGAGCCACCAGGCTCCGTTGGTTTCGCCACGACGGGAGCCCAAGAGTATCCCCCCCACCCCCCCCCCATGCGCACACATAGATACCGCATGGTCACCCCAACATGTTCAATTGGCATGAAGGTTGGGGCTTGTGGTAAGATACCCGTAAAACTATACCGAGTTCCACTGGGCGGTGGAAATGTTTGCCTGACATTATTCGTAAACTCCCCGACATTAGGTACACATACCAAGCGCTAAATGGAGGGGAGGGGTAGATGATGTATGACATTAAGTAAATACCTATTATGCTCATGAAACAAACACTTTGCATTTGATCGACCACATGACCTCAGAGAAGTAACACCAAGTTGTACGTAGATATCTTAATATTTTGATGGATAGAAGCCGGTACAAAATGTGGGGGGATTGTTGGTCAAGCGTTCGGCAGTGAAGGTCTACTCGGGAGCATTAGTGGGGTAGTTACCTACGGTGAAACATCTATATGAGAGAGAAAGCGACGTACGGGGCATTCCGATGTGCGAGTAAGGCGTTGTGTTTTGCAAGCCGTGTATCAACCTTGCACGGTAAAAATGACCTCCCTGGAGGAAAGTAACCAGTCGAGCAGCGGAGCAAGAAGATAAAAGATACGATCGTGGGACGCCAGGATGGTTACCGTGCAGATCGCCTGACACAAACGTGGGGTACTTGCGTTAAGGGTGTTGAACTTGGCTTCAGGCAACGGGCCCGTGTTGGAGACACTACTTAGTGTGATGCGCCGGCAAAAGAACTGAAAGACACAAGACCCTCAACTTGTACCAGGATTGAGAAGTTCCAGTAACTTGAATTTTTCCCACTACCACTATGAAACACAAACAAGCTGGATATATCCTCGGAAGAGATTAGGAGAAAGACGGTGAGGAAGGATGGGTTGGAGAAGGAAAGATTCGTAGGGTAAAGTACTAGTAGTGCTGGTATTTGGATTTCATACCGACATGACAAGGATCGAGTTCAAGAAGAAGTGCGACGAAGTGGGACTGTACTGCTTTCCGATAGGAAACGTAGAACGAGAGGGAGAACACATTCGAGTTAATCTGAGGCCGAAAGCGAGCATAGAATGGCAGAGGACAGAAAAAATGTCGGCATGGGTTAGAAGACTAGGATGGAGA
Organism: Macrocystis pyrifera; assembly: GCA_031763025.1. Classification (NCBI taxonomy): domain Eukaryota; class Phaeophyceae; order Laminariales; family Laminariaceae; genus Macrocystis; species Macrocystis pyrifera. The sequence continues at coordinate 12,341,387 of JASSKH010000020.1, read as the reverse complement.
GTATGTATAGCTAATGTAATAAAGAAACTAAGACGTAGTCTTAGGGTGAACGAAGGTAAGGGAAGGCAGGAAACAGCAAGTAGCTCAAATGGAATGGAGGAGAATCATAGGGGCGCAGAACAAGCAGACAAGAACAGGAACGCAAAGGGAAACAATATTCAAAGAAGAGATAACAGGAATACTCGTAGCGACAACGGAGAAAGAACCGGCAAGACTAGAGCAGATAGTGAAACGACAAGGAGGCTGAGAATAGGATCATGGAACGTATGTGGCTTCGCCATGGAAGAGCGCAAAATAATCGAAATTGCCGAACAAGTAAGTAAGCGCGACCTAGAAAAAGTGGGAATTCAACAGACGTGGGAGAAAGAAGGAGGGAAGACAGGATGCAAAGTTGGGGAGTACGCATAGATACGGAAAAAGACGAAGGGACAGAATAGCAAGAATAGGGGGGCGGGGGGCGGGGGGTTCCTAGTAAAAAAAATACCTGTGTGGTATAGTAGAGGTGATCAAAGACTCTAAATTCGACGAAATCATATGGATTAAGATACCGGGGGAGCGTGGAGCGAAGTATTACTTCTAAGGAAATATATGTATCCCCCCAGAGCCGAAGAATACGATAAAGTATACACCGAGGAAGGTCGGAGAAGCAGCAGTAGACGTACAGAAGTATAAGAGGCAAGGAGAAGAAGTACTAGTGGGAGATTTTAACTCAATAATTGGGAGGCAAGCAAACTGAATGAGAAGTTGGACAATATGGGGAAGTAACAAATATTAAACATGGGCAAGAGATGGTGAAGTTCCTCAAGCACAACGACATGAAAACGTTGAACGACAGAGTAAAAAAGGCAGAATCAGAATGGACTCAATAGTCCATACAAATGGGATAAAACTCTATCCTTGACTTTATGGCGGGAAAAATGGAAGTAGTAAGGAAACGGAACTACATGTATGCGCAGCGGACCTAGGAACTGCGGATCACTGTCTAATATGGACAGACAGTCAACAGACGAGAGTTATCAAACATAGACGAGGTAGGAAAACGCACCGATAGAGAATAGATAACTAGACGTATAAGAGATAAGTACAGAGAAATTTGCCGACCTTTCGAAAATAATAGGTACACCAAGGAACGATGTAGACAGGGGTGGTGCAGGAGCTAGGATATTAGAAGGATGGGAGCAGTTGGTCAAGTCTACAGCAAGTATATTAATAAGGAAGAAATTGATAGTATGCAACAGAACAGTAAAATGGTGGGATGAAGACGTGAAAAATGCTACACGAGCAAGGAGAAAGGCACACGAAAGAGTAAAGCTACTACAGGGTGGGAGGAATATGCTATTTATATAGCTAGAAAGAAAGGAAACGAGATGGTAGAGAAGAAGAAGAAAAATATACCGAAAGACGTAACAGGTACTAAATACAGCGATGAAGACTTGGAGGGCGGGATGAAGCAGACGTGGGTAGGGATAAAAGGGATACTTGGCAAACAAGCAGGAAAGACAGACACGGGAATAGCTACTCTAAGAGCACAGAATGGTAAAATGGTTAGTAGTTCGAAGGGGAAAAGGGAAGTACTAGTAGAGCATTACCATAAGCTAGGAACACCCACAGCCAACAGAACGTTCGACCCAGAATTCGACAAGGAAATCAACCGGTGAGCAGAGGCGAACGTAGACGCATCAGAAAGGGAATACTGTAGTTCCAGAGGGTGACAGAGAGAGTTCACAAGGGATAAGTAAATAAGTGTGTCGCTCAACTTAAGAATAGAAAGGCAGCAGGGGCAGACAAAATAGTGAAGGAATTTATGAACTACGGGGGAGAAGGAATGCTTACCATGATGGTTATGTTATACAACTGAATATGGAAAAAACAAGTACGCACCTAGGAGGTGGAGAGAACGAGTAGTAGTAAACTTATTCAAGAAAGGAGGTAAGGCTGACCCGGGGAACTAAATAGGGATAACGCTACTAAGCACAGTAGACAAAACGTTTTGTAAGATTTTGAACGGTAGAATAGGAACGATCGTGTTGAAGGCAGACAAAATATGCGAAGGGCAAGCAGTGTTTAGGACGCACCGAAGCTTCGTTGACCATGCGTACACCTTAGGTGAGATTCGTCAAGGTAGGAAAAACGCGGGACTAACAACGTACTGTTTATTCTGGATGTACAGAAAGTCTACGACGCAGTATAGAGAAATGGATGTGGAAAAAACTGTGAGAAATAGGGATCAGAGGAAAGATGTGGAGAATGATGAAAAACATGACGGAATGTGCGAGAAGTGCTGCGATGCTGGACGGGGAAGTATCGAAGTATGTTCATAATTTACAAGGAGTTGCACAAGGATGTACGTTGTCACCTAACCCATTCAAGACATATATATATATATATATATTAACGACCTGATAGTAGCAGTCGAGGCAGCAAGGCAGGGAGTCACGGTAGGGGAAGATTCGTTGTCGGGATTGATGTTTGCAGATGACTTCGTAGGGATATCAGAAACACCTGAAGGATTGCAGAGGCAAATAGAGAAGGCCCTGGAAGACACGAGGAAATTGAGGGCGACGGCGAACGACAAGAATTGCGCAGTAGTTGTTTGTAACGAAGAAATTGTAAACCCGGTAAATTTCAGTTGGAAGTGGGGAGAAGATGAATCGCCGATCGGAGACCAGTAAACATACGTTGGCGTAGAGATCTCAAAAGACTGCTCTTGGGATACACCTATAGCGAAGGCAATGAGAAAGGGTAAAGCGCACGTAGGCAAGATAGATGCGATCCTAACAGACTTGCACCTTGACACTAGGATTAAGACATGTATCCTGATGAATGTGATGGTTCTAAAGCTTGCATATGCAGGACAAGTATAGGAAGGGAAAGCGAACTCGTAAAACAGTTGGGGACGGTAGAAATAACAGCAGCTAAAAACTCATTAGATGCTCAAGTACGACTGGTAATACAGTATTTAGAGCAGAACTGGAAATGCATCCACTCGAGACAGATAGAGACATGAGAAAGTTGAACTGGCAATGCAAAGTAAATAAAATGCCAATAATGAGATTGCCAGCCATACTCGTTAGAGCTGTACGGGAGAAAGTAACAAAAGGGCGAGCTGGAATAAATGGGGATGGCGTAGTTGAGAAAGTATGGAAGGATGTAGGGGGAATCCAAGAAGAGATGATGTCAGCCGGGAAGTTTGCGAGATACAAGGCAGAAGTAGAAATGATAGAAAGAAAGGAAAGGCTAGCGCTAAGAACCAAGGCGGAATCGGAAAATATCTTAGCGATATACGGGGGATGGAGGGAAGGAATAGAAATGAAAACGTATTCGCATGGCCCAACGGACTTCGCTCAAACGCTGAAACTGCGCTTTCGTGTAGGGGACCTGGACCTGCCAGAGGGAAGAAAGAGGTACCTGATATACAAGTAGCCAGGGGGAAGAGGGAGTAGATTCACAGATGTGCATGTGTGGCAAAGCAGTATAGAGTAGAACTCACATAGTAGGAGAATGTGAATTATACAAAAAGGAACGAAATGTGTTAGATGAGGAGATGAGAGAAATACGCGAATGTAACATGGAGGAGCTTGATACACCGAATAGCAGCGAGAAAACCATCGCTATGCTTGGAGATAGATGGTGGCCACAGGCTGCCAGACAGGAAGATGATAAGATTGGCAAAAGGTTTCTATGTACTATATGGAAACAACGTAATGAGCGCCCAATTGTTGAGGGTGTTTCTATGAGGAGTAGGAACGATGCTCCGTCTCGAAAGCGATGCGTGGTCAATAGTCAAAAGACTAAGGCGAGCAACAAAGGGGTACGCCAACCCCCCCTCCCCTCCCTGCGGTGCTCCGTCTCGGAAGGGGTGCGTGATCAGTGGTCGAATGACTGATGATGTAAGGCTTAGAATGGGTAGGCGATCGGTTAACCTATTACCAGTTGCCCAACCGACTAAGACCTCAACAAAATTTAATGCAGTCGACATCAGAACATGAGTCGTTGGGCGTGACTTCGAATCTCACGTCCACCATGCAAGCGCTTTTTAAAGAATGGTGGATTTCCTGATGTCTAGAATCTGATAAAACACTCTTCCTGGGTCCTTATATATTGTGAAGAACTGCTGCGGACTATGCACGTACGGCCTCATACGAAGACCAAGGACCACGCTGTCACGAGGGGGGGGAGAGTGTTATAAGGCTTAGATTGGGTAGGCGATTGGATAACCTGTTAAATACTCTACTAGCCCAACCTACTAAGACGTTAACAACTAAGGCAAGCAACAAACGAGTACCCCTCCTCCCCCCCCCCCCTCCTCCCCCTACATTGTATACCTGGTATATAGGTTGAGTTGGCGTCGGTTGTCGATGACGCTGAAAAACACGCCTCTCACTGCGTGAGCTAGACAGCCGGGGTGCCGTTTTTGTTTCTCTGTTTTTGGTTGTTACCACGGCTGGCGGTCAAGTTAGATCCTTTTTGTCCTGGGAGAACCTTTACTCCGGACAAGAGGGATCATCGTATCACGTAGTGACTATATGGTGAGACACTCCCGAGGCAGATGCATAGTAAACCCATTGCTGTCTCTGGAAGTGGTCACACCAGAAGTCAAGTCAATGCTTGATGCTGTCATCCATATTCAAGAAAATCCGCCTCAAAAGTGGTTCTTAGTGGGATGCAGCTCACCCTTCATACGACTCGCCCAACACATCACGGCGCTTCGCGCTGGGTGCAAGCAATGTCTGCCTGGTCCGTGAAAACCCGACGCGCTCCGTCCCGGCATTGTAGGGATGCGAGGGTCTATGGTCATAGGACTACGGCTATGCGTGATAATGAGTAATCCCCTCCCCCCCTAACACCCCCCCCCCCTCTGCACCCCCCGGCCCCACCATTAGCACCAACACTTACATATGACTCTGATCCACCCTCCCTTGACGCCCCGTCCCCCCCCCCCTCCCCACCTATTTTTCATCGCCTAATTTTTCGAACCCAGAGGGAGCAGCAGTGCCGTACATACAGTGGGCTAATGTCATGTTTGTTATGAAGTGGGCAACAATACACCTGGTACATATACTAACAGTAATACGAAATGAACGTATTTTAGTGAGAAAAATGATCTTATTTGTAAACGCCAGGTTTTCGTTATTCGCATTTGATCTCCCGCAGATGTGTTGACGACGAGTGTTCAAAGATTTGTCTCAACGTTAGCCATTTTTCTTCCCCGACTTATTTTGTTCAATATATAAAATCCAGAGAGGACAGCAATGCCGAACATAGGCTAATGCCACGTTGTGTTCTGGGTGGGCAAGAATATGAATTTTAAATGCAGGAAATAGCGGTACATTGCTTTGCACTTTCGTGTGAAAAATGTCCGTTTTGACAAAAGTACGAAAGGTTTCGCGGTGTTTGCATTTGGTCTCCAACAGGGGTGTCGACGACGAGCGGCAACATGTTCGTTGACTCGTCTCGATGTCTGCTATCTTTCGTTCCGGACATGGTTTCTCGAAAGTAAAGATGCAGAGAGACAGCAGCGCCAAACATAGGCGAAAGCCGTGTATGTTATGGAATAGGAAAAATTTTTAGAGCATTATCGGTACCAAAATCAATAATTGCAGTTTCGTGTGAAAACAATCGTTTTTGTACAAAAGCTAGGTTTACAGTATTCGCATTAGATCTGCCGAAGAGGCTTCGACGACGAGTGGTCAAGCGTTCATAGATTCGTCTCAACCTCACCAATCTTTCGTTCTGGGCATATCTTGCGCAGTGTATTGATCCAAGAGAGAACAGCAGTGTCAAGCATAGGCTAGTCTGCCATTGCCTTTCACATGAAAGCTTCTAAGCCTACACCCAGGATGCAAGTCCTTCCGAACGTACAAAAGAAAAAACTACTGTTGTACAGAACATCGCACGCCTGGTCCACCACAGGTCATCGACTACACATCAGGGCAGCGAAATTGATTGATTGGTGAACCTCGCGGTTAGTAGGCGAATATGCTCACGTGTGTCGGTCGGTACATGTACACCATGCACATGTCGGTCCGCGGTGAGGCAGCAAGGGGTCTTAATTGGGACCAAATGACGACATTTTGGGCCGGAAGTCTACGTTTCGGTTATAATAGGACCCCCTGCGGGAAATCAAACTGTTTTAAAAAACCAACCAGCGGCGCGTAGAAACCCGACGCTGGAATAACGAAAGTCATGATCCGTAGAAATTGGACCGATACAGAGAAGATTAGCATGGCCCCTGGAGTAAGGATGACACGCATAAATCGAGAGGTGTATCGAAACTTTTTTTGGGCTAAATTGACACACGACACGAAATTGGAACGTGGAAGTGTGGTGAGCCCAAGCTTTATTTTTACCAATCCGCCGGAGGATAAAAAAAAAAAAAAAAAAGCGCAATATCCTTGGCTTTCTCAGAGGGCGCTCACCAGGAGAAGGTCCCGGTATGATGCAGGGTGAGGAACGACGAATTGGAGTGGTCACGGAAAAAAACGAATGAAATGAGATTAACAGAGGACACCAGAAGACAACATGTTTTCGCAGGTGGCTTGCATGAAAACCCTGGTAACGCTAATACCTTGTGGAGCCGCGATGGTGCCACCGGCCCAAGCCACCCTGATAGCGCCATTTAGTCGCCTTGTGGTTTTCACGTCCTAAAGTGTGATTTCTGATCAACTCTAAACACTGGCCAGCCTCTCATCGGGTAAAATCATCACAGCCCCGTTTTGAAACGTTCGTTCGTTTTTTAAACTTGCAGTCGAGCACATTATTACGTGGCACAGGGGACGCTTAGGTGCCAGCCAGCGTGGCCTTGAAGGAAACAAAACAATTCAGATTTGGGAGGGCACACGCAAAATACTAAAGAACAAAAGAAAACGAAAGCGATTTCTCGAAGTCAAAACACCGTTAGTGGCGTGTAATTTTTACTTGCTCGCAGTATGTAAGTGTTTCCGGGTAAAATGGAACACGGGTACCTGACTTTGTCAACACGCGGATGACCCCTCCCCTCCTAAACCTTCTGATCGAGTGCAAAACCCGAGCCGATGCAATACCACGTTCACTACTATCAACAATCATAGTACAATATAAAGAAACCTCACTTGAAAGAAACGAAAGCAAAACGCCGAAGCCGCGAGCCCTCGCCTGAACTTGAGCAATCTACGACACGCGGTCGCACCATCAGCGAGGAGAACATGTACGTCTACACAAACAGCAACAACCACACACGTTACTGCGACCATTATACTTTTAGAAGCGCAGTCCCGGTTTGGAGACAAACTACTTATAATGTGATTTGACTGGTTTTGTCCCCAAGACCGAGCTGCGATCTAAAGGGACTGGTCAAGGGGACGCTGGCACGCTCAGGAATGCGTGAAGTACCCGCGCGTAGGCATTTCGGCAACATATAAGTACGACTTGAAATTAGAGTCGGGGATTTGCAACCAAAGTCCGTATTTCGTGGTTGTAGAATGATTGACGCAAATGTACGAGAATACAAAGCTTTCTAAGTATTTTCCAGATTTCCCAAAGTTTGGAAAAAACTAGATATATATATGTATACATATTATCAATATACGGAGGCGTTCTGTCGCTATTCGTGAAATTCTCCAAAAGCAAAACAATCATGCTTGTTAAATTTCACGTATTTGAAAAAAAACAACAGGAAAATCTGGAAGATGAAAAAATTGGGCGAAAAAATCATGGAAATTTTGGGGAAAAAGCTGGCCGATAAAAAATGTCCCTTTTGGCCCATTTTCGCACTTGTTTGGGCCCAATACCTTATTACTAACCATCATGGGAACGTACGTTTGAGCCAGGTAGCATCTTTAACGACGACTGCCTAAGACGTATAGATTCTGCCTGCTGGAGAACAGCAATCTTCCAGTGATGGCGATTTCGTCACCGGCGATGTAGCCATTGTGCCATCTATGCTCTCCTGCCTGAAATGAAACATTTTCTCGTTTTTGCGAGCTTTTTGTGGTACTCGCTCGCAACTTCGAATACACGAAAACACCTCGCGAGTCGTTTCTCGCTGCCTACGACTGCCGTCTGGCGCATCCGACGCCCTCACAAACTCTATCATGAGTATCCCTCATTTTCGCGGGCTGCAGTTTCCTGTGGCGAGTCGTACCCGTCCGCAAGTGAAGTGCAAATGTTCAGTTGGGGGTTGTTGTTCGTCTCATTTTGTGAAACCCAAACTTTGGCCAACTTTGACCACTGGAGCACCTCTTAATCGAGATGTGGGCCTCTTTTGAGAACCTGCGGGGGATCCATGTCGAGAGAAATCCAAGCTGCTCTGATGAACCTCAAACAAGTCACCGTCACTCTCCGGCGGGCACAAACCGGCCAAAGTTCTAAACGCAGCGTGTTAAGATAGCGATGTTTTTTGTTTCCGTTCCGATAAAATATCTGGAGATTATAGCTACCGCAGAAGGAATCCCCAAACACTGTTCCAGTAAACCTCTTCCTCAAGCAGAATTTGTTGCTCCTGGAGAACTTGATTTCGCGTTCTTTTTTTCCTTCTACCGCCGACCCCAGCAGGGTCTACCCCTGAATCCATGATACCCTTCTCCTCGGCTACGCTCGACTGAAGCTTCGGGACAAGAGCCGGGTACTTCGTGAACACTAAGCACCTATCGTAGTCCGACACTCGGCCGGCTGAGCAAAAATAACACGCCGAAGAGGTGTACAGCTTGTGGTCGACAGTAAGCTTCTCAATACGAACCGTCTTTACCCCCGCCGAGACAGGACCCTCGCTTTCCATCGCCTCCTCCTCTTCGTCTTCTTGGGATGAGCCCCGCCCCCCCCCCCGACTCCCGCCCCCTGTACTCTGCTTTCATCCCACACCATCTGACTCCGACTTGCACTCTTCTTCGTCCTCTTCATCGTGACCAGAGGACGGATCGTGACCCTGATCGAGGAGCATCCCGTTGGTCGTCCGCTTACGACTGGTACTCCTGAGCCCGCCCCCCTCCTTCCCAGCCTCTTCAGAAACCTCCTCCCGCCTCTCCCTCCCCCCTGTCTTCCTAGACATCATCCGGATCTTGTAGCCTCACATTCCCCTTCCGCTTCTGACCGCTTTGCCTGCGCCCCTCCCATCCAACCGTCCGTACTTTCCCCCTCGCCGTCCTTCCCTCCCCCCTGTCTTTTCAGAATTATCATCATCACCCCTCCTCTCTCCTTTCTGCTCCACATCACGCTCAACCTCCGTGGTCTCCCACGCAGAGCTCCATGGCACATAAGGTCTCACCATTTTCACGGTGAGACCCGTCCCCTCCAACAGCCCCTCGTGCGCTGCCCTCGCCTAGGATCAATCCTGGTTAACGACGCTTGGAAGTGAGGCTTTCTCCCGAGTCTGGTAGAGGTGGAGGCGTCTGATCTATAATTGTTGGTTCCGGTGAAGACGAATGTGTTTCGAGTTCCTCTGACGCCCTTAAGATCCGGCTGCGGTCTACATATCGCCGTCGGTGCAATGAGCTTTGAGTGCACGCGGTTAATAAGAAACGCCAACCACAACGCGAAGTATGTCGCGAGATCTTTTTTGCCTACCTCTGTTTCTCCAATAACTTCACCGCACCTTCTACGCCGGTGATCACATCGCCATCTAACTCCGAATTCTTCATGGAATGCCTCGTCTAGCCGGCATGTGTGGCGGACGGTGTGTTAGTCCGAATCAGCGTACATGATGCGTAGGCAGCTGCTGCCTCTAGTAGCAACTGAGACCGACTCATTCCAGGGCACTTGCTGCAGTCCGTGTTTGTCTGAGCAACTTTGCGACTGGCTCTACCTCCCCTAAATCGGCCGAGCGGAGTCAATTGAGACACATACCTCGAACACCAAGTTCAGGAATGCCTGCGAAAAACGAAACGCGAACCGAAGGAGAACTTGTGTTTTTGGGAACGTTTTTAAACGCCGTTTTTGGGGGTTTCAAAAACGAACCACGAAGTCGAATTTTTTATATTTTACTTTTTGAGTCCAGGAGAGGGCATTCATCTTGACCGCGGATCCCGCCATGTGCTCAAAGTCTAGCAGACGACCCCAGGGTTTATCAAGCCACGGAGGGCTCCGCGGAAAGCTCCCCTTTGCTGTTCGGAGTAGAAACAGTGTTATGGCCGAGGGCGGTTTAGAAGAGCGAGAAGTGGTACCCGGGGGTCGTCGAATCGGAGGACTGTTTCATGACGAGGTGGCACAGAGACGAGGCGCAGAGAAGTCGGCTTTGCCAGGCAGCTGAAGGAACCAAACGCGGCGACAAGGTGAGCGGGGGGAGCGAGGGGGGGGGGGGGGCAGCCGTACCGATACAGCTGTCGACGAATGCAGAAACGAAATGATAGACCTGTGGCCCGGTATCGGTTCGACCAGCTCTTGAAGTCTAGCAAGTTTTGTTTGTTTCTTGTTGAGTTGTTCAATGGGGGAGGGGGCACGACAGCGGCAGTACTGACAACTGCCACCACCGTTGACGAGATTAGCAAGGCGACGACAGAGGGTGTGGCTAATAGGTTACCGAACCGATTTTCTAAGTCAGACGAGCACGCATGTTCTTATCACCGTCTGGAGTTCGATGTTCTCATTTTTTTCTCTCACATGTCCTTCCTTCTTGCCTTTTGCCTTTTCTCTCCATTTGCTTCCTTTTCCCGCGGCGCCCCGCCGACCGCATGCCGGCATCTTCCTCTCCTCCGTGTTGCTTCGTCCGCGCGGCAGCTATCTGTCCTTCCTGAATACGAATGTTTGCCAAGGGCTCATTATTATCGAAGAGCTTTATTTCCATTACTTCCAAAGTTTGGAAATATTTTTGAGACATGAATCAATATACAGAGGCGTTCTGTCAGTATACGTGAATTATTCCAGAAGCAAAAAAGTTTGTTAAATTTCACATATATTTTGGAAAAAAAATCACGAAAAATTGGAAGATAGGAAAGTTGCGCGAAAAAAGTGTAGAACTTTGTTTGTTTTAATCTCTCCGACAGGAATTATGTTATTGCAAAGTTTGTTAAATTCCATTTAGTTTGAAAAACAAATCAGGAATATCTGGAAGTTTGTTAAAATTCATATAGTTGGAAAAAAAGATCAGGAAAATCAGGAAGATTAAAAAATTGCGCAAAACAAATGTGGACATTTTGGAGAAAGGCTCTCCGATAAGAATGACGTTAGACCCTAATAGCAGCCTTCCTGATCTCCTTGCGTCATTTGGATTCTGTTTTATTGGAGATATTTAATTTTTTCGTTTTTTGATCTTATTATCTAGTCTTGCTTGTTGTGCTATTGTGTTCGTACCCGGTACGCTGGCACTTCACTTGCTTGAACCTTGAACTTTGATTCTTGTTGTTTATTTTTTTGTTCTTCCTCTCTCTGCAGTCTGTCTCACAGCCCTCTGTGACCACATAATCAGTATCTCGTTTAGCATACGAAATCAGGACGGACACTGGGTACTGATCAAGCTGGGTAGAAAGGACCATTTTTAACGTGAAAACAGCAACAGCAGATCCGAATGGCAAGTGCGAGGATTGTTTTTTTTCGGGACGGGGGAGAAGAAGAACCGACTGGAAGTAAGTGCTGAGTGGCAACGAGAGCACGTGCAAAGGAGCGGGCGAATTGGGCTAAGGCGATAAGGTGGACATGAAAAACGGCAGCAGGACATCACACGGAGACCCATGACCGGCGCGCACACCATCACGAGAGAAGCAGCCATCGTTTTTTCCGGTTTTGTTTTTCAAGAGGCAGTATACTTGCTGTTAACGTCAATGGTCTTTGTAGGTTTGGCGAGTTATACTACTGTCTGTATGCCCCTCATGGGGAATGACCGCCGCAATTATCAGGGACGTGGTATCATAGCTGTGCTGCACCTTTTGTTGTCAGACAGTCCGGGAAGAGACGGCGATCGTTGATATCTTGTGTGGTGTTTTTTGGTTCGATCGCTCCTCTTTCACCGGATGTCCGCGAGTCGTCATTTTGACAGTACTCCAGACAGCAAGCGTGTTCCTCCCTGTGTTCACGACTACCGTGTGTTTCGTACGGTGCAGGCAACACTCCAGACAGCAACCAACCGCTCGCTGTAGTGAGTAGCCACGAGTTGGTTAGTTGTGGCAACGCAACGGGGAGAACTCCATGCTGTACTTGAGAGAATACACCTGCGGACATTTTATACTTCAGTTTGCACATTCATTTCATCCTAGGGATGTGTGCGCCTTCATCTCGTGTCGTATTTTTGTGCTGCCTAACTTCGATTTTTAAGGTTTTTCGGATCTTCCTACAACAGACCTCCAGCTTCTTCGTGTGAAGACGGACGTTTTCGGTTGGGAGGTATTGTGACAACAGCAACAACAATATGGTGTATCTCTAAGGTCGAAAAAAACCGGCATGCGCACTGGGTGTGCTGGATGTATAGTGTGTCGACATGTATCATAGAACAAATAACACACAACCACCTCCATCGCCCCCAAGTAAATTTGGAACTCATCACCCACAAAGATGATATCAAATACATTTGAGAATAAACCACGACGATTTTGTTAATTGGAGTGCCGCTCTACCCCCAATTGTAATGCGAGCTACAGACAGTATACCTGGTATGTATTCGTATACCCGTACCTTATTTGCTTGTTTTTCCTCGTTTTTCGTTCGGATTTTTATTTACAGGTCGGTACGTATTGATTAAATTCTGTTCGCTATTTTCTTGCTTGAGGTGTACCATGCGCTCCATTTATGTTTTGCATTGCATGTATTATTGTTGTTGTACTCACATCAACAACTCATCGCCACAATGAATGCATTCTGTCGCAGAACAGGCTTCAATATGTCATAACTCTGGAGTTGAAGAATACCTCAGTAAGAAAAAAAAAAACACCAAAGCAAAGACTAATACACACACCACAACCCTAGCACATCTAAACCTCAGACATAAATATAAAGTGAGGTCCGCGCTCGTGCGTATCAGGTATTACACGTTCGTTGTCTTTTCTCTACTGTTTGGTCTGTTCGTATTTTCCTCGGGGTAACTAGACGACTCCCTGACGTCCCCTGCTCGTTTCTATTCAGCTTGTGCAGGGCCTTGCCCGTTAGCTATCTGTGCTGGATACTCGCTGCACCGACGACCTCGCTTCACACCGCTCTACTACGCTGCTGCTTGCTCGTATCTGAACTGCGTTGGTCTTTCTTGATCAATCATCCGGAACTTCAAATATTTTTCATTCTTACCCGGGTACTCAAAATCCGTTGTTATTTTATGGGAAACCCTCCAAAACCGTCTCATTCCTTAACTGGTTTATCCTTTCTACCGGTTACCGCCCAAACACCAGGTTGCCCCTACGACAACCTTCCTCTTTGGTTATCCACTTCCACGAAAACATCCTTGATAATAATTGAAGAAGCCGAAATGGTGGGGGGGGGTGGCTGCCCTGGCCCGTCCCCCCCCTTCATGCGTACGCCTTCATTAACCCTATAAAAATAGCCGGAGGGAAGAGAGAAAGGGGGGGGGGGGGGTCGCGCCCCGTCCCTTTTCGCTTGCTTACACCTGCCCCCCGTCCACACAAACGAAACGCGGTCGACCTCCTTTCCGGTCGCGTTCCGCTAGTGGAACGCCTCCCCTCACGAGACCGCGGTTCCTTTCCCCCTTCGTCCGGATTTGTGTAGGAAATGTTTGGGTACTTTGCAGCCTCCCAAGCGGTCCTTACTATACCGGGCGGAGTAGCACCTATAGTATTTAACCCCATCTAGTCCCTTGTCTTGGCTGTCTCTCAAACTCCCCCCCCCCCATGCTCCATCACCTCTGATGCCCATACCGGGTCTTCCATGTTAGCCCTAACGTACACCATAAACGAGTCCGACGACCACCTCCCTTCTTTCTTACTCACTGCCTCTGGCACTCTTCTCGCGGCCAGTTTGGTTGCCCCCCCTGTTCTCCCCGAATGCAACGCGAATTCATCCGGAATCAGACTTGCCCCCGCTCCCCCCCCCTCTTCCCTCCATCTCCTCCCTACACTGGCGAGACCCTTCCTCAAGCATTGGGTTGCCTTCCCCCTGGACCAGACCCTCCAATCATCCGTTCCTCGATATGACATCAAAGGCGCTTTCCCTGTCAACTCCCCGCCGTTGTACATTTCGAAACGATCCACCAATAGCCCCACTGCCCCCCCTTCCTCTCCTCCACCCCACCCTGATCTTGTCCTGCCTAGCGCCGCTCCTTTTGTTCCTTGATCTCCTTTCGATCTCCTGCACCTCACCTCTACCTTATTGGCTTCCCGAATGCTACCCTCCGCCAGTTGATCGTTATCTCTGAAAAACGCTACACCCCCCCTCCTTAAGCAGTATACCTTATGATACACCCCTCTCTCCTTGGCAAACAAATCTGACGCTCGCAACATAAAAGAATAGCACAGTGCCAGACCTATCCATAACACCCCCCCCCCCCCTCCCCCCATGATGCAGTGCTTCCTTGCATCTCCCTCAGCGTCCCCCAAGTCAATGATCTTCGTACCCTCTGCTGACTACCCGTCTCTACGTGTGCCCTCTTGATACCTTGCCTCACCGATCTGATCAAAGGGTTACTCATGGGCACCGAAATCCCGACCAACTAGTCATGGTAGAAATTAATCGCCACCAACTTGCCTACTACAGTCGACTCCTTGTTCCCCTTTTCTGCGCAGCAGTACCCCATGAACTCGACCAACTCCCCCACTAACTCCATTTCCCCCATGTCTTTCTGCAGCCAACACCCCTTCCCGACCAACGATCGCCAGCTCGCCCTCATCCTCCAATTCGCCTCGTTAGTTTTTCGAGACGAAGCTGCAACTCTTCCAAATGCGTACTCTCTCGCAATATCTCCGAACACATTAGCTGCTCCCCCGATCCCAGTTCCTGCACCTGCCAAGCGATTTCGGGACATTCTGCATTCAGTTTCTCGGGAATCTGTTCCTCTCGCCACCTAGTCAGACCGTCTGCCAACCTGTGTTTGACCCCCCGTACGTGCCTTGCCTGAAAACACCACCTTTCCCTTGCTTCCAACGCCCCTATCATTCTTATCAACGCCCCTACTCTCGCTTGTTTCTTACCCCCATCACGACACCTCTTCACCCAGGTTACGGCTGCTTCGATATCTACCCTCATCAAAACTGCCTCCCCCTTCCTACCCGGTCTCTCGCCCCTCATGTCTACTGTTACGAACCCCGTCACCACCACGGCCATGACCTCCAACAGGTTAATAGAAATTAAATCACCTACCGCCTGCCCCTCCTTTATCGTACGTTTCTGCACCTCTTCTGGCAGGAGAATCTCACGTACACCCCTGTTTCCATGCACAACCCCCCTATCGCTGTCCAGGATGCGTCCGAAAACCAGGTTCTACTCGGCCGCTGCTTCACGGAGCTGAAAGACGGTGCCGTTATGCTCTCTCCCCCGTACCCTCCCCCGTCTCCAAAACCCATCTCCACCATCCCACATCTGCCATGAACTCCCGCGACAACCGTGAACTCGTCTCGCTTCCTTTTGCTTTCTGAACCTACCCCACGCACCCCTCCCCCCGGCCCGCTCCACCCCATCAAGATGCAGATCAGGTAACTGCAGAAGCGGACGGACGAAGTACCGTCCGGGCCGGATTACAAAGGATGCGTGGTGCAACTTCCATGCTAACACTAGCACCTCCCTCACCGTTGCCGTCTGCCGCCCTGCTGGCCAACCTGCTAATCGCGCGCGTAATTCGTCCACATTTCGTTTCGGGAGGGCAATAATCATGCTCTTCGTGTCAACATCGTACCCCAACACCTCTGGTTGCGTTGCCCAGCCTGTCAACTTGTTTTTCCGAATGTAACGGCTCCTCCCCTTCTGACCTCTCGCCCATAGCCTGCTAGTGGATTCCCGCTAGCGATCGAGACAAGTCCAAACACCGCGCCTCTCCCGGATCCCACTGAGCCTCTACTGATATGGCATTATCCATAAAAAAAAACACAAAGGCTGGATCGTCCGGCCCTCCCCCGTTCGCTGGCCGCACTGCGCACTCTGCCGGCCACTGGGCTACTGGACGGCCCGTTGGCTGCGCAACCGTCACGTGCTCTACCGCGCGGTCTCCCGCCCTCGGAACGACGCGGATGCTCTCGTGGTGTTGCGTTGCGCATGCTGCGTGGCAGCTCATATCACGCCCCACCACCCCGGACCACCCCTCCACCCAAACTGCGAAAGCAAATCGAAGAAAAGGTACTCGGCCAATACGTACCCGAAAGCCGCTGAACCGTCAGGGTCTACTGGGATCTGTCTGAACGCATTTTTGACGTCCATTTGTTTACTAAGAATTCGCGCTCGATCCCCAAACTTAACCCTCAACTCCAGTACCCTTTGTAAAACTTCATGCATCACCCCTGCCAGCGCACATGCCGGAATCTCATCCCAATCCGTCGTCGAGTTCACCGACCCGCGCCCATTTGGGTGCTCGAAGGTCATGTCGTGGATTATCCTTTTCTATTCGCGCTCTTCTACTACCCCAGCTGGGAACACCCGCCGTCCCGGAACCTTCTCTGCTTACTTCTTTGGGAAAAAAATCGCCCCGCCCCCCGCCACGTCCGCAACCGCCTTTTCCCACACTGCGTCGCTAACTTTCTGCGTGCGTAAATGGTTTCCGTATGCAAGCTCCTGTGTAAGGTCCCCCCCCTGGCCCAACGTCTACTGGTACCCCCACGCGCGCTATGTGCCTCAACTTGTCGATTTCCGGGAACTAGTGTTTGTCCCCGGAGAGCGCTTGTACGCGCTCTGGGTCCATGTGGGGTGCTGTCAACGAACCCCTCAACCATTGCACAACCCTCCTTTCCCCCCCTTCCCCCGCCCCGGTTACTCGCGACAAAACTGCCCCAGCCGTCGTGGCTAAAACTCGCACGAAGCTTGCCGGCTCACCGATTTCCCCGACACCCTCTCCAACAACCCCTGTGCAACCCCCTAACGCTTATGATCTTCGACGCACCGGCCGGATATCGCACCTGTTTCTGACAAAGCCACCGACCCCGGAGTCGGATCCCCCGTTTGGCAAAGCGCCCAACCCGAACCCCCCGCCGTCGCCCTCGTCGTAGTCGCCCCAGAACTCGTGACGGTTGCTCGCTTGGTTGGCTCCGCTGTGCCGCGGAGCCCGTGTCCTCATTTCTCGCCGCCCGTCGTTTCCCTCCCATCCTTGTCCGTCCCCCGTCCTCCTCCCCCACCCTCCCCCGCCCCCCCTCCCTCTTACGCTTCCCCAACCCGCCTTCGTCCCTCGGCAGATACGCACCCTTCGGGGTTCTGTAGCTGCCTTCGTGCCTGTACTTGTACGGCAGCCTCCACCCCACCCCCCTGCGCCCCCGCTTCCGCTTGTCCCCCCGCTTTCTCCCCCCCCCCCCCCCCCCCCCCCCCCGTCCTCTCTTGTACCCCCCCGCGGCGTGCTCGTCGGCGTATCCTACGTTACCGAGGTGGATGGGTGCTGCCGTGACCCACGTATGTGTTCGCGACAACAGCGGTAGGGGCAACGGGTAAACGTCGCTCGGCCCTGGAAACGTACCAATTTCCTGTTTCAGCAAATGTGCTTGCCGGGCCACCTCCTTCGACCACTCCTGGAGGTATTTGTTAAAGCATTGCACAAATTATGCTTTAAACTGCTTAGACAGGGCCACCTGCGTGTTTTGCGCGTGGAACGTCCTCACCCCTTACGCGACCACCCGGAAACGCTCCACCAGCTTATTCGTCCTACGCAGCGACGCTTGGCCAAAGGCTTTGTTCCCCTCTGCGCGAAATTCCGCACATCAATGTTGCTCAGCGCTGCTACCTGCTGTGCTCCTTCCATCTTGACGATGAAATTCCCTGTAATCGTACCCAAGGCATCCGCCAAATCAAAGGGTAGGGGTTTCCCATCCCCGCGCAGTGATGACCAGACCACTGTTGTGCGGTTGCCCTTGCGCCACATCGTCTCCGCTACTGATAGATTGCTTCCCCGCTCCCCGCCTCCCCACCCCCATCCTCCCCCCCCCCCCCCCCCCAACCTTGCAACCCGGACGAGAAATTCGATGCTCTGTTACAGCGGGTGACGCCAAGGAGGGAGGTTCTTAGCGCTGTGACTGTCGTGACCAGCGCTATGGGGAGGATAATACGGCGCGAGACCACTGTCCTGATCAGGGTCACGCGTTGGGTCTATTCGATAGGCAGAGGGCAAGCTTTGATTTGCATCCTCTGGGCGGATCTTATTGGGGCAGGGAGGATCCCCGGTGTGGGAACGCCTTCGGTCTCGGGTACAGAGCCAGTAACGAGGTTCTGGGACCACACGGTGTTTACAAAACCACCACCAAGTGGAGAAAGAAAGTCAAAGCCAAGTGATCTGTGATACCTGTCCTATCGACCCCCAGCCCCTTGGGCCCTGCCTTGCCCGTCGTGCCCGTCATCGTGTCTGTGATGCTTCGTTGAGTGTTCACGCTGACTGCTTGCATCTACCGCATTGCATCGATCCACGTTCTGCGTGACCCGATCACTACTGCTTGAAGGCACTTTCCTCGAACTCCCAAACAACAGGTGAGCCGGCCTCAGAGATCTAACGAGCGCATGTCCTTTTTACGGTCTGAGAGCTGTACCCTGCTGTAACATTATGAACCCAGGCAGATCGAAGTGCATTGCAGAAGATCGGAGTGTTCGCCAAACGTGTGCAAGAGATCGAAGCGATTGCAAACTTGTGAAATAATGTCATCGTGTTCTGTGTATAATCCCACGTTTGATCTTGCATAATTATTTCATTGCATACCAGTTACTTAGTATATGCATACATCCACATGTTTTCGTTGTTGCCTGCCTTGTATGATGGTGATACGTGCAATATGCTGTTATGTATTCACGCTGACAATGGTGCTCTGCTTGTTTGTTTCGTGAGGCTTTGAAGATACTTATCTGGTCAAGGCATGCAGGCATACTCGTTGCTCGTGCTCCGTTTGCCTGTTGCTCGTGCTCGTCTGTTCGCCCGTTGTTCATGATCGCACACTCATGCATGTTCGTTAATAAATGACTGCATGCTAGTGACCACATATTGTCTTCAAAACCGAATGCAATCGACAGGTATCGATACAAGCCAAAGGTGCCGTACGTACTAAAGCACGCATGCTCTCGTGTACCGTTTGCCTGGTTAGGTGATACCGGAAACTAACAACGTTGAGCCTCACGCCGTTTGGGCGTACGTAACCCTATAGAACCATGAACCTCTGGACAACACCGTGCATTGTCGGCTGGCAAACATAGAACTTTCAAGAAAACCACGTATATTTTGGTGACTAGTATTCTTGCCGCGATGCTTGTAGACTACATCAGTAGAAATAGATCAATCGTCGTATTATGCACACCAAATGGAAAGTCCGAGGCACGTTTGACCCTCTTCGATGTCTCCGGTCGTACCATTTTCTGTGTTGTATACCAACCGAGCGTTGCGCTCGAGTATCAGGTACAACACCTGAAGGACTGAAAGCCAAGTACAAGAGGAAAGGACAAGAAAAACTGGAGCAGATGAAGATCGGCTACGCAAGCCCTAGGCGGGCACGGGTCATACGGGGTGGCATAGTTTCAGCTGGACGATGATGAGCTTGCACACAACGGAGGAAGGTGTGACTTGCTGTGTCCGGAGGGTTCGGGCTAGATGTATCGATGCAGCCCAACCTGAGTAGTGCCAGGCCAACAGGTATGGAGCGGGTGAAACACAACCGTGCTGATCCTTCTCTTTTTCTGATGTCGTACCCACAGTCGAAAAATGCTATATTATTCTTGCTGCACGTTTTTCCTCGAGCTCAAAAAATAAAATAAATCAAAAAAATCGGGGGGGGTAAAAGCTGCTGTGTCGATTGACTTAGACTTCAAGTCACGCACCAAAGCTAGAAAACTCGCGCAGCTCATGCCGTAATATGCTGGACCACCGATGTAAGACCAGGGACATGGACCCAATGAGATGCCGGTAGCAAGCATGACATGGCGCATACCAGTGACGAGCTGCCCGGTGTGTTCGGAAAGGCATGGAATCCGAGTAGTAAATTGATTGATGTGCTGTATTATTTTACACTACCATGGAAAGTATTGCTGTGGGCTGTCAATATATGTACGACTCAAATAGTCAGCCCAACCTGATCAACCGTCAGTATTTTCGTTGTCACATCACATGTACTGGTGTTGAAGAATATCTCGCTGCTGGTATCGAAACAGCAGTAGTAGGGAGTACTTTTGAATATCATTGCGGGATGAGCGCCTCCCATAGATGGTTCTAAGTGTGAAGCTGGACGAAGTTACTGATGAGCCTACCATGCCACGAAAACTTGTCTACCGCCGCCCGGAGCAAAGGCGCCTCAACTCGGAATTGCACAGAAGAGCCGTATCTCCGTCTCTACAATGCTATCAGTAGTCTAAACACTACGCACGATGCTCAAAAAGATGAAAAGAAGAGTGCTGACGACCTGCACTGCCGTACACTATTGGTATTAATATCAGTCTTAGTGCATGTAATTTGGAAGAAAATACAGGAACCATACTGCTGCTGTACGCTGTACTTGCAGTTTTCATTTTATTTATTTCCCGAACAAGGTTGATTTATCGATATACGGGGTTGGTGGATACTAAGCCACAAGCGTCCAGGGGGGGGTGGTTCGCAGTATGCTTTTTACACATACGTACATAAAGGACGTACACAATATACCCATAGTACTAAACCTGTACGGCAAGATCCCGAAGGACCCTTTGGCTCGCAGGTGGCTCGCAGCACGCTTTTTACACATACATACATAGAAGACGTATACAATATGTCCATAATACTAAAACTGCTGTACGTCACGATCCCGAGGGACCCTTTGGCTCGCAGTATGCTTTTTGCACAAACGTACATAGAGGACGTATACAATATACACATGACACTAAAATTATATGGCAAGATCCTGAGGGACCCTTGAGCCTATCTCTCTTCCTATCTTGACGAGTTATCATGTTGACTCGTTGAAACAGCACATACACAGCAGTATCTGCTGGATGCACTACACAACACCCGTATGTATATATCTAGGATGAAGAATCAGCACGGACACTATTGCTGGATGTCGACGAGTAGAAGAACGGTTTAACGTGAAGAACACACACATACACCATGTTCACACGGGGCATACTTGAAGCTCGGTGGACAGAGTGAAGCTGGGTAGAAGACGCTGGTCTAAAAACTCAAGACAACAACCTGGAGGATGTATATGAATAGATGGGTAATACTATTGGTCGTACGGCAAGATCTCCCCGATCCTTGGGCCTTACGATAGTTGTCCCTTACTACCGCAGCAAAGCATCAACGCCACTGCCTCTCGGCATAAAGTACTGCTGTTGTGAAGCCGTTCTATATGGTATTCATACTACTATAAAGAAATTAACTGTTCATGATACTATCGGTCGGACGGCAAGATATCCCTCGATCCTGGGCCCTAAAATAGTGTCCCATACTGCCGCAGCAAAGTATCAACACTGCTGCCTCCCGGCATGAAATACTGCGGTGAAAGCGGTCAGCTGTCCAGTACAGCAATCAAGTCTTTATTCGGGTGTAAGCACCGCATGAAAGCTACGTTGAAACTGAGAACTATACAACGACTCATATGTTCACAACATAGCTGGTGTTGTGGTTTTCTCGTACCCGGTACGTTGGCATTTCACTTGTTCTACCCGTTACGGTATTCTCGTACCCGGTACGTTGGCAATTCACTTGCTTTACCCGGTATTCACCGGTACGGTGGCATGTCCCTTGCTTTCTCGCTTTACTCATTGCTCGCTTCTGTTTTTAGCGTTGAACCATAGAGCTCGAATCTCAAGATGGATGAGGCGGGGATTTACGCAATATATACAAAAAAAGGTGTGGAATCAACTGCTGAGATCGCCTAACGAGTGTAGGCGCAACGAAGAACTGAAGTATTTCCGCAATAAAAACACAAAGAACAGACCTCATCGGGGAGAGGAATAAAGAGCTTGCTGTGTGACACCGGATGTATATACGTAGGAGGGATAGAAAAAAAAGGGCGAAGGTAACAAATGGGATGGAAATCAATGATATATCTGTATCGTACATACACAGCTACGTACGAAAAAAAATATAAGGTACCTCGCGTGAAAAATCAGCAAACGAGTACGAAGAAACACTGCATGGTCGGTGGGCGTAGAGGGGTTTCAAGATCGGTCTGGTTTGAAGAATACACGACCACTACTTACCGGTTGTTAGGTCCAGACCTTGCGTAAGTATCATCTGAAGATTGGGTTGTCGGAGAACGAATCTGGCCAGCAGGTAAAAACGCTGTAACTCCAAGAGTGTGGGGTGGTCAAATGCATACTATTGTAGTACGCAGTTCGTGTGATGTTCTCACACAATAACAATAGTAGCTCAAACTCCTGAAATCCCACCCGTGGTCACAGAACAGGCTGTAAAACTAAAATACATCGCGACTGGAGCAAACAAACAAGTACGAAATAGTGCCGTACCGGTAGGTGAGAGAAACGGTATTAACGATCTATTCGATATGGTGTATACCATCCCGTATCAATTGCAAATGAATGACACCATGAACGTGTCCATGCTATTACATTTACACCCTATTAATAGAGCTAAAAACAAAAAGACAAAGAAAGAATAGTCTGTGCATGAACTAGAGCAGAGTGTGAGCGTCGCATGTACACCCAGCATAGAGCATTGAGCGGGCTAGAACTTTGGGAAAGAATATAAACGTTGGTGTGAAAACAGGTGCTTGTTATAGAGTGCCGAAAGGACCCCGGATGGTTGGCTCCTATCATGAGTGCTTTGCCTGCAGGAATTGCGACTGGTCTCCCGGAACTGATACTGCATCCTAATCGGTGGATTCGAGATACACTATGCCAACCAAACTGAGCAGATAAACCTGACCTTTTCCGCTAGGAAAAACCCCACCCAGGACGCACACTTATTTGCTGCTTTACTCACTAACGCGGTGAACAGAAAGTCAACCGATTTTGACGCTGTTTCAAGTATCTGACACGGTTCCCAATGTCGACTGGGCATCTTAGCGTTTGGAGTACTGCACTGCTGTACATGTACCTAAGTTTTACCCTAATTCCAAGTGTTTCGTCCGCGCAATGGAAGGGCAGTTCTGAAAGCCACATACCCAATGCCCAAACTAGAGGTTCCCTGAATGTCAAAAACAAAACGCTAACGGTGCGGGAGTTTGCGAACGCGAGCGTGTAGGTGTTGAGCGTACCACGCATCCCTGTTTTATTTGTCCGTATCCGAGTAGCGGATGATCCGCCTGATCAGAGAGGAATGCTTGAAGGGACACTAAATTGCATGGCGCCGAATGCCGAGAAACATGTTGGGATCATACTGCTGCTCTCCAGGTGACCATCTTTGATCGCCACGATGGCCCAATAACAGTGACAGTCGAATCAGAGGGAAGTCGACACAAAACCTCAGCTAAGAGAGTGGTATAGCTGGGCACAGCCAAGCATCTATTACGACCGACCAGGCTCCTTAACCCAACATCAGGGGGATACAGACCGTCAGTGTTTTGATATACGTTTTCGTGATAACACCTAGGCTGTAGGGATTGTTCACACAGATTCAGTTTATATACAGATACTCGACGTCACGCGCACAGAAAGCACATGAGAAGGCATATACCAGGTATCATAACGTTTGGATACCCACATGTAGGAAGGAACGAGTGCATGTGCAAGTCGCCACACCACGCACAGGTGCACATTTGTGAGACGCTAAACCGAGATGGAACGTGACGAGCTTTGGTATGATCTGCGCAACCCAACAGGATACTAGTTTTCACTCCAAGCATACTGGTCGAGGGTTGAAGGAACGAATCGACAGGTGTGATTGGAATGCCAGTAGATGGTAGGCAGTTTCTGTTCTGGGGGGGTGTTTGTCTCCACCTTGCTGCAACTACTTCCACAAAAAGCGTTATACGAGGGGTACGATTTGGAAGTAGGTCTGGACGAATACCGTTTTAAGACGCGTGATTGATTTTAGCACGAACAAGTTGCACGAGTGGACAGTGTCCGTGCTGGGGGGGTGGCGTAGACGTCAGTACCTTCAAACACTTTTTAACTCGGAATCAAATATTTACCTTGGCTAGCGCCAGTAAGTCGATGTGGAGTACCTTGAAACGACCTAGGTCACTCGAACAAAGGTGGCGCAAACGCCAGCAGCTTCAAACGCCTACTTAAATCGGAATCAAATATTCACCTTGGCTAGTGCCAGCAAGTCGATGTGGCGTGAACGTCAGTACCTTGAAACGACTTAAGTCACGCGAATAAGAATTTTGGCCCGGAGTAGAAATAACTCATGAACTTCCTACAACCCGTGATGAACGTATTCATAAAACGACCTCCACATTCGCAAGGAATACTTCCTCTCAATATAGAGAAGTTTGAGATCATCACCAAACGAAAAGGCCTATACAAAATATAAGACGCGTGATACGCGCGACCGAAGCATCACACACAGCTTGCAAAGGACTAGCGTGGAAGCTGGCAAAGATGAGCTTCGAAGAAATCCTCGATCTCTTAGCTGTTTCTTTTGTTCTGTCAATATATCAAAACGTGGTATCCATACCAAGAAACTAGAGATATCTGGACAAACATCAGAGTAGGAGATGGATTCTAACTTACGTAGAAACATTTGTTGAAGGAAGGTACGGTGAGAAACGTCTGGCGAAGGTAAGTGAATGGTGGAAGCATCGACATTGTCCACTGCGCACCCTGAAACGTGACAAAGGTACGTGAAGTTTTGCCACATCGATGCAAACAAGTACGTGAGTATATTGGAATACTGATTATCGTACCGTTATAACAGGTATGACAAGTCAAGCCCGCAGATATATATAGAGGGGCAAAGTGGACAGCCACCGCAGCGTCTCGGTAGTGTGGCCACGTATAGCCATACGACAAAGGACTGCCAGAAATATCTGAAGTCTCAGTTAAAGGTTAGGTGGTGGGGTAGGATGATGGTAGCTTTCAGTGGAATGCATGTGTAGCCAAAAGCTTAAACGTATAGGTTATAGTCAAAGTGCAGACGTAGACCTTCGAGAGGAACCCCCACCTCAGATGCAGATGAGCCAGGAAGAAAACATGTTTTTTCGCAGATGAGTACATGCTCCGAGCGTGCTAGACAGATGTGGCGCTGGCAGTTGCAAGTGAAGACTGTACGAGGGTCAGGCCCGCCGCACTTCTCAACACCGTCCAAAGTCAGCACTGCGGGAACAAGAGACGCTGCAACATTGGGCCGACGGCGATAGACGGGGGAGGAAGGCTGAAGAACATCTGGACGAAGGTCAGGCCCACCGTTTTTCTTACCACCGTCCAACGGCAACACCGAGGAAAGGAAGGGCGCTGCAACATCGGGCCGACGGCGATGGATGGAAGAGGAAAGCTGAAGAACATCTGGACTAAGGTCAGGACCGCCGTTCTTCTTACCACCGTCCAAGGGCAACACCGCGGAAAGGAAGGGCGCTGCAACATCGGGCCGACGGCGATGGATGGAAGAGGAACGCTGAAGAACGTCTGGACGAAGGTCAGGACCGCCGCTCTTCTTACCACCATCTGAGGGCAGCACTAAGGGAAGGAAAGGAGCTGCAACATCGAGCCGACGGCGAAGTGCGGAGGTGGAAGGCGCAGGCGCTGCAGCGGTCCATGATCGTAATACCCGCTGGGCACCGTCGCTCATATGCGCCGGTCTGGGGGGGGCGTCCGAGGAGTAAAGCGCACACGCTGTCGCCGGGCTAGCACCGGGGCGCCGGCTTTGTGCCGACAATGGTTATGTGTCGGGCAGGGGGGGTGTTACAGCGGGTGACGCTAAAGAGGGAGGTTCTTAGCGCTGTGACTGTCGTGACCAGCGCTATGGGGAGGATAATACGGCGCGAGACCACTGTCCTGATCAGGGTCACGCGTTGGGTCTATTCGATAGGAAGAGAGAAAGCTTTGATTAGCATCCTCTGGGCGGATCTTATTGGGGCAGGGAGGATCTCCGGTGTGAGAACGCCTTCGGTCTCGGGTACAGAGCCAGTAACGAGGTTCCGGGACCACACGGTGTTTACAAAAACACCACCAAGTGGAGAAAGAAAGTCAAAGCCAAGTGATCTGTGATACCTGTCCTATCGACCTCCAGCCCCTTGGGCCCTGCCTTGCCCGTCGTGCCCGTCATCGTGTCTGTGATGCTTCGTTGAGTGTTCACGCTGACTGCTTGCATCTACCGCATTGCATCGATCCACGTTCTGCGTGACCCGATCATTACTGCTTGAAGGCACTTTCCTCGAACTCCCAAACAACAGGTGAGCCGGCCTCAGAGATCTAACGAGCGCATGTCCTTTTTACGGTCTGAGAGCTGTACCCTGCTGTAACAGCTCCCCCCTCCCCCCACTGCGGCCTGGTGCTGAGCAATGAACTGATGCCGTCCCCCCACGCCGGAGCTGCTTCGTGCTGCGGCTGCCGGTGCAACCGCCGTGCTCTCCTCGCCCACGGACTTGTCGCCTCCCCCGCCCACCCCCACTGTCCTTCGGGTGCCCCCACCTGCTGCTGTCGTGACCCCGACGCGTGTATCTCCCACTCGCTTACATCTCCGAACCCCCCCAGGTCTGACTGCTGCTGCTGCTGTAGCTGCATGCTTGGCCGCTGTTGCTGCTGTCGCGGGTTCGGTACTCCCCCGCCCCAGCCTATCCCACCCCTACCTCCCCCCCCCCCGCGGTTTCCCTGCCGCATTGCTCTGATGCCCACCCTTGCTGCTGCTGCTGCTGCTGCTGCTGCTGCTGTCCCCCCTCCCCCTGTATGCCTCCCCCTTCTTGCTGTGGTGCCCACTCTTGCTGTAGCTGCTGTGGTGTGCCCCGGCTATGCGGCTGCTGCAGTGCCCACCCCTGCTGCTGCTGCTGCTGCGGCGGCGGCGGCGGGCCTCCCGGGCCCCAGGGTGCCTGTGAGGGCCCGTTAAAGGTCGCGAGCTCATGGCTAGTCCGCCTCCCCCCCGTCTCCTGCTGATACGAACTCCCTCTACCCGACCATGGGGGGCCCTGAAACTCGTTCCCGAGGAAACAATCGTTGTTGCGCTGCGATGGGGCATGTTGCATGGAGTTAGACTGCTCGCGGTTCCTATACGAGCCGTTCCCACGCCCCCTACCTTACGACGTGTACCCCCCACTACCCCCCCTACCCGACTGCATGTGAGCTCCTTGGTGTACTGTCTGGCTACCCTGAAAGTGCACGTTCCAATTCATACCCCGGCTACTCAGGGTATTTGCTCGCACCCTACCGTCGCCGTTGTTGCCCGACCTTCCTGCTGAAGACTGATCGTCCTCCGGGTTACCGGCCTCCCCGTTCCCTTGGGTCGACCCCCGCCTTGGGCCCGGGCCTCCCACAAGATTGCCGTCGTCCTGCTGCTGTATCGCGGTAAGAGATCCCCCTATCCTGCTCGTCGACCCTTCCAACGCACAGGCTCAACAACTGCTGACCACTTGACGACTCTTTGACGTACCTTGCCCTGTAAAAAAAAACAACTAGACGACTCCCTGACGTCCCCTGCCCGGTTCTATTCAGCTCAGCTCGTGCAGGGCCTTGCCCGTTAGCTATCTATCCTGGATACTCGCTGCACCGACGACCCCGCTTCACACCGCTCTACCGCTGCTTGCTCGTGTCTTAACTGCGTTGGTCTTTCATCAATCACCCGGAACTTCTATTATTTTTCATTCTTACCCCGTACTCAACATCCCTTGTTATAATATGGGAAACCCTCCGAAACCGTCTCATCCCTTCACTGGTTTATCTTTTCTACCCGTTACCCCCCAAACACCAGGTTGCCCCTACGACAACCTTTCTCATTTTTTCTCGGGGTACTGTTCCACTCCAAGTGTATCGGTTTGTTTTTTTTGAGCCCGTTGTATAACCACGGACAACAACACAGGGCAGCAACGTGTATAGGGCGGTCGAACTGAATTCATGACGCAATCATATCGTACCTTAGAGTCGTGGTCTGTGTGGGTCAGTGTTTTGTCTCCAACATCTTGATATTGTACATTATCAAACAGTATGATACCTGGTACCAGTTACCAGTTTCGGCTATCAACGTCCCAAAGTTTCCGGTTTCGTTTATAGAACTTGTCGGCGACACCTACGTACTACGGCGAATAATAGTGTTATTGGATATCGTATCGAAGTTTCGATATCTCGTTCCACTTGGATTTTTTATCGTACCGAAAAAGTTCGGCATTTCGATAATAGTTGCGATAATTCGATAAACGATGAGGATGCGATAAAACCATAAAAGCCGAACGCCTCCCAGGGGGATAGGGGACACAGCAACAAACATCATTATAGCAGTATACCAGGTACCCTGTTGCCTGGTGTACGACTATAATATCAGGTAGTGCTTATGAAAACCATCCATTTACTTGGTTGAGATATTAATTACCAAGTGTATGTACAGCAGTAGTACCTTTTTAGGTTTGCAGCAAGCAGCAGTACAGCCAGGGTATCAAGAAAACGAGCACTAAGAAAGTGAGGCTGGGAATGACAGAAGAAAAAAGAAATTCGGGAGTCGTTTTTCTGGACAAAATGGACTACGCGCCCCCTCCTCAAGTAAGAAATCCAGCTTGGACCAGATTTCTTGTTTCTTATCTCGTCTGCTGCCTACACTGCTGTTGTTGTACGTTGATTCTGGTAAAATACTATTCTCGGAATTCGTTACTATACCGAAATGACCAATTCTAAAAGAAGAAACCCTTCTTGAGCCAGATTTCCTGTTTTTTATTGAGTCTTTGTTCTTTAATATGCCAAGGAAATATAAAGTGTCACGATGAGTGGAAATCGGTGTGTCATCAATATGTACAAGGGAGGCTTCGCCGCTGCAGGCTGACGCCCGCCTGCGGCTCCGCGCATGCCCGTATTGACTGGGCGTACCGACATGCAAATCGAGGGTGTTAGTGCGACAGTACTGCCAAGGGGCGCATCAAAAAAATAATTTTGAGCAGCACGGCAAATCCCGGGGAAAGCACTGCAAATTTCAAGTCCTTCTTAGCAGTGGTTCACAAGATACGACCTTCGTTTGGGTGATGCATCCATTTTTCGGCTGGCCCAGCTTGTACGTACGACGAGACGCTCGGCGTCCGTGCTATATGTTCCGTATGCTGATGGATACGAAACAAATATCAATTTAATAGTTGGGCAGTCGTCGATCAATTTCAATCGACAATACGAAGCGCTGGCGACTACGTTGGTGCAGCAAGCTTACAGCAAGCACCAGCAGCAAGCACCAGCAGCATAGCTTAAAGTTACGTATCATAAGAATACTACGCTGTCACGAGACCTCCGCCGAGACACTAAAAAAATGTCAATTGCGAGACGGTATTCGTACAGCTTTCGATGCAGAGAGGGGTCCGTATTTCAGATTTAATGCGCAGGCACATCACCGAGAAGAGTTGACTTGCATATTTACCATGCTCACGGGGGGTAGCAGCAAAAACATATTCCAGGCATAGCAGTGCATCAGCAGAGCAGCGGCAGCCGAGCAGGACAGTAGCAGCACCAGAGCAGCGGATGACCAGCGGCGGCAGGAGTAGCAGCAGCAGCAGCAGCACATCATGCAGGTCGGAGGCTGCCCCTGGCACAACAGTCGGGCCAGGGGAGCTCGATGGCGCACGAGGAGGAAGAAGCGCGACGTCATCGTCGTACCTCGCCGTAACCGATACATGTTCGTGACTTTAATTTTCGCTTGGCGGTTACACGATAGAAGAAAAACGCCTTCACAATACGATCGAAACTCCACGCCTCATGTGATACTGGTGCCCCAATGGCAATGACGAGTACTCGTCATTGACATTGACTATCATTCCCGTTGATACAATCATTGCCATTCATTGCTGCTGCCTGCTGAGTGTGTAAAAAAATCATAGACACCGTTTGTACCTTCACCACTGTACCGCTCCTCCCGCGGCGTGGGCTCATCCCATTCGGTCCAAGATAAAGGCCCAGTCTTCTCTGCCTCACGGAGCCCGGTCGCCCGGCGTGCACAGCAGCCGAAGACGCTCGTCACGCTCGTTTCCCGACCATATATGTGCCAGCCTACAGTACGAACCTCAACTGTTTTGCGCACATATCGTGCTTTCACACGAAAAATAGCCCGAATCGGAATTTCGACACACGTTTCTGGAACGCCCAGGCCTCAACGCACAAGCAACGGCGGAGCATGAGACCGGCCACCCCAGTCCATACTCCACACACTCTTGCCGCCATGAGCTGTCGAAAGCTGCGGAGAAATCGGCCTCTCCCGTTTCGGCCCAAATCTGGATGCCGGCATCAAAAATAGACTATTTTTTACTGTCACGAGCAAGCATAGATGTCGGTTGACAGAACTTTTTTCCCTTGACGGGCAGATGTCAAAGACATCCCAATGCTCATAACTATCATATTTCAGGAGAGGGTTTGACAAGTCAAACGTACGTCTGACGGGATAAAGGTAGGCCGTCAACCAAACAATTTGGCCACGAGACTGTGATAAATCAAGTATCCGCCACTCAACTTGTCTATCTCAGCTGATGTTTAAAATATAAAACTTCTGCAAGAAACGAGAACAGCACACCCGGTCACAGCTGTCAAGGACATCCTAATGATAAAAACTATAATATTTAGGAAGAGGGTTTGACGGGCCAAGAGTAGGCCTGATGGGGCAAAGGTAGGCCGACAACCAAATTATTTGGCCACGAGACTGTCATAATTCAAGTATCGACTACTCAACTGGTCCAACTCACAGCTAACGTTTTTAGACTCCGCCAGCCGGCAGCCAGGGCACCGCGCAAGCACGCCCAAGTCCGCCCCCGACACAGTCGGGATTGGGGATCACGATGAGGCAGCTTCGTCCCGTGAGGTGAACCTCATCTCGAGCTAGAACGAACGACGAAAACAAATACGTCTAAGAAACGCTCAGGAGCGCTTAGAACACAGGGCCAACAACATCGTATAAATGTATATATGTGTAACAGGGTACACGGTGTGGAGTACAGATTGGATACTGCTACAATAGAGGGAGCAGGACGGTGTGGAGAGACCCTCCTGGCTACGACCTTCATAAGCAATAGTACCTGGTACCTGATATTGGGCAGCTGTACCGCACAACCTTCTGCGCGTTGCAGTCCAAACCCGTCCATTTATTAGAACAACGGCGGACTGTCGTTCGACGCATAATTTAGAATGTTCTGATGGGAGAGAACTTCGCTCTTGCAGCAGCAGCAGCAGGAGAAGCAGCAACAGGTAGGTGCCACAGCGTAGTAGGTGCAGGGGAATGAGGGAAAATTCCAGGGAACTAGGCAAGAAGGGGTGGAAAAGGGATGGCAGTAGACATACATTCAGAAAGGGGTTTACGTTTTTTGTCTTGCTTTGTCAAGTAAGTATTCAGGCCTGATAAGTGACACCTACGTCTGAAGAGATTGGATAATACAGCAGTAGATTCCCTTTATATGTGGATAATGTGATTGGAATAAGCAATATATAGAAATACTTACAGATATTTCGATCTCTGAGCGTGCCCGGATGGTACATCCCTGGCCTCTCAGAGCTCGCACTTGGAAATCGCCTCCTTTTAGTACTTGCCGGACCTTTCCAGCGGGTCTTTGTTTTCTCTATCTCTCTTCGTACTTTCAGTCCTTCTTTCCTTTTATCTTATTTCGTTCCGTGTGCGTGCGTGTACTCCGAGCACGGCGCCGCGCGCGAACCCGGCACCGTCGCGAGTGTCAGCGAGTGCTGGTGAGTAGAGGGGGAGTTCCACGAAGCGCGTTCGCCGCTTTCGTACCTAGGCGTCGCGTGTGCCTCGAGACATGAGGGATGCATCAATAAACTCTGTCTGACCTCCGTTTATGATTTGTGATAGAGTACGTACGAGTATTTAAGGGTCGTTTTGTATTGTAAGATAATGATCAAGCGGTGCTTATTTTTGCGATCGGGCTGAAAATCAAACCCAGTCTGAGCACCAATATTGTCGAGCTGGCGAACGAGGTCCACGGTGAGCACCGGGCTTCATGCGAGGCGGGCGACGGGGCTCACTGTGGGGGAGAGGGAGGAAAACTTTACCCGGACCGAATCGGTGGCGAGATGGTCGCGAGAGCGGCGGGCGGCGTACGAGGCTGAGAGAGAAAAGCTCGGCTGTTTGGTTTTTTCCTTTTTTCTTTTCTTCTCTTTGACCGGTGTGAGGTGTTCCAATCAGGTATTAATAGTAAACTATTGCACGAAAGGGGACGAGCATTTTAGTTTTTTAAGAATTTTTCGGTTTCATTCTCATTGTTTTCGCTGTGTTGCCGTGCCGTGCTGTGCTTTATCTTTCGTACATACGAGTACAGACACAAAACATATGGAAAGAAGAAAATAAATTCCCTACCTCGGGTATGTGTACGTACGTACGACATGTGAGCGAGCGTAGTGGAACACCGCCCGCGACGCGAAGCGTATGTAGTGTCCTAGTTGTTTTCTCCTGAAGCATGGTGGCGGGACTCTTGGCATTATCACGTCGCCAGCTTGCAACTACAGTCATGAAAAAAAAAACAATATTCAATCGTGGACCTCGGTCCGCTTCGCAACTCTTTAAGTACTTTTCTTTCCTGAGTGAGCGTAGCGGGCGGCGTAGGCCGCCCGCGGAGCGAAGCGCCTTGTATTGTCAGATGAAAGACAGAATAACCATGAACATTCGTGTAGCACCAGGTAAGCGATGCCACGCATGAAATGACAAGACGTTTCATACCTTTTTTTTTTTTTTTTTTTTTTTTATCCTCCGGCGGATTGGTAAAAATAAAGCTTAAGCTCACCACACTTCCACGTTCCCAATTTCGTGTCGTGTGTCAATTTAGCCCAGTTGGGCACGTTGACCCGACCTGACCCCCGAGAGGAGCAGGTGCGGTGGAGATAGCCACCCGGGACAGTCATCCCTCCCGGGTAGTGTGGGACTTGCTCGCGCTCACCCACCAACAAAAACCAAGGCTATGAGGCCTTCCCGCCGGACTCGGACCAGTTACGGTCCACCCTACCCGTTGGGGCGTTGTTTCATACCAGTGCTATACCGTAGCTAGAGCAGTAGGAGGGTGATTACCACAATGGATGGTTTTAGTGGCGTCGTACCCGCTATAGGTCCGGTAACAAAAAGTTCCCCAAAAAAATCGCACACACAAGAACATTAATTCTTGTGTTTGAACCCCTGACCTGCTTGTTAGCTCAAAACAAAGAATGACGCTATTAATTATTAAGGGTCGCTTTTAACGACAAAATGAAACTTCCAAAAACTTGCTATTTTTGCAAGTAAGTATTGGCTGCAATTTCAAGAAAGACGACAAAACCTTCTAACGTACTTTTGTCGCACTTTTGTCGACTTGCCATATTTCGCAAGTTTGGGCCACATAACGCCCCCTGCATGACATACAAACCCTGTGTTTGATATAGTAGACAAGGAGACAGGAGCACAGCACACGGCACTAGACAACGAGGATATGTTGCCAAGAGGGCGCTGGCATGGACCTCAATACAGTTAACGGAAGACTCAAGAGGTCGGCAGCGCTTCCGGTCCGACTGCGGTGTGCAGGGGAATCCGGGGCGGCCGCTGGACCGGGACTTGCTCGAGCATCACCCGAACAAGAAAGGGCCGTGTCCCCACCAATCACCCCACCATCGTCACCCTTGTGTTTGACGCTGTCATCACGGGAGGATGCGGAGGAGTCTACTGAAAATGACGTGTAATCATGTCGTTGTCATAACCCGCCTGTGAAGTCCATGTAGCTGTAGCAGAGAAGTTTAGGAAGCGGCTGTTGGTGCCGACTTTCTTGATCCCGCCGAAAAAGTATTTCGGGTTTTGATACAACAGTATCCACCCTCTGAATACCTGGTGTATACTACTGTAGTACCGGCGTCCCCGGTTGCTTGGTAGGTGATCCGCGAGCCTATCAAGAAAAATTTCGTGGGTTCGAGTCTCACCGAGTGCATGCTCGTAGGGACTTTTTCTTGCACAAAATTGATTAGCGGAAAGCGCGAGAGCGTGAGTTAGCTGTACATTCAATGAAAATCGACGAGCAGTGGGAATGCTGAACTCTATGCACGAGAAAAAATAAAGGCACGTACCGGGGGGGGGATGGACGACACCTGTGACCACGGCTTGTCCAGAAGATCGCTGAGGGTAAAACCTCCTACGAGTGAGGCTGGAAAAGTAAAAGTGATGATTAAAAAAAAAAACGTTGTGGGGGCTTGTTTTCCAGAAACACTTGGTACTCTGTTGACAAAGGGTCAAACTTGTAATTCAAGTATCATAGTAACTTATGTAAGAGAAGATAGCTCAAAATACTTTTCGACGGGAGAAGAAACTGTGCTATGCCCGGTTAACTGCAGTGGTGAACGCCGAAGATATTTAAGAAATAGCGTAAGAGAAACCGAAGCCACAAGCACACCGCCTTCAGCAGTGATACGTTTGATCAACCCGCTAGACAAATTTTATGCTGACCGTTTGGGTATGACACACCACGCAGTGTCATCTCCCCCGCCTACGAAAATCCAACTATAGCAGTAGAAAAAGGCGTTCTTGAAGTCTCTAGTTTGGGAAGGTGCTGTACATAGACGATGTGTCGCGTGAGGTGGGTTCCTCGGGGTCTTCAAACTATAAGAAACACAATATGCGGGAAAAGACTTTGTTTGAGATATAAAAAACGTCCATTTTGGAAATGTAACTGCTGAGTGTGCCCAAACCAAGACTTGAGAGCATGGACCCCAATTGTACGTTTCTTGACAATGGCCCTCCAATACTGCTGTATGCGGCCGCCAACTAAAAACACGTCGTCTAATACTCGTATATCGTACTTGGCACCATGTACTGGTACGGACAAAACCTATACAGCAGCGGGAGCCCGCTGTTAAAAAAAAGTAAGGTTGTTACCTGTACCATACCAGACTATTAGTCTTAATTTTGATGCCCTCGCCAGATATATCTCCGAACTCATTCCAAAGTACGGTTCCCTGATAACCACATATGATCTATATCACGTGGGCAATGAGCAATGAGAACCTCTGGTGCTATTACTAGCCCCGTGGTCGCGGGTTGCCAGGTTTGTGAGTTTCATGACCAGGGAAGATGACACAGTAGCGGCTGTACTTGCAGTGTCAGCACACTATTCGAGGCATGGTTTTGTAAATATTGACACTGCTGGAAGGTTGTGCTAGCAACATTCGGCGTGTCCAAATAATTGTGCTTGCACCCACAGGAGCGACGTCGTTGCTATTCTTCGGTAGTCGTTGACGGCAGATGTTTGTCATGTAACTCGTTGTTATCGTCTTGCCAAGTTTTGGCTGTGCTTATTGTACCCTCTTTTTCCAGTTGTGGACAAAATTAACGTTTCTTTTGACTTGTTATAACGCGCCCACTGCTCTGTGGAAGTACTGCTGTAGTTTGAACAAGACAAGGGTACTTATTTTAGTGACACCATTGTTGAGCAACCTAATGCGTAGGTCATACAAAATGGTACGGAATGGTTGCGCTCTACATGTTACGACTCTCTTGGTGCCCCCCAATCAGTCAGTCTCACATTTTCGCGAAGTACCGGTATCTGGTATCATGTACGTTTTTTCGATGGCCGGGTACCGGCGGGCGCGGCCAGTACAATACACAACGTATACTCGACAGATGAGGCGCTTGTTTGTTTGATCCCCTCATCATACTACTGGGGTGAAACCTTGAGCCCCCCCCCCCCTCCCTCCCCGGGCTATCGAGTGGGGGCTTGAGGCGATGAATTGCACATCTTCCCATTCGTGTCCTGCCCAAGTTCGGGCGGAGTATGCATCTGGTATGTAGTGGCATGCAATATCGGTTCAATCGTGTATGAACCCTAGCTGCTGCTAAACGCTGGCGACGATGATCATTGATGAACCCCCGAGGACCTGTTATCGCGGCGATGAAATGCTGAGCTCTCTCTTGGCGCGTTTTCTGTGACATCGTGTTGCCTTGCCTCACGCCTTATTCACGCAGATCGTACAACTGCCGTAAACACCGGCGGAGACTAACTCGAAGGGCCATTGCTCGGCTATGAGCACCTCATGGGAAAGGGATTGACGAAAAGCGGAGACCATGTCGTGAACTTCAAGAGTGAACGGTATCTCGCAGGAGATATAATGGATGAACTCAACAAGCGCAGGGGCATCAGTGGTGCCACCGATGTCGAACTCACTGAACGTCTCGTCTAGGGAAACACCCGCACGTCGGTCCTCGTCCCATCAACATCCACGGGTCTGACCCCATCAGGGAGCGCTTTATCCAATCCTATCAGCAGGCCTCTAGGTCGGAGCTGGACTTTGGTGCTGTTGGCTCCAAGCAAAGCATCTGGACGGAGATTGGGAAGATTTTTGTGGATCTCGTGACCGAGGTAGGATGACGGTAGCGCAAGGCATGACCAAGTACAGCGAGTTGTAGACTCCCTTACGGTATCATACTATCATTTTCGTTTGTAGTATACACGCGAATAGTTGTGTAGTTTGTGAGAGCTGAGAGAATACCCGTGTGCCTATGATACGTACATTTATCCATGACGTGTACGAGGGCGTTGCGGTTGCCCAACTGTTCACATTAATCTGGGTCTTATTCATGTGTTTTATGTTTTCACCTCGTACTGTTCTATTTATAGGCTGGCTACAAGCTGTCGACCCACATCCAACTCAACCACGTGGACACCAGCGTATGCAACCAACCTACCATCCACGCCGGGAAGCTGATGGATATGTACAACGACATGAGGAAGAACAACAACTAATTTCAAGAAATCAGGGATGGGTGCCCCCTTGTGGGATTTCTGAGGAGATATGAGATGAAAATTGTTTCCTTTTGTTTTACACTATTGCCGTAATTGCATGGGTGGGCGGCCGTTAGGAATGCCACATGTATATTGCCGTCCAATTGAGGTTTTTCACTTGCATATACAACATGTTTTGTACGCGCGCGATCGTGTGGAGATGCTAACTTATTGGTAGGGATAGTCTATCTTATTAGTCGAGTCGTTTCCAACGACAGTTTCAAGGTTGTGGAATGTAATGGAAAGATTGGAAAGGCTTCGGCGCACAAAATGGATGGCTTGAACACCAAAGTGCGATTCCCACGCAAGAGTCATATAATTTTTGACAGCAGTAGCGCTGTCTCTCCACCCCACCCCCCCGCTATTTGTCTCATCCCAGGAGATACCGACGTCTTCTACTTGCATGAGGTCAGCAAAATCCATCCCACTTTACTGGAGTTCACCCGCACTCTACTCCCGGAGAATGCCGGGGCCGAGGCTGGTTTCGGCGGGGCAGGATCGTCGCCAATTTCAGACAGGGACGGGCGAAGCGACGACGACGACGAGGAGGAAGATGGAAAGAGCAACTCCGTGGCGAAACAACTTGGCGATGCTTCGAAAGCGAGGCGCGCTGAGAAGCGCCGGAAGAAGGGAAGTCAGACGTCTTTTCAGACGTTTTCTCTCACAATGAAGAAAGCGTTGGGTCCCACGGCGGGTGGTGGTGAATCGGTTGGCGGAGAACAGACGGGTATAGGATGATCCCAGGAAGCCCTAGAGTTCGATCGCGCTCGAGCTAACACTGAGGTGGAACATTCGGAGGCTAAGTATTTCCAGGGGAAGAAAACGCGTTACGAATTATACCGGGACACACGCAAGACGATTCGTGAAGAGAAGAATGCAGATGACCGGGACGAGTCCTTCGTCGAGGTGTTGGAGCAAAGATTGAAAAACTTGCGCCGCGAAATAGGAAATCTGGGTGGAGTTTAGGGGCCAATAGTCTTGCTCTCTATGCACACCGGCCCATGTGAAGTGTGATGCATCCCACCCTGTGGCCCCGCGACGTATTATGCTAACCTCCAGCGTCGGTGTACATATTGTAAGGAGAACCTGGTTTAGACTGTTGTTTATTTGGCTTCCACTTATTCGTCTCACGAAAAATATTTTGGATTCGACGGTTGATGTGACTTCGAGAAGGGTTTCCTGTCGCGTGCAGACTATATTTGTTGTAGTGCGGGTGGCTTTGTTTTCGCAGTTTCGCTGTATTGGTCTGCTACCATTAACGGGTATATGGATGTCCATAGGCAATTGAAACGGCTGTCTGTGTATCAGCGCTTGTGTTTCGGCGAGTACTTCTTTGTCGTGTACTAAGTTGGTCAAGCTGTTGCTCATGACACGTTTCCGACGTGTTGTCTTCGCAGGTCGTTTTTCAGTATTAGTGTTGTATATTGTTGACGTTTCGTCGAAGTATGTTGGTATTGATGCTTGCCAACTACTTTGGCTTTTACTTTGGCATGTTAGTATGGCAACGTATTGTTTTCGCAGGATGTCTGTGTTCGGGCTATAATTGTTTGGCGCTGTTTCCTTCACATGTTCGTATCGGGACACCGTCTACACAGTAAATTGGTATCAGGGCGTGTATACTGGTGGCATGGCAAGTTATTTACAGGATCATTTAACGCTAAATATGAAGTTGTTTTCAAAACGGTTATCCGCTGATGAAATCTACCGGTTTTGTTGCGCGTCAATATTAATTTTTAGATGCATTATTGCACGGACGTTTAAGCGTTGGGGTGTCGACTTTACATTGTGTATGGTCGAACTTGGACCTGATACATTGTTAAAGTGTGGGGACTTGGAAAGGGCTGTTTGTTTGTCGACGATTGCATTGTTCGTCGGTCTCCGGTGTCTTTGTTAGCTGGTACATTCGGGGTAGACGCGTGTCCAACTGAACAAAATAGTACTTTGGCTCATCAGGAACTTTTTGTTTTTAAAGTGACAACGTCGCAAACATTGTACTATTTGCAAGGTTAAGTGATTGGCTCTCTGCTTACGTGTGCCATAGCGTGTTGGCTTTTTCGCTGGTCAACAATGAGGACCAAGTAGTTAATTAAAGTTTTTGTTAGCACACGAATCGCATCAGGCGGGGATGCTAGCGTGAACTTCGCAGGGCTGCCACCGTTAACTTCACGGAGACCTACGGCAGGCAAATGCATGAACCGGGGCCGGCATACACACAGGGAGATAGCAACGACGCCGTGCATCTCCTTCATAATCGATGAAATTCGTAACACTTCTTTCTTTGTGTCTATCATAACGATACGTACGCGTTTTGTGGGCGTAATCGTTTTGTTCTTCAACGAACGCGTCACGATACGTGCCGTATTATGCTCTCGTGAAATGCTCACAGGCATGCATGATGTACGATGTTTTTACGTTTTTTCTTGGCGGTTACACACGTGTTGCCAACCCTGCTTATTTGCCAAATGCGTGAACGTTTTTGTTTACAGCTTTCAATAATTAGGGCACAATGCGCGGTATACATTTCCCGAGCACGGTCGACGAAATATGTGCACAACGTGTACCGAGTTCTGTTCAACATGAATATATCGCGGGAACGAAAACGGAGACTTTTTTTAGTTTTTTTATTAGTTTCCCCAACCCACTCAAGCGGGGCGAAACATGATTTGGGGTGGCGTACACACCGCTTCTCGTCGCAGCGAGGTTTTCGCATCGCGTCTTGTTGGGAGTCAATTTGTCATAATTATTGTTCACGCTTGCCACGTTTGGGTTGTAGCCTTTTGTTTTGCTAAAACCCCAATCTGAACGACGGGGCTCCTAAGTCCGAAGTCATAAGAGTGTAGTTCCTCTATTGCAACACGAATATCAGTTACATTTTACACCTAGACCATGGTTTTCGTTCTCGTGTTCTCCCTCCCTTATCGCGGCTCAGATTCGGGGCGTCGACTCTTCGCTGCCCTTGGCACTCACGCGCCTTCGTTTTAATCACGGAAGAAATTGCTTTTTTCTTGCCTCGTTGACGGTACAAAATATATATTAATAATGTGTACCAGGTATCATAAATCAAATAAAGCGTGCGCATCACAGACAAGACAAACACACGGCAGATAAAATTAGGGTACATATGACACGCGTCAGATACATGTTAGGTACAGTTCACAGACTACTGCTGCTCACACTAGGGACATGGGGGACCGCACGCACAACGTGTACGGAAGCGACCGAAAACTCCCCGGAGTTCGATTCTCCGTATGCGTATATATTTACGTTTAAAAAAAAAACAAAAAAAACAAGAAAGCCAAAACAAGGAGGAGGAAGAAAGAAACACATGCTCCCAGAAAACCCGCCTTGTGTTTTTTTGCCAAGACCCACAATCAGCATGTGTAACATTGGCCAAGGTTCGGCGAAATTCAGCCTTCTCCCCCAACCAGCTCTATTACCTACCGGTATACAATTCATCCACGGCAGTGTTTGCCACGCAATATTGCAAACCATATATGTATATTTACCCAATGCACTATACGCCAAGAACACGAGTCCACCCACTCTGCTTCCTACACACTCGCGTTACACATTGCATCTATCCGGCGTGCATCCGATGCCTATTTTAGGTTTTTGTTCGGCGCCACCCAACGAAAAACGCCCGGCACGACGACCGACGTATAAGGCGTCGTTGGTGACGCAGGCTACATCCCCCCGCTCCCCCCTGCCCCCAGCCCGCCACCCTCCTCCGGCACAGTGGACATGGCGGGAAAGTAACACAGCGGCGCCCCCGTACTCGGAAGCCAGAACGCCAGCGACACAATACACATTGCCACGAAAATTCGCAAACCACCGCGGGCGAACTTGATATGTTCAGCATCGGAGTGTACCGTTGTCGGCATCTACCGGGGTTACGTTCAATGTTACGTTTGGGGCGTTTCTGCCCAACTCTCTCAAGGCTAAGCATGATACCCCGGCGCAGTTCCACTTCCCCTCTCCGCTTAGGGGGTGCGGCAGTTGTAGGTGTTGCGAATCGTTCCGGTAGAACCCCCCCAGTCGTCACGGGCCGACGGTTACCGCTAACAGTCATTTCATCTTCCACGCTTATCTCGGGTAACCCCGCGTCGATGTAATAGTTGTGTAGATGGAACAACGCGCGGATGAGCTTGGGTCGACGTAGGAAGGCAACTCTCAGCGGTCTTCAAAGAACACCCCATCTCGCCACGGGCATACCGAACGACTGCGCTACCTTGACACGAAGCTGGCGCAAGTGAAAAGTGAAGGAATCGTATTATGGCGAGAGGCCTTTAGCAGGGTAAGGCGTCAGCAGCTTCTCTATGAGAGGATACGCGGCATCTCCCAAGAGGTAGCAGCCGTGTGGCAACTTGTCGACGTAGTCAGACATGCAAGAGCTCGAAATACGCCGTCCAGTCGTTTCTCGATCCTAAGGTAATGCACGACATGCACAAGAACCTATACGTTGACGTAGCTATTGCCTGAACGTTAAACCCGTAGTAACTCTTGAGTCCTGAGAAGTACCGGATGACGTTCAGGACATCATGCACTGACGGTGCCTCGGTCTTGACATGAAGTCCATCCAGACAGCCAATACATCCAGCGAATGCACCCCCGTCGCTTTTCGCCTGGTGGTGTGTGGGGTGACACGGCAGAGGAGCAGGTTCGACATCAATTTATGTTGTGCTTTCACACTCGATGCAACGTACAAAGGGAACGTTGCGTGTGCTTGCTGCGGCAATAAATGCATCGTGATCACGTAAGCCACTCGGTGGTCACGAGAGACGCTCTTCTACCTACGGAGTAATAAAATGCCTGAATAGGAAAATAAATAAAAACCTACATCAAGCCGCACTGGGGGCAAACTACTAGAAAAATGCGCATATCTGAAGCAGCTCGAACTGTGAACTATGCCAAAGAGCACAAGTCCAAGCCAACAGCATTTCTAATTAATACTCGCTACATTAATCGCGGAGGCCGCTTACAAAAAGGAAAACAATGAACACCGCAAAGCAGGCAAAACAAAAGGAAGGGAATACACTCCAAACCATTCCCAATAATACACGCGTACCTGGCATATGTGGTACACATGGAAGATGCGAAATTGATAGACCCACGAAATAATGTTTGAGCTCTGGCATATGATAATGTGCAAGATTGAACCAAGGAAATCTGGGATTTGTGGAGAGGATCTTGAATCGTTGGCACGTTTGGCAAGAGGGGAGGGGTAAAGGGTCATAGAGTTGACGGGTGCAGTTGGTTAAGCTGGGAAGATAGAGGATGGGACAGGTTGAGATAGAAAAGAAGAAGGTCATCTAGTACGGAGTTCTGCTCGTGGGCTTGAACGAGCAGCGGTCTGGCACTGTGTAGGAGATCGGCGAGTTGAAAGAAGGAAAAAGAAAAAGGGCGGCAAGAGAACGCGAGCGCGCACGAAGCGGCAGCAGATGCTACAGATGCGCGGGAAAAAGCTCAAGCGGAACCCGCGCCAAATGCCAAACCACACAGGCTGGGTCAGTATATGTACGTGCCGTGCCTGATATTATGTACTGACAGCAGCACAATGGGTAAGGTTTGGTATACCCGCATAGCAGAGAGGGGTGAAAAAAAGGGTTATAACCCGAATCGAGATAGTCAGCAATTTTAGAAAAACTCAGGAAGGACCCAAGGAGGGGAGGGGGGGGGTGTACTCGTAGGAGCGATATACTCTATATCATGCATGGCCGTAATCGTATGACCATAGATGACCAGCGGCCCTCGCATCCCTACAACGCTGGGACGGAGCACGTCGGCGTTTCACCGACCAGGCAGACATTGCTTGAACCAAGCGCGAAGCGCCGTGAGGTGTCGGGCGAGCCGCATGAAGAGTGAGCTGCATTCTACTAAGAACCGCATGAGAGGCGGACTTGCGTAAGGATGACAGCTTCAATGAGGTAATTTACGTTCCGGTGTAGCCACTTCTAGAGACAGCAATGGGAGTACTATGTAACTGGCTCTTGGGTGTATGCTAAAAACAATACTAGTACTTGATACGAGCATTCCCTTTGTGCGGAGTAAATGTTCTTCACCTCGCATAAATATACGATCGAACTCGACTACCAGCTTTGACCGACAGCCCCAAAAAGAAAAAAAAAAAAAAAACGGCACCCTGGTTGTCTAGGAAAAGTAGTGGGAGGCATGTTTTACAGTGTCGTTGATAACCCACGCCAGCCCAACCTATCTGTAGTATGAGAGGAGAAGAGGGGAGGGGGGGGGAGTGGTAACATAGGGGGGGATATAATCCTGTAGAAGTACACGTCGTCATTGCACACCACTTGATCGCGATGAGCCAGGGAGGGGAGGCGACAAAATGGGGTGCTAGAAACACGAAAAACACTAACTGTAATGTTTGCATGTGTTATTTCGCTTGTATCTGAAAGGTTTTTGACGTTCCCGGTATCCTGTTTCCTACTGTGCATATTAATACGAAAACAAAGTGCACGACAGCTGTGCGATCAAGGATTTCGCCGAAACTCACATTTGCAAGCTGTGAGTGATGCTCCGATTGCACGTGTCAAGGGGGTGTGAATATCTGAAGGATCTAGGTCGGCGGCTACCCGTAGTGCTATAGGGTCAACAGGGTGATGGCAATACGTAAGTCTTGAATCACTCCGTTTCAGCAAGAACATCTCTTGTACCGCATACCGGTGTCTGCAATGATGCTGATTGTTCCTCCCTATTAGAAGCCGAGGGTGCTAGCTACAGCACGTACTGGCTTCAACAGCAGCGGGTGTCCTCGGAAGTGCTATCATAAATTGCCTTCTAACAACAAATAACTGCGCTAAACATGCAGGCAGTACGCGGGGACAGCGCTCCTCGAGACCGGGTTAGCTTTTATGGTTTGAATATAGTTAATAACCAGCGTCATTCGCGCTTGTCTGGAAATCCGAGGCCAGCTTGCTCAACTCCTCAGGTGTAGTGGGGAATGCCATGGGTCAGATCTCCGACTGCTTGCTGAGGATGGCGTCCACGACTTAGTGAAGGCAGGCGTAGACTGCAGTCATGGAAACATAAGCGTTCCGCAGGTCTATGTAGGACGCGCCGGCGCAGAAACGCAGCGCGATCGCCAAGCGAACCTCCGCCGAGATGACCCTCGACGCTGTTCGCAACTCTTGAGTGGCAAGAAAGGCACGGGGGGCGAAGCGGGACGAGGAACAAAACAGAGGACGATAAGCAAGACGTGCAGGAGAAAGAAAGACACGGCAGTGAAAGGAAATATATATTTAGAGGGAGAACGTAGGGAGTGGAGTTGGCTGCCGTGTGATCGATCGTCACTACACACAATAAGCTATCAGGGGTCGAACGCGGTGGACAAGTGCAGAGTAAAACAGCGACCTCTCCACAGACTCCTACCATAGCTTTATAGAAAACAAACACAACAACTCCCGTG
Organism: Macrocystis pyrifera; assembly: GCA_031763025.1. Classification (NCBI taxonomy): domain Eukaryota; class Phaeophyceae; order Laminariales; family Laminariaceae; genus Macrocystis; species Macrocystis pyrifera. Next base: position 12,297,182 of record JASSKH010000020.1, on the reverse strand, counting down.
CTGGTGCCCCATCCGTCATGTTTTAAGTGAGTACTGGTGTGTGTGTTCTTCACAGTAAACAAACAAAAACAAACCCATTTATATCCAGCATAACCGATGTCCGTGCCTACTTCTCCTTGAGAGCGAACTCTCTGGTTACAAAGTAGAAGACATTGATACACACGGCAAAAACAGCAGTAGGCTATATAATGGAAACCACGAGGCCAACCGCAATGACTATGAGGGCGGAACATACACAAGAAGCCTGCTGTAGGCACACCAGCGGCTACTTGTTTTTTATCGTACGCCTGGCCAGCGCCCGCCACACGTCACTGGCCATTGTGTGAACACGGTGACCCTAGGGTGAGGCGGAGCCCCTAACGAGCGCACTCTGTTCAGAATTCATGACGCAGTCGTTGGTTTTGTCGATCGATGTCTGTCGAGGACCCGGAATCTACCGGCTTCGAACCAAACATCCGCCCGAGTTTTTCGGAAGCCGATCTTGGCCCAACATCGGCCCCAGAATTGGTTTTTTCGGCCTTGTCCAAAAGTTTGGAACTTTCCGTTGGAAGAAACGTGCCCATAGGAAGCTCTACCCGAAACATTCTGACGGGTATCTTTGGAATTCAAACTTTGTATGGGAAATTTGCGTTTCCATTGGCATACCAGGGAGGTCTAATCAGATGCTTTCATATGGGATCGAAAAATACAAAATCTGAAGCTCAAAATCGAACACATAGGAACTAGCCTAAAACCAAAACAAAAAAAAACAAAAAAACTGAAACAAGAGGGCTCATAACACATCTGTGTTTGTATAGACTCGTGCGTCTGTGTTGGTACTGCTGTGCATGTATGATGCAGCAGTAGCAGATGAAAATTACACCTGCTATCAGTCCTTGTACCCTCGAACCTGTACGTACCATATTGTACGAGCACAACTACTTCTGTGTAGTATTAATATTTAATAGTCAACATCGCTAGCAAAGGCGCCAAAAATCAACAACAATTTCGAAATACGTGGGGTTCTATGCTGCAATTATTGCACCTGGTACTACGTACGCACGAGTATGTGATTCACAATTACTACTGCTGTTTGAAAAAACATACCAGGTACCTCAAGCAACATACCAGGTCACCTACAGCAGTACCAATCCTCTTGTTCACACACACTCACTGGCAAACTTGGGATTGCGCTGGACCTCAGGACGAAGGACGTTCAAGAGCTTGTGAAAATACCGCTCCTCCATGCGATATGTCCTGCGGAATCCCTTCGCGCCCACGGCAAACGCGGCAGGCCCCTTCCATTCGAGGCGGGATCGTTTCTTGGCTCGAGCTCGACGTCGAGGCGCGGCCTCTTCCTGGATCGCAAACAAAGCCAAGCAAGCGGCCTTGACATCGGCGTTCAGCTTGCCCTTCTTTGAAGGCGGAGCCTCCTCCTCCTATGCTTCTCGCTGCCATCCGTCTTGCTCTCATCCTCCCTACTCCCATCCTCCCTTCTCCCAACCTCCTTGCTCCCCTCTTTCTCGCTCCTCTTGCTGTTCGCGTGCGCCCTGCTTCTCCTCCGCTGTGCGTTCCTCGTCCTCCTCCTCTTCGAACCTTTCCTCCTCAAAGCTTCCCTCCACGAACTCTCCCAGCGCCCTTTTACACCCACGCGTACCGTCTACCTCGCTATGGCACAGACTACCGTGGTAGCTGCTAAGCCTCTTGCTTTTGCGCTGTTGTGAGGGTTTGACAGGGCAGCCATGGCTGCTTACGCTCCGAGAAAAGAATGCGAGTGAAGCAGGAAGAGGGCACCTGTACCGTGGTTTGTACAACCTTGCGCTGGCGTTATTTGGGCTAAAATAGCAAATGCAAATGTAGGTTTCCGTAGGAAACTGGCGTTTGTGAGGCGGGTTGAATTCGAGTAACGGAATAGTGTGAATTAGGCCAACGTACAAAGGTGCGACGCACTCGGCCAGTCTCCAGTCGGCGTAAGACATCGGAGGCCACGAGCTACGAGCTCGTCGAAGCGGACGAAGGAGAGAGCTGGCTCGTTCTGTCGCAGGTGGTGGTATCGTAGTATCTCAACCTTCGCGTGGTAGAAGACAGCGAGACCAACTGGATCGATCGACTTTCTAGTACAGCAACACCGCGGCTTCGCCCATGGGCGACAACGTCGACTTGGCCGGGGATCTCATCGAAGTCGGCGGCGGCGCAGACGCCGGGGAGGAAGCCGCGGCTGCCCCGCCAGTAGGTGAGGCTGTCGTCGCCCCGCCCCCCGACGTCCTCGCGGCTGGAGGCGTCGGCGGATCTGGGGTGGCCCCAGGCAACAATGCAGAGGGCGAGGCACACCCCGGCCCAGCCACCCCCGCGGGTATCGACGCCGTCCTGCAACATCTGCGGGCCATAGTGGCGGGGAAGCACGCCCTCGGGGCACGTTTCTCTCACATCGAGCAGGTACAAGCCCAGCAGCAGGCACAGCTGCAGCAGCCACAGCCGGTCTCACACCCAGCCCACCAGGGCCTCCAACCCGAAGGGGACATTCTCGTGGGAGGACAGCCTCTACTAGGAGGAGGGGACTTGATCGCAGCTCAACCCCTCCCCCCGCCCCAAGGACCCAGCGAGCAGGCTGCGCTCAGCGCGGCGGTAAAAGCCCATGGGAAAGTCACGGCGGACCTGTGGCGGTCCTGGGAAGGCCAAACGTTTTACGTGGCGCGCGGTTGCTTTCACGCGTCCGAGAGGATGTCCCACGGCCTCGTGTGTCACGTTCTGACGACCGTCGCATCGGACGACGCGGTGGAGCAGCTGCGTTCGCTGTCCGGCTTCCTGGCGCGAGACTTTTGCCCACCCGCGCCTGCGGGCGAGGTACCAACGGACATGCCCGCTGAGATCCACTTCGGCACTTTCATCGCCGCATTCATGGCCGTCCTCGTGTACGGGATGGAGGACGCCCCGGTGATGTGCATGCACACCGTCGGGAGCGTAAGGGAGGCGCTAGGAAAGGTCGAGGGAGAACTTCGGGCGTAACTGCAGTTTCACCGCCTGGTCCTCGCCCCACACAACGCGCAGGTGCGAGACGTCCTCGTACAGGCCATCAATGCGGACATCAAGGATGGCATGCACAAGCTCGCCGTCGCCGCAGCAGTCGTACGGAGGCAGCATCCCCTGGTGCCACCTCCGCCGGGAGGCGGCCCTGTCTTCCAGCCCCTCGCCTTGAAGCAGCTAAGGGCGCTCGTGTAGAAAAGCAGCACAAACAGTCTGGTCGTGCGATCGGAGATGAGGTCCCGCACCCGCGCGACCGCAAAGGGCGGGGGGGCGGGGAAGCGTAAGACCCCCCGCGGCGCCAACGGACGGAAGGCGACAGTCGCGAAAGGCGGGATTGTCTCGGGGGTGGCGGGGGAGACCTCCCCCAAGCCTCGGCCCGCCGCCCTGGGCAACGTGCCCACCAACGCCTGTTGCTACGTGTGGAGCGGCGACGTCTGCCCCAGGCCCGCATGCCCGTTTGATCATCCCATCAGCCCCCCAGCAGTCGCAGGTCCCCGGCACCGGGGGAAGCGGCGCAGCCGGGGGGGGGCGGGGGACGGCCGCCGAGCGTCGCGCGGTTCAGCCGGAGTTACATCGGGAGCGGGAACGGTACGGCCCCTTCGGGAGCCGGAGCGGCCACGGACGGTGGCGGTAACTGACAATACGGGCCCTGCCCCGGGGGGGGCAGAAGGAGCAAGTACGTTTTGTTCTGACGTTTCGAGGTACGTGGGACTTCACCACGTCCCCAAACCCGGATCGGTTTCGCCGGCCCTGTTTCACGGCGAGTGTCTGACGCCAAACATAGTGTGTGAAGACGAATTTCGTACCGTAGAGAGTGATTGCGAGCCACGAACGGGTCGGTGGTAGAAAGTGGAGGAAAGCAGCGCCGGCGGGTTCGTACTGCAGTGTTGGTGCGCCGCAAAGACAGAGAAGAAAAAAAGAAAAAAAAAAAGAAGAAAATAATGGTTGCTTCACCACCCTACCCTCGCTAGAGCACTAAGACGCGTTGGTTCGTGACGGTAGCAAGATGAACACGAGTTAGCGCGCGACAGCCAAACTGCGAGGTCCTGGTCCCCCCCTTGTTTTGTTTTTTCTCGTAGACATGACAACCGTGCGTTTTCTACAGCTGCCCGAGGGCGAGGGCTTGGCCTCCCCTGGGGCTCGGTTCCCCCGCCCCCGAGCGTGTCGACGTTCCGAACCGCGGAAGGCTTACACAACCGTCGCCAGAGTGCAAGGGCTAGGTTTTCCAGGGGCCAGATTCCCTCGTTTGATCAACTGAAAAAAGTTTTCACAACCTGCAGCGGCTTGGGTGCCAGGGCTAGGTGCCCCCTCCCGCGAGTGTCGGTGGTGCCGACATCGCGAGAGGCTCATGCAGCTCGGGTGTCTGGTTAGTTTTCGTGTCCAAGGGCTTGGTTGTCTGCCTCCCCCATGTTTAGACGGGACAATAGTTTCACAGACCGCAGCCGCTCGAGGGCGAGGGCTGGTTTCCCCAGAGATAGGTGGTGAGAGACTCATTCAGCCTACGTGGGTCCTTTTTTCCGAGGGTTGGGTTCCCTCCTTTCCCCTTTCCGACGAGACAACAGTTCACACCGCGTCGCTGCTTGAGTGCGGGGGCTAGGTTCCCCAGAGCTAGGTTCCCCCTCCCGCGAGCGTCGGCCGTGCCGGCATTGCGCGGGGCGCTGTCCGATTTGTGGTGTTTGGTTCCGAGGGCTGGGTTCCCTCTTTCGCATGTGTCGGCCGTACTGAGCCGTGGAAGTTCATATAACCGTCGCCAGCGCACACCGGTTGGGTTCCCCGAGGCTTGGTTCTCCCTCCCGCGAGCGTCGGTAGTGCCGACATCGCGCAAGGCTCACGCAGCGCTGGGTTTTTGTTTCTATTCGTTTTCGTTTCCGAGGGCTGAGTTCCCTCCCCCCCCCCCCCCCCCCCCCCCCCCCCCCCCCCCCCCCCCCGCAGACGGGATAACGGTTCAAAATCGGCAGCTGTTCGAGTGCTAGCCATAGGTTCTCTAGGAGCAGGCTGCGAGAGACTCGTTAGCCTAGGTGCGCTCGTTTGCCGAGGGCTGGGTTCCCTCCTTTTCCCCGGTCAGACGGTGCAACAGTTCACACCTCGTAGCTGCTTGAGTGCGGGGGACTAGGTTCCCCAGGGCTAGGTTCCCCCTTCCGCGAGCGTCGCCCGGGCCGAGGTCGCGCGGGGCGCAGTCAGCATTGCAGTCAGCATGGGGTGTGTTTCTGTTCCGAGGGCTGGGTTCCCTCTTTTCCCGTGCTGACGGGTCAACCGTTCATGGTCCGCAGCCGCTCGAGTACGAGGGTCGGGTCCTTGAGGGGGGGGTTCCTCTGTCCGCGAGCGTCGACAACGCCGACATCGCGGGGGGACTCATTCAGTTGTTGAGGCGTCCGTTTTCGAGGGCCGGGTTGCCTTTTTGTTGTTGTTTTCTTTTAATTATTTTGGTGCGTCGAGGGGGGGGGGGGGGGGGGGGGTCCCCTCTTGTCCCCTTCCGACGGAGCCGGTAGGGGGGCCTGGGCACACCTCACCGCTCCGCGGGCGTACCCCGAACCAGCACACACCAGAACACAAGACAGGAAAACGAGAACGAAAACATATACACAGAAGGACAGATAACTTCGGTACGGCAGCGGTCTCCTAAAACGTCACTCAGCCGGAGCCAGAGGGCGTCCAGGCGGGCTCGCCGTACGGACCAGGCGTACGGACCGCAAAGCAGTGACAGTTCGCGCCGTACTTCTTTCATACGAAACGTGGAATGCCAACAGAACCCGTCCGCTCTCGAACACACGAACATGACAGGATCGAAGCATTGGCCGCCGGAGCAGCGGCAGGGCGAAGTGCGCCGGCCACGAGTTGCCAAGCGCACGTTCAATCCGGTCGAGTCGCGGACAGGTAGCGGGTCAGCACGCTCGCGGCTTCCTGATGGGGAGTCGCTTCGTCGACCGCAGACCGAACGCATGGTGCGGACCTGGCATACAGAAAAAACCAACCTTGGTGAGGAAAACCTCGATACACGCGCCAAGCAGGAATTGCTGCACAAGCTTGCCGACATTTGCACGGACCTGACGAGACACTACCGCGGCGTCGTGGGCGACGTGGCCAGGGCGCTGGGAGGGTCTCTCATAGCACCACCGGTAGATGCCACGAAAAATACAGCGGTAGTTTGGTGAAACAAAAGGTTTTGGTGCCATTGATAAACCGATCACGATAGTTGCCAGAGGGGTCCCGGTGCAGGCGGTACCCCACAGGCGGGGTCTGGTAACCACCGCAGCGTCGCCGGGCACATGTCAGTGATCTGGGACAAGCTTTGTGAAGACGTAAGACGTTAAAAATGCCTCGTGATAAAAAATTAGCCGCCCATGAAATCCCAAACCTACGCGTGGCACCGCCGGGAGCAGTCGTCACACACAACGTTCGAATAATTAACGCCTTCTCCTTCGAAACGCAGAACAGCAAGAGGAAGGGAGGATTGAATGCAGACACTGAGTCGGACTGCGTGCCTCCGTGTCTGTGCGCAGAGGCCCTCCCAAAATTCCTCACGGAACTAGTCAGCCTGCGAAAGAAATTCCCGACCAAGCGTTTTCTGATGAGCAAGGCTGACGTGTCTAACGCCTTTCGCAACGTCAGAGTAGACCCCGACGAGGCTCACAATTTCTGCTAGACGGTAGGGTAATTAGTGGTAATCGATTTCCGTTTGACGCTCGGTTGGTCAGGGTCCCCCGGTGTTTGGGGCGTGATGTCGGCAGCCGCCGAACACGCTCACTGTAACACCACGGTGGCGTCGGCCCAGATACTGAAAGAAGGGACAAAAATGATGACTCACGTGAAGGTGGTAGACCGTTGGGAAGACGGATACCCAACGACCGTACCCGCAGACGCAAGAATTCGTGAGAACCGTGGGAGGGGGGGGGGTCGGACCCCTTCTTCGTTACCATATACTTGGACGACTACTTGCTAAAAAACGTGCAGCATTCTGACGTAGACTCGTCCGCGTTAGTCGCCCCAGCCTCTCTAGCCTCCGATCACGTACGCTTGTTCGTGCCGGGCGAGGCAGGCGCCACGCCGATCCTTGCACCCAAAACGAGTACAGATTGGGATTCCAAGGTTGATGCCCTGGGTTTCACCATAAACTATCACACCATGAGAATCTCCTTGACACGTGAAAAAACAGAAGCGGTCAGAAGACGTTTGGACGATCACTGACCTAGGCACAGACGACACGCCAAAGCAAGGGACGCCCTCAGTATGGCAGGGAAGCCCTGGAACCTGACATACGTAGTACGTGCCGGCAGGTGTTTCGTGTGGAGACTGCTGAGGCTCACGCGGTTGCATGATGAAAAAAACCCTAGGAATCAGCACCGTGTGAGACGAGGCAGAGAGTGCCACACCGACCTACTCTTTTGGAAGTGGGCGACAAAACGCAAGTTTCTGCAAGTAGGGAAGGCAATTAGTGTGCCCTGCTACACCGCGCTCATACGACCGGCCCAACGGCACTATCTATCCGATGCCAGTTTCGCAGCGGTCGGTGGGTACTGCGTCGAGAAGAAGGTTTTTTGGAGACACGATCTACCACCCGCACTAACGGCGGAACTGAAACGGAAGGCCGAACTTCGCGAAACGTGTACCATCACGATCAGCTTGCTAGACTTACTGGGGATGGTAGTGACAGCGTGGGTGATGCTCGAACTGACAGGGGACAGACCAGTGTCGGTAGGAGATCCGATGGCGATGCGGGGCGACAACGTGGCCGCCATCACATGGGTTAATACGTGCGGCGGGGCGAAATACAGGAGGGCGTGTTTACTTATGAGAATGCTCGGCCGCCTCGAAATCAAGGGCGGATGGAGTCACGCGGCCAAGCACATACCTGGCGTGAAAAACACTTTAGCGGACGGCATACCGCGCCGGCCCCGAGCCGAGCTGGCAAAAAAAGTTAGGAAAGCGACGGCTAGTAACGACTGGGTGGAGCAGGATATCGGCCGCCAGGGGTAAAGGATCTTTGACGTCGTACTGGGAACCAACAACGTTTCTAACCGGCATGACGATCGGTTGTGGGACATCATGGTCAACGTACAGGACTCGGTTTGATTTTGTGTGTACGGCACCCTGCGGGGACCATACCGCACTCCCCCCCCCCCCCCCCGTTCCCCCCCGTTCACTCTACGTTTAACCGGTGGCGCCCACAGGACAGGGCAAATAAAAATGGAGGATAAGAAGGAGGTGGCGCGTCTGGTGGAGACGCTGGCCCCTCGGGTCAGTGGGAGAAAGTACCCAGAAGAATTACCTAAGTAAGTGGAAGGTCTGGGTCGCGGAAAGGGCGGCGCAGGGCAAGCAGCCCCGGCTGCAACGTATTTCGGACAACCCTAACCTGGAGTTAATGGAGTTCATGGCGAGTCGGTGCTACGTGCACAACAACCAGCAGTCCACCGTGAGGGGGTATCTTGCCGCTATCAAGGTCTTCCACAAGATGTATTCAGGGTGAGAACTCCCCACCTCGCACTGCATGATTGTTGCCGTGGGAAAAGGGATTGACCGCGCGCACGATGCATCGCAAAAACCCGCGCAGGTTAGGTTGCCACTGACCTGGCCCATTTTAGCCCATGGTAAGCAAATAGTCACAAGTATGGCATACGGGGGGGGGGTCATGTGGTTGAGTCTTGCGTTGTCGTACTTGCTGCTGTGTCGCGCGTCGGAGTTATCAGCTTACGCGAACGGAAAAGTGCATCCCGAGTTTTGTCTGACGCGAAACTGTCTCACTTTCGTTCGAGAGGGAGTTCAGGTCGCAATGGATAACAGATCGATCGCGGACTCGGTACAGGTGCGGTTCGTCTCGTCGAAGACTGACCAGAAGAGAGCGGGGTGCCCGATTCCTCGAACGCGTGTAGAAAAAGCGGGCGATTCCGACGGGGTCCAGTGGGTGCTTTCGAGGTGGTGCTGGACCTCCTCGCCGTTCACCCGCTACTTCCGGGAGGGTCACCCTTAACGGTTAGGTGTACGCCAGACGCGTGGAAGCCGTTCACGCGGACGGAAGCTGTAGCAGCGTTGAGATTCATGATCTGGAGTAGCGGGAGAGACCCGGCGCAGTACGCGCTACACTCGGGAAGAATCGGGGGTGAAACCCAATTGGCTGCGCAAGGGATGTACCAGAGCTGCAATTTCAGGGCGCAGGCAGATGGAAATCGGGAGCGTTCATGACGTATGTGCGGGAGGCGGGGGAAGGGGCAGAATCTGTCTCCGTCGCACTCGCGCAATCGGTGTAGATCGGATAACGGGCTAGGGTACGAGTAGCCCGGGACGTATAATTAATGATCAGGCTGGCCCTATGTTGTGAGATGTTACTTAGCCCCACAGGGGAAGACACGGGCAATGAGCTGCGGTTTAGCCGGTCTCATTAATCTTCGTGGGGTTTTCGTAGTGGGTAAAACTAATAGGGACCCCGCGACGGGTCCAGGAGTTTGGTGGCGGGTTTTGCCACACCGGTGGCAGGCCTTTTTAGCATGTCGGCGAACGTGCCTTGCCTGGAGTCGGAAAAAACTAAACCGAGAATTCTTGAGCTATAACAAAAAGTAGGTTTCAGTAGGAAACTGGCGTTTGTGAGGCGGGTTGAATTCGAGTAACGGAATAGTTTGAATTAGGCCGACGTACAAGGGTGCGACGCCGTCGTCCAGTCTCCAGTCGGCGCAAGACAACCAAGGCAACGAGCTACGAGCACGTCGGCGCGGACGAAGGAGAGAGCTGGATCGTTCTGTCGCAGGTGGTGGCATCGTAGTATCACAACCTTCGCGTGGTAGAAGACAGCGAGACCAACTGGATCGATCGACTTTCCCACCCGCCCGCCCTGTCGTTCAAGAGAGGGGGGGAATCGGGTTGCAACAAGTCGGTGTGATTGTTGAGGCTGTATGTAGCTGTAGGAGCTAATAAGTAGGACGGAGTGTTGGTGTGAGATGTTACGTAGCCCCGCAGGCGAAGACGCGGGGCACAAGCTGCGGGATAGCCGGTCTCATTAATCTTCGTGGAGTTGTTGTAGTGGGTAAAATTAACAGGGACCCCACGACGGATCCAGGGGTTTGGTGGCGGGTTTTGCCACACCACTCGCAAGCCGTTTTAGCACGTCGGCGAACGTGCCTTGCCTGCAGTAGGAACAAACTAATCCGAGAATTCTCGAGCTATAACAAATAACAAATATAACTTCCCGTAGGGAGGTGGAGTTTGTGGAGGCGTTTTGGAAGTCGAAGAAGTTGGCAGAATCGTGAGATCAGGCGAGATCAGACGTCAGTCGAAAGCATCTAGCCACCACAGCTGCTTGGTCTTAGACGGCCGCTGCGGCAACGAGAGTTCGTAGCAGTATTGGGGCCAGACAATTGGTCGACTTTCTGTCGAAGCCTAGCCTACCCTGCGAGCACAGGATAGGCAAAGGAAAGTTACAAAGGATTTATTCCAGGCCTTGCGCATCACCTAGCAGAGCCCTGGTGCTAGCCCTGGCGCCCGCGACCACGGCGCCGTCCTCTCGTGGACTCGGGATCGGAACTCGACCAACTTAACAAGAACCAACCCGGTTCACCACACGTTCACACCCCTCGAAGAGCCGTCATATACTCGTAGCGGCGAGGGAGTTTGAGCCATGGTCAAAGGTTCTTGCTGCTGCGCGCCAACAACGAGTATCGGCGACATCTGTGGACGTGGGGGGTGAAAAAGGGGAAGGAGCTGGCCTGCCTGGCCCCGGAGCACCGGATCGAGGCAACGGCCAAGGCGGAGCCGCGGGCATTGGCCCGGGCCTGCCCGCAGCACCAGCCGATCCTACCATGATGGCTGTGCTGCAGTAGTTGTTGGAGAGCAACCACGCGATCGCGGCGCGGATTACGTGTCTTGAACACATCCAGGCCCACCCGATGCAGCAGGAACAACATCAGCAGCAGCAGCAGCAGCAGCAACTTCAGCTGGTTGACCAACCTCCCGGGGGCGCTATCGCCGGTTGCCTGGTGGCCCCGTGGGCTGGCGGAGCCATTGGAGGTCTGCCTCCGCCAGCGCCGCAAGACGCAAACCTCAAGGTCGGTGCCGCCGACCCCGTTTCACGTTGAGAGTCAGGTGCCGAGAAACAAAAAATAGTGAATCAAGCAGCAGATCGTTGGAGACAGCGCGCCGGCAAGAGACCGTACGACAAGGAGAGAATGTGATTCACGTAGGAGCACACTGCAGGAGCAAACCAGACCTCTCGTCCCATACACCCTCGCATGTCCGACACACCCACACCCTCCCGCCCTCTGCCACAGTACGCACGAACGTGGATCCCTGTTGTCACCAACAATCGTTCCACCCAGCCTTGCAAGAACCACCCCCCCCCCCCCCCCGCCCCCTGCCGCATCATGCATACCTGGGGACCCTTATGGTCAGCGACGCAGGAGGTAGAGCTGATGATACTTTCAGCTCACAGAGCATGGTCATTTCGCATGTGCAAATGCAGCAAGACATTCCACCTCGTGAATCAGATTGCCAGCTTCGCGACGTGCATACACCAGCGATCATCCAGAAGGAGGGAGTACTTGATAAAAGGGAAATTCAGCCTCAACAGAGGGCCAGATTTCCCCACTTCATTGCGAATCGAGACTGTACCGAGGTTGCGGAAGGTTCAGTACAGCAGGCTTAGTGTGAGCAGAGGGCCAGATTACCCAGCAATTTACGCGAATCGATACAGTGTCGACACCGCAGAAGGCTCAAATCAGAAGGGCCGTCCACCCGTTCAGTACACAGAAATCCCCACAGCAGCACAGACGACAAACATAGTTTGGTAGAGAGGACAAAGGCACGTCCAACCACCCTTGCAGCAGTCAGATGGACCCACGCTCGTTTCGGCCGACGTGAGGGAGAGTAGCGGGTCAGCACGATCACGGCTTCCTAATGGGGAGTCATGAAGTCTGAAACGATCAGACAGCATGGTACAGCATGGTACAACAATGGCACGCAGAGAAAGAAAAACTCGGAAAACACGTTCTGGACGCCCGAGAAATAAATGAACGGCTGTATACGGTCGCCAACATTTGCGCAACCATGATGCGAGATAAGCGAGGCGTCGTGGGAGACGTAGCTCGAACAATAGAAGGGTCTCTGGCTGCACCACCGATAGACCCCGTACACATAAAACGATACTTCGGAGACGTGAAAGGGTTCGGGGCAGAAAGCAGTCGACGAGCTTGTCCCGATAGTCACAGAGGGGGTGCCGGTGAACGCAGCAGCGACGGTGTAGATCTAGAGCGCGCATTACAGTACGGAAACCACCCCAGTGTCAACGAGCACTTGTCAGCAGTCTGGAAGAAAATTGGCAAATATGTAATACCTCAAAAATGCGTAGTGATACAAAATCAACTGGGCACAAACTCCCTAGCTACGAGTGTCCCCGCTGGCGGCCGTAGTGACACATAAGGTTAGGATCATAAATGAATTATCGTTCGATGTACAGAGTCAAGGGGAGAAGGTGGGCTCAACGGCGACACCGACCCTGACACTGTCCCCCAATGCACGTGCGCACACGCGCTGCCTGAATTCCTGGACGAACTCGTTACATTGAGCAAAACGTTTCCAGTAGAGAGGATACTGTTGAGTAGGGCCGACGTGTCGGATGCCTTCAGGAACATGCAGGTAGGCCCGGACCAAGGTCAAAATGTTTGCTACACAGTAGGAGATCTGGTTGTGATTGAGTTTCGTTTAGCGTTCGGATGGTCGGGATCGCCGGGTTTCTGGGGTGTCATATCGGCCGCGGCCGAACACGCGCACTGCTACACCGCACTCAAGCCGAGTCAGCTACTAGAGGGAGGAAAAAGCATGATGGCCCACGATAAGGTGGTAGATCGATGGGAAGAAAACACACCCACGGCGATTCCCCCTGACGCCAAAAACAGAGCGCACAGCGAGTGAGAGATATCTGACCCATTTTTCACAATCGTATATGTAGACGACTATCTCCTAATCAGGGTTCAACACTCAGACGACGACACGTCCGCCCTGGATCACGTACGTTCATTTGGTCCGGGGGATGAGGGAGTAACGCCAATCGTAGTCCCGAAAAAAGAGTATAGACTGGGACTCCATGATTGACGCGCACTATCAACTCGCACACAATGAGAATCTCGTTCCCGCGCAAAAAAGCTGACGCCATAAAAAGGTTCCTGCTGGAGCAGTGGCCCTTGAGCAGGAAGCGAGCAACCGCGAGGGACGTTTTCAGCATGGCCGGGAAGGTGTGGAACCTCACGTACGTGGTGCGAGCGGGCAGGTATTTCGTATGGAGGCTGTTGCGACCGCCGGATTACACGATTCAAGAGCTAGAAAAAAACAAAAACGCATGGTAGATCTTGACAGAGCGCTTCACGCTAACCTCTTGGTTTGGAAGTGGGCGATAGATGACGAGCTTCTACTAGAAGGAGAGACGCTTAGCGCACCGCGATAAAACGGCCCGCCAAAAGGCACTGCCTGTCTGACGCGAGGTTCGAGGCGGTGGAAGGTTTCTATGCTGGGAAGAATGTTTTTTTGGATGCGACTTGCCGATAGAGTTGACTGCCGAACATAAAAAGAAAGCTGATCTACAGGAGACCTGTACCATCACTATCAACTTGTTACAACTACTGGGAATAGTTGTGACTGCGTGGGCCATGTTCGAATTGGTAGGACACCGGCCGGATGCGGCAGGGCACCCGGTCTTGATGCGAGGGGACAACATGGCTGCCGTCTAAAGGATGAGTCGAAGCGGTGGGGCGACAGTCAAAAGGGTGTGCTTACAAATGAGAATGCTGGTGCGCTTTGAACTCGCGGGAGGTTGGAACCACACTACAAAACATATTCCGGGCGTGCAGAACACTTTAAATGTTGGGATTTCAAGGTGGCCTAGAAAGATACTGGCAGACAAGGGAGCTACCCCACTCCAGCGAGTGGTACGAACAACCCATTGGTAGTTGGGGTTGGGGGATTTTCGATGTTGTGCTCCAGACAAAGACCATCCTCACCAAACACGACGACATTCTATGGAACCTCATGATGAACGACGCAGAAGAACTCGGTGGACTCGCGCGTTTTATACAATGCATGTCTCGCTCAACGCATGGTATGCATACCGCACGCGCACGCACCTCACAGAAACAGGGGACAGCAACGGAGGAAAGAAGGAAGAGGTGGCGAGGTTGGTCGAAACGCTCGCGCTTGGTTCAGTCGCGAAGAGTACTCCGAAAAACTACTTGGCGAAGTGGAACACCTGGGTGAAAGAGAGACAAGCACAGAGTCAAGGGTCGTGGTTGCAGACTGTTGGCAATGCCACTGCAACGCTAGCGGAACTGCTCGAATTCATGACGTCCCGCTGTTTCGTGCATAGTAACCAACAATCGACCGTCAGAGGGTACTTGACGGCCGTTAACGTTTTTCCCAAGATGTTCGCAGACTGGGAGCTACCCTTGGTACTTGACGGCCGTTAACGTTTTTTCCCAAGATGTTCGCAGACTGGGAGCTACCCTTGTTTCATCGCATGATACTCGCAGTGCGGAAGGGGATAGACAGGGCGCACGATATGTCTCAAAAAGAAAAAACAAGGGAGACTGCCCCTGACGTGGGAAATGCTTGCGGAAGGGCGACAGACAGTAGTGAGGATGGCAGACGGGGGTTGCATGACGTGGTTAGGACTCGCCGTGTCCCATGTCTTTTTGTGCCGAGCGTCAGAGTTATGGGCGTACGCAAACGGGCAGGTTCATCCCGAGTTTTGCCTGACGCGGAAAATCATTTCGTGCTTTAACAAGGGAGTGCAGGTGGCGTTTGAGAACAGAGCGATCGCCACAGCAGCGCAGGTAAAGTTTTTGGCGTCGAAGTGCGACCAAAACAAAGCAGGGTGCACCATCACGCGCACACGTCACGTAAAGGAGAATGTCGGGGGGGTGTCGATGGGGGCGTTCGAAACTATGCTCGATCTGCTTGACGTATACCCCTCGCTACCAGCGGAAGTGCCGTTGACCGTTAGGAGCACCACGGTCGGGTGGAAAGTGTTTACTAGGACGGAAGCGGTCGCTGCGCTGAGACTCATGTTAGGGAGAAGCGGTAGAGAACCCATGCAGTTCGCACTACACTCAGGAAGAATTGGGGGGGGGGCATCCAGCTTGCGTCCCAAGGAATTTCGGAGTTGCAAATCCAGCGCGCAGGAAGGTGGAAGTCTCCGGCGTTAATGACGTACGTGAGGGAGGCAAGGGAAGGGGCCAACTCCGTTTCTGTTGCACTCGCAAAAACGTAGAATAACGGTGATAGCAATGCAAGACGTTTGGAGTGGTCAAGCTGGCCATATGGGGTGAGTGTCAGATAGCCTCGCAGAGATTGGAGCGGGGCCATCAGAGTTCGGGTTAGCCTGATCCATGACACGTAGGAGGGTTTCCATAAAAGGTAGAAGGGGGAAAGAACGGGGCTTCTGGCGATGTGAGTCATCGGCAATTTCGCAATGTTGGGGCCTGAAACTCGTGACGTAGGCCACTCACACACACTAAAACCAACCGAATTGTGACAAAATTCGTACGATGATTGGATGATGACTTGTTGAACACAGTTGGTAATTCCGCTGCCGATTGCAGCACGAAACAGCGCCTGCTGCGGCAGATGCACCCCACGGCAGATAGAAAGCTCTCGATGGAGTAAGCATCTGACGAGCGCGCAGCAAGCAGCTAGTTCCTGCGACACGCAGCAAGCACGCTGCACAATCGTGTTATGCCACGGGACAACCCCGAGACTGGAGACACAGATCATAGCAGCAGCAGTAGAGGAAGAAGCGTGCGATGGCATGCCTGACAACAAGCGGCTGCGAGCGAGAACCAAACAATCCAATACGTATAAACCAGAGGCAGAGCCACCTCGACACCCCGACAGCCCGACAGCTAGCATATGCATTTCTTGGAACTCGTACAATCACAGGGACCAGCTGTGTCGTTGCTGCTGTTGTTGCAGCATGTGTGCTGTTTATTTTCGTAAAGAGAGAGCGCCTACTCCCCAAAATCCGAACGTCGATTGTCGAGAAGAGACGGGGCAGGCAGGGACTTTGGGAAGAGCGCGGCGAAAATGTAAGGACCGTTGGGTATAAATATGAAGACCAAACGGTCGTTACATTATTACCCAGAATGGCACGTACGTATCATTCGGCGTCGTGGATGGCTGGGGCCTTTAATAACGATAAATATCCCACATGCTCCAACGAATTGCCGTGATTTAAATACTTATGATGTAGCTCTACACAAGATCTTTCGAATGTGGCTGTATTCACGGCGAGATTCCAACTATAGCGCTCGTGGTGGCGTCGCAGCAGAGAGCACCTGGTACACCGGCAATGAAACAAAACTCGAAAACTTGAGCGACCCGTATCGAGAATGCTTGCGCAAGCCTTGGAATTTTTTCCCTCTTTTTTTCTTCGCTTCCCGCTTCCCCCAGGCCCCAATATTTAATAATTTTTGAAAATACGTCAGCTAGCTTTCGTCTGATTCAATATTGAAAAGTTGCCATCGTTCGTATCATACTTGAGTTTTGACTGAATTTGCACGGTAAGGTTAGTCTTCATGTGAAAAAAATATTTTGAAATTCTTGAGCCATAACAAAATGTAACTTCCCGTACGCGTAGGGAGGTGGAGTTTGTGCAGGCGTTTTGGAATTCGGAGAAGTTGGGCAGAATCAATCGTGAGATGAGGCGAGATCAGACGTCAGTCGAAAGCGTCTAGCCACCAGAGCTGCTTGGTCTTAGACGGCGGCTGCGGCAACGAGAGTTCGTAGCTGAAGTGGGCCAAGACAATTTATAGAATTTCCCACCCGCCCGCCCTGTCGCTCAAGAGGGGGTTGAATCAGATTGCAACAAGTCGGTGGAATTGTTTGGGTGTCGGTTGTGAGTGTTAGATAGCCTCGCAGAGATTGGAGCGGGGCCATCAGAGTTCGGGTTAGCCAGATCCATGAAACGTGAAACTTAGGAGGGCTTCCATAAAAAAAGGTAGAATGAGGCAAAAGAACGGGGCTTCTGACGGTGTGAGTGATCGTTCGTACCTGGCATCATATTTATTTTGGGTTTTGACTGAATTTGCACGAAAAGTCCCCTAGCAATCTGGGAGAAGGGATCTTTAGGTTCGTAGGCTGTTCAGGTATTTTAGTTCATGTTGGGATCAACGTACGGGTGAAGACTCAACCCAACCCCTGACTCTAACCCTAACCCAAACCCTAATCCTAACCCTGACCCCAAACCACAGCCAAAACGGGCCAAAACTGGCCATAAACGCGGCTGCGCCGCGTTTGCGTCGAACCAGGAAATTTCTCAATTGCAGACGACAATTCCGAAGTGCAGACCGCGCTACACAATTTTCAAGTCAAAAACACCCCTAAAGATCCCTTCTCCCAGATTGCGAAACCTACTCAAAAGGTTGGTCTTCATGTGAAAAAAATAATTCAGAATTCGTAACAAAATGTCACTTTTCAAAACTTTGCCAACGAAGCGGGACGGAAATATCAAAAAACTTTTTGGCAATTTCTTGCAATTTTGGCAAGACTCCCCGATCTGTTATATGTTTTTCTTATAAGTAAATAGTACGAGGTATACATTATATCTATCTACAAAACAATTAGACAATTAATAATTGACATCGGATAAAAACATATTTTTTGCGGTAAACCATAAACAAACAGCTTGCCCCGCCGGGACCCAACGCGAGCACGGCCGGCCGGGGCTATTCCCGGTTGAGTCGAGGGGGGGCGAGCAGGATCCGAGCTACCAGGGGTAGTTCAAAAATTACAAACAAAGGAAAAATCAGATCTAAAAACACCTTTCAATCGTTCACACCCGACCCCAATCAACTCGATATCTATCTGTAAATACGTGTGCGTGGTAAAACCATTAGTAGGCACTAGCACGCATGGAACCTGGCAAATGACCTGATGACATGGCACCCATCACCGTTTGCGCCGCAGGGCGGCAGGACCTAATGTAACTCGTGGTGGAGACGTTGAGACCTGAGACGCGAATCATCCAGAGGCAGAGGGTCTTGACTTACTTGTGGCATGATCCACACGAGCAACAAAAAAATGAAATCGGCGGGTGGGTTCTTTTCGTGTTTAGTGCGCCGAGTTTCGCCCTCAACTAATTGTGGTTAATGCTCTCGCTATAAACTTTGTGCATTTTTCGGTTCGGTAACGATAGTTATTAATATTAATAGTTGTCGTGCGTTATCGTTATCGTTGTCGAAGGTTGTGGTCTTATCGCACCGAAAAAAATTAGGTTTCGATATCCAACACTATTCTACTGTTGAATACGTACTGAAACTTTTGTAGGTGCCGACCTCAAACAATACAACAACACTAAACGCAGCTTGGAGCCCACACCACAGCTCCCACCGTTTTGACACCTCAGCAGAGCTTTTACCCCCAGCGAAGGGGATCAGTGGTAGGGAAGCAACTTCCACGTCAAACAAGGTGAGAGGATATGGAGCACACATACATGCCAACAAGAAACAATCATCAACGGCGAGAGTTAGCTCTTACAATGGACGTATTGGGTGCCTTGCGCTAGAGATGCGTGCGAAGTGAGATCGATGCTTGCTGCAAGGTAATCGTGCATGTATGTGGTCAGTGGTCTGTTTTCAACACAAAAACATCTAAACACAATAAAAATAGCTAAAGAAAAAATACCTACTGCAGTATGCGTCATATACCAAGTATGTCCATACTATGCGCACAATCTCATGACAAGCCTTGTGCCGTGAATCGATCTGGGTGCTGTTGTGTTCTTCCCGTGTACCAAAATTCCTGCAACGATACTGCAGCAAGAAGCGTAGCAGTATTGACCAGAGGTTGAATTTCTGGAGCCGTATATTACCATTGTCGGCCCTCGCAAAGGATAAAGAGCACACCATAAACTCAGCTTGGATGTTCCGGGGAAGTAAGAAATTCGGGAGCTGTGCTATGCTTCACTACATAATCGGGTCGCCAACAAAACACGTGTAATTAATCTCAAATCATGGTGTGACAGCATCCATCCTTGTTTGACCGTGAGCATAGGCTATTCAACTCCGGACTGGCAGGATTTAGTGCAGCACTCGCCGCTGAGCACACCTTAGTACAGTACCAGGGTAAGTAGTTGCAGTGAACCTACTCTCTGAACGTTCGCCGATACAAAGTAGTTTCTTGGTAGGATTTTTATTATAATTCTTTGGCGTGTACTGAAATACTGTGTAGTACTATTACGGGGGACCATAGTAAATAGGACCTACGATACATACGAAAACCTACATGTTTACCTATTTTCACTACTAATAACAGTATGTGGTCCTATATTCTACGGTACCCCCCCCGTGCCAGTGGAATGTGTGTTGAACACAGGCTTTTCAGGAAAAGCTATTAATAACAGCGTGGGCTATCCGAGTATTATTAAGATTAGTACACGGGTAGGTCGAGTGCAATGTGTACGTGTAGGTATGGGTATACAGGAAAAAAACGAGCTGTGGCGGAGCGGATGCCATGTACTTACTCAGCAATAGCTAAAAGACGGAGTGGGGAGGATGACATTTGCGCAGGAGTAGCGAGTAACGTTTGGAGGGTTCGAGCGGGGCTGTCGTGAATCCGGACTCCAGTGTGGCGCTTGGCAGCGCTACAACACCCTTTCCAGGGCCATTCATGATGCCAACGGATAGACACCCGAAGGCCGAAGCTGCCACTGGGGTATGGTCCGGGCCTGCTGTCTGTGTGCGGTTTGTTATGCCTTGTGTCTTGACACGTGATCAGAAAATTATTACGGGGGTCCATAGTTAATGGGACCTATGGTGTACATAAAACCCGATATATTTACCTATTTTTACCAAGAAAATTTTGTTCCATTAACTATGGACCTCCGTAATATGTTGTATTGATATGTACCACACAAACAGACGTACGTCTATAATATTATATTTGTAGATCTAACTATTGATACTTTGATAGACGTATGTGTACGTGTTTCACATTATTAATATAACGCTTTTTCGGACTTCTCAGAGGACAAAAATGGCGCTCAGAGGTGCCCCACCCCAACATTATCCTTCTCGTACTCCCTGCAGGGCGCTCACGCATTTCATCGACGGTCGATAACAACCAAAGCTACCATTGTTTTGGTACCTATCTCGGAGCTCCGAGGGGCTTAAGCCCTTGGTCTACTACTGGTCGACAGCCAGCACGCTAATTGTCCGTGTTGATTATTCGGCCTAAAGCGTTAGACGCGTTAAAACGGTTGTTGTGTTCAGAAACTACGACACAGGAAGAATACAGGGCAATCAATGCAGTACTCGCAAGCCGAGTAGAAGACGCAATGCTTACGCAAACCCTAGTCTTGACCCGGTGGGCTTGTGGTACCCTCGAAGTTTACTGAGAGTTGGTGGTGGAAATCGATTCCGCCGTGGATGGGCCGAACTTCCGGGTTTATTTTCAGAATTGAGGTGGGAAACGGAATTGACTAACTGCTGACAGGGCCTAGTCGAGGGTAAGCGCTGTTTGGTGACGGGCAACGAAGGCGAACAAATGCTAACACTATTATTTTCTCGCGAATAAAATGCAAAGCAAGAACCGTAGTGCGGAGGAGGAAGAAGAGAGCCTGCTTTGTGACCCCGGGTATGAGTTGCGACTACTTGTTACAAGTGAAGTACAATATAAAAGACGGAGAGAGGAGAGATGAGTGGAGATGACAAAAGGCACGGGGGGGAAAGGTGCCGTCCTGCGTACGCCAAGAATAGCGTACATACGTCAGTAACCTCATTGAGAGAGAATCAAAATGAAACAAATCAAAACTATACGAAAGAAAAAATGGAAAAAAGCAAGAGACAAAAGACACGAACTGATGTGTCCAGGGTAAATGATAAAAGGGTTTATGTAAAGCCGATGCTTGTAGTGAGAGCCGATGCTGTCGCGTAGAAGTCGCCGTGGAGAGACTCGGAGCGAGGGTCCCTTGTAGCCGTCCTTACGGCCGACGTGAGCTGGGCAGACTCATCTCTCGTATTTAGCAAGGAGTTGCCAGACCCAAGAGGGTCAAGGTTATTGAAGTATCACCGCAGGGGGTCACAAGGACCTTACCTGATCGGGTCGATTCTGGAGGTCCTCGCAGTCAGCTTGAGGGGAGAAGTCAAAGCGGCCAATGCTGCGGACCTCCAACAACTTGATATTTAGTTTGGTGGGATATTCCATGCTTGACTTTGAGAGGTGTTCTTCCCTGCATGCGTGTTCCGGGGTCTA
The DNA here is from genome assembly GCA_031763025.1 of Macrocystis pyrifera. Taxonomy (NCBI): domain Eukaryota; class Phaeophyceae; order Laminariales; family Laminariaceae; genus Macrocystis; species Macrocystis pyrifera. The sequence continues at coordinate 12,275,963 of JASSKH010000020.1, read as the reverse complement.
CGACCGATACGTCTTACCCTGTCCGTGATATTGCCCCCCTCTGTATTCGCGTCAAGTTCATCTTAACTAAGGATGGTTTTGTGGCGTCATCTGGAGGATGATTGGTAGTCAAGGAACAGGGTGACGATCTATTGGACCTGGACACAACAACAGCTGTTATTGTGCTTGCATCCACTGAGAACGGTTTAATGTGAAGAACACAAACACTAACTGTCGTGTGTCCTGTTGAGCAAACACGAGTTTTGAGCAACACCGGGACAGCGAATATCAGGTATACCAGTACACCTCTGGGCCAAAGTTAGGTACCCACTAAAAACAAGCACTACTCTTACGTCAGGACCCTTGCTATTGGCCAGACTGGAGTCGAACCTGATTTGCCGCTGTAGACTTGAAAAGCTCAGGTGCACCTGATTTTGTTTGCTTCGTCTTGCTTCCAACTGTGAGTTTGGCCATTTTTAGCCAGTCAGAGAATGAGGCCGTATGTACACTGCTGTTTTTTCTTTGCGTAATACGCATGCGTTTGCGGTCCGTCGGTTGCAATTCTTCTGTGTAAACTCTGTAGTCGTATGTGAGTACTTTTTTGTGAATACATACGTATGCAATGATTCCACTTTTTCTCGTTCGGAGTGTATGATGTTCTTCAGTTGTTAATATGACGTTGTACTCTAAAAATAGTATTGGATATCATACCGAAACCCTCGATTCACTACTTCTCGAAAAAAATAGCTATCAATAGACCACTTGCAATAAGACCGAAAAAAAAAAAAACGCTCTGGGGGGGAAGCGATTTCTAGGTATGAAGAGCCGAACAGTTTAGATGAAACAGGATGAATCAACAATAATATTAATATCCAGTTTCCTCCGTCTTGTTTTTTTGGGAAATAGGGCTGGCATGTGGCATGCGAAAGCACAGCAGTACGAGGCTCTGGTCTACGGCAGAGCTCTTGACCAACACTGCGAGGGAATCACGGCGGCATCCCCGCCTGCTTCTGTAGTTTACTAGCATGCTAAGACGATGTCCTCGTGGCGTTGTTTGATTTGTTATTTGCTGTGTTCCGAGTACTACTGCTGTGCTGCTGCTGTATGTAGTAGAAGCTCACAGCCCAGCTTTGTGCCCGTACCTTTATTGTTGCTATATACTATACTCGCACGAGAACTTGCTGTTGTACAGCAGCAGCAGTATATTTTTCGATGCTCGTTCTCGCTACGCTCGCAGTATCGCATTCACCAACGAGCTTGCCGGGTCTCGATTCGGCGGCGTGCGACTGGTGAAGCGTCGATGCGCACAAAGATCGCCGGTGGCAGCGCGAAGTGCGTCGGTGGAGTCGCTGTTGTTGAGTGACTTTCCAAGATGGTGATAGAGGATGTGGCTGCACAAGGATGTGTTGTGTCTTCTTCATGTCTGCTTGGATTTTTTCGTGCGTGTTCGCCGTCTATTTCTGCTCCCTCCTGCCAGGCCTGTGTGACAGGTCATCATCCCTACATGCATATTCCGGTTAGCGATAGTGCCTGCTGTTTCCAGCCGCGGAACACCACAACAAGCTGATGAGCAATGTTGCGTCGGCGACCTCGTGCTACTACTGCACTGCTGTAGTAGTAGACATGATGTGCTCGTGGCGCGCGACCTGGTGCGAGTTGTTGAAAGGTGCTGCTGCTGTTGTAGTAATAGTAAATAAAGTTCAGGTCGTCCTTGTTATTTTTTCCAACTTTCTGCTCCACACCATTTTTTTGTGTTACTTTGGTACGAGATTACGGGGCTATCACAGAACCTTGAGCAAAACTAGAGGGACGAGGAGCCGTGACCTTGACCTGTCTTTCCTATGGTGGACTCCCACGGCACACACATCAACAAATGCTCGTACCGTCGTGTCCGGGGCTAGAGGCAAAAATAGTTTATCGCCGATAGCCTGCTCCAAGTCCTTGCACAACAACTCACACACATACGAGTAGACTAACTGCTCTAGTACTGATTGGCTGGTCAGTTGAATCGGTGGGATCAGGGAATCATGGTCGCAATTTGCAAGGCAGCAGTTCTCTAGTACTGATTGACTGGTCAGTTGAATCGGTGCGATCAGGGAATCATGGTCGCAATGGGCAAGGCAGCAGTTAGACTATTCGTCTACCTCTCTGTGTGCTTGTTGTGCATGGACTTGTAGCAGGCTATCGGCGATAAACTATTTTTGTCTCTAGCCCCGGACACGACGGTACGATTTGTTGATGTGTGCGCCGTGGGAGTCCACCATAGGAAAGACAGGTCAACATCACGGCTCCTCGTCCCTCTAGTTTTGCTCAAGGTTCTGTGATGGTCCCTTAATCTCGTACCAAAGTGACACAAAAAATGGTGTGGAGCAGAAAGTTTGCAGAAAGTTGGAAAAACTCACAGCTGAATGACGTAGTCTATTAAAAATACGAGCACGATTCCATAGTCTATTCGTATGCCTGTGTGGGGGTTGTTGTGCAAGGACTTGGAGCAGGCTATCGGCGATAAACTATTTTTGCCTCTACCCCCGGACACGACGGTACGAGCATTTGTTGATGTGTGCGCCGTCGGAGTCCACCATAGAAAAGACAGGTCAAGGTCACGGCTCCTCGTCCCTCTAGTTTTGCTCAAGGTTCTGTGATGGCCCCGTAATCTCGTACCAAAGTGACAAAAAAATGGTGTGGAGCAGAAAGTTGGAAAAAATAACAAGGATGACCTGAACTTCATTTACTATTACAACAGCAGCAGCACCTTTCAACAACTCGCACCAGGTCGCGCGCCACGAGCACATCATGTCTACTACTACAGCAGTGCAGTAGTAGCACGAGGTCGCCGACGCAACATCGCTCATCAGCTTGTTGTGGTGTTCCGCGGCTGGAAACAGCAGGCACTACATGGTCTTCTTCCTTACTATTTTAAGCCTTTCGAGTCTCTGTCTTACAACCTAGATCCGGGGTGGTCGTAGAGCAAGCTCTTCGCCTCCCTGCCCACCACTACTATGGTGTCGAGCAAGCGGTCTTTTCTTTTATGCCTGCCTGCTTGTCGTTTGGGGGGGGGGGGGAGACTAACCCTTTCAGTACTGCAGTCACCCTTTGTGGACGAACCGCTCCAATTTCCGGGGTGCTGGCGTAGAGCAAGCTCTTCTCTTCCCTCCCCAGTTCTGTTACCAGGGCAAAACCATTTTTGCGTACCATCCCTGAAATCTCCAACGAGCTGGCCATATTTTTTTTATCGCACTGCCTGGCCAACACCGACCGGCGTTTTTTTTACCGTACGTATGTGGCAACAAGCGTCATCACTCTTCTTTTTGCTACTATTGCTATTTTAACATATAATATTGTTGCTGTAAACCCATTGTTTTCCTTTGATTTTGATGTATCGGGGATACAATCCGATCGAAACACGAACTAAAATTCACAAATTCCAAACTGTATCGCAAGCGTGTTCAGCTACCTTTTGCCGTATATATCCGATAGAAAGCTCGCCCACCACGTACATACACTTAGCACATGCAGCAGTAGGCTGATAGAAAAATAAGTATTATATTATTTTACAGAGTGTGTCTTCTTTCTCACTGTTTCAACCCTTTCAAGTGTCTGTCTTATAATCTACAGCAGTATCTCCTAGGTGGTCGTAGAGCAAGCTCTTCTCTTCCCTCCCCAGCTCTGTTTCCAGGGGAAAATCATTTTTGCGTACCTTCATTGAAATTCTCCAACGAGGTGGCCATATAATTTATTTATCGCACCTGGCCAACACCGGTTTTTTTTTACGTGGTATGTATGTGGCAACAAGCATCATCACTCTTATTGCTAGTGCTACTAAAAAAAAAAATCATTACTACGATGATGAACTATGGTGTCGAGCAAGCGGTCCTTTCTTTTATGCCTGCGTGTCGTTTAGGGGGGGGGGGGGACTAACCCTTTATTTACTGCAGTCACCCTTTGTGGACGAACCGCTCCAATTTCCGGGTGGTCGTACGAGTAGAGCAATTTTATAAGCTCTTCTCTTCCCTCCCCAGTTCTGTTTCCAGGGCAAAACCATTTTTGCGTACCATCCCTGAATTCTCCAACGAGCTGGCCATATTTTCTTTATCGCACTTTTATTTATTTATTTATTTATTTATTTTATTCATCACTTTTACTTTCGAGCCCATTCGTAGGAGGTTTTACCCTCGACGATCTTCTGGACAAGCCGTGGTCACAGGTGTCGTCCCTTCTCCCCCTCGGTACATGCCTTTATTTTTTATCGCGCATAGGGTTCAGCATTCCCACTGCTCGTCGATTTTCATCGAATGTAGCCAACTCACGCTCTCGCGCTTTCCGCTCATCAATATGCAAGAAAAAGTCCCTATGAGCATGCACTCGGTGAGACTTGAACCCACGAAATTGATCTTGACAGGCACACGGACCACCTACCAAGCCACCGGGGACGCCGCACTGCCTGGCCAACACCGGCGTTTTTTTCACCGTATGTATGTGGCAACAAGCGTCATCACTCTTGTTGCTACTATTGCTATTTTAATATATAATATTATTGCTGTAACCTATTTTTTTCCTTTGATTTTGACGTGTGTGTGTTCTTCACATTAAACCGTTCTTCTACTCGTCGACATCCAGCAAGCCCAGTGTCCGTGCTGATTCTTCACCCTAGAAAGATACGAGCTCTGTGGTCACAGGCTACGACACAGAGATAACACACCGTAATGCATTAATAGCCTACGCAATACCATGTGTGATGCGGTGACCGCTCTAGGGTAGTGGTAAGGGACGCAGGTTGTTCTGGCAGCTGGAAAGCAGTGCTTCGCTTCTTCTGATTTAGATCTTCTTATGGATGGTGAGAGCTGAGGAGGTGCTCTGGTAGAGAAGTGAGAGGTAGGGGGGCGGGACTCGACGCCCAGATATACTCGTCCCACCCCACGCCACAAGCTCTCCTAAATTCCTCTTATCTGATGTACTCCAACAGAACTTTCCTATGGCTACCGATCGTTCTTCTGCTAATATAAGAACTTGTCACTTCGTAGTCCTATCTGCGTCAAGGAACATTACTCTCGTCTAACGGGCTATCCGCCCTAGGGAATAGTCCTAAAATAACGATACTCTCGACTAACGGAATATCCGCCGGGTTAATCCATTCTTTTGATTATTCTCGCATTCGTGAAAGTACAAGACTGCAACGTATTATCTATATCTATAGCCCATGAATACTCTACTCATATCACATTAGCCCACCCTGAATAGTCGTATATGCAGACCACGATATGGTCGGAGGGTGATGACAAAGTTCATCCCGAACGGCCAGGGAAAGGTGGTCGAAGATGCGGCTATTCGAAACAAAAGAAATGAGGCTATAGATCCCCCCACACCTCGTAATAAACCCCAAACACTACGAACAGGGGGTGTTCGCTGCGAACAACCACGGGAATTTTCGCTACTACATACGTAGTAGCCTATACGTCCTGCCGTCGACGCCAGATGTGATGCGGTGACCGCTCTAGGGTAGTGGTAAGGGACGCAGGTTGTTCTGGCAGCTGGAAAGCAGTGCTTCGCTTCTTCTGATTTAGATCTTCTTATGGATGGCGAGAGCTGAGGAGGTGCTCTGGTAGAGAAGTGAGAGGTAGGGGGGCGGGACTCGACGCCCAGATATACTCGTCTCACCCCACGCCACGAGCTCTCCTAAATTCCTCTTATCTGATGTACTCCAACAGAACTTTCCTATGGCTACCGATCGTTCTTCTGCTAATATAAGAACTTGTCACTTCGTAGTCCTACCTGCGTCAAGGAACATTACTCTCGTCTAACGGGCTATCCGCCCTAGGGAACATTCCTAAAATAACGATACTCTCGACTAACGGAATATCCGCCGGGTTAATCCATTCTTTGGATTATTCTCGTATTCGTGAAACTACGAGACTGCAACGTATTATCTATATCTATAGCCTATGGCCTCTGCCAGATGATATCAGCAAGAGGGCTTCCAGCGAGGGACTCCACCAGTCTCGCTGGCCTCGCACTCAGTAAGTCTTGTTCTTAGAGCTTGTATTATCACGGAGTGATCCTCATCGGACCACGAGCCAGGTGGCTAGGGGACATCACACAGGATCCCCGGCCACTGCTCCACTCACACATGCGATTACACTGAAACCTCCACGGCTTGGTATCTTTTGGCTACAGCACCCCCAAAGCGAGTTCACTCGACACGAACGAGCTTGACAAAACCAAAAAACCAAGACGAAATCGCATGCGGCAAATCACAAATCAATGCTGAACTCTGAAGCAATTTTAATCTTGAGCGCACGGGTCATCCGTAATTTGCGCAATTCCTTCACGACGAATTCAGGCGCAGCAGAATAAATCGACCGCAAAGACTCCCACGTGCGCTCCTCTGCTTCGAAACCATCCCAATCGACCAAGACAATCACCTCGTTGGCATCATCTTCGGCCACATGCACCACAGCATTCATGCGGCATTCACCCTGCGCAAAGGAATGTTGGAAAACATCCTTCAGATCAGCGGTGACGTTCAACGTCGCATCCGCATAAAATCGTAAACGAGCCACGTGAGCTTGATGCACCTTCCCAGAAACGATGTTCTGAACTGAGTACACATGATCATGATCAGCTGCTACCACACGCCACGGACCAGTCCATGTGGACAACAATTTCGGTGTGACACCCTGCCGACGAACACGAGCATACAACACGAAATCACCAACCGCAAATTTTGGCAACACCACCTGGCCCTGAGCCTGTTTACGTTTGTTGTCGCGAGACACGGCAACAGCTGCGCGAATATCGGCGCAAAATCTCTCCTGCTCTGCAACGACTTCACGGACGTTCGCTCGCAACAAGTCAGCATTCATCACGTCAACATTCCACCTGCCATCAGACTCAGAAACGAGCGCCGAGAAATCGGTACGCGGAGCACGCCCAAACATCACGCTGTACGGAGTGCTTCGGTAACGTTCACGAAACGAAGTGTTCAAGGCCCACTGAGCGGCCGGCAAAACATCAACCCACTCCGAAACCTGACGACGCTGTTCTGACAGAATGGAACGCAGAGCACGTACCACCTCTTTTACCATGCGTTCACACGTACCGTTCGACCACGGCGTGTAAGCGACAGCAAAACGATGTTCGATGTGCAACGCGTCGCTCAACAAAGCAAGCACCCTGTTCTTGAAATGCGTGGCGGTATCACTCACCCACACACGCGGCACCCCCAAAGTCTTACACCAGGCTAGCAAATGCTTCGCTGTGACCTCGGCTGTACAAGCCTCGGCCGGTTCCAACGCCACGTAGTTGGACAAATCATCCATGATGACCAAAACATATCGGAAACCATCCTCATCAGGCAGGCCATCGCTACCTTCGGGCCCGCTGTGGCCAACATACAAAAATCAAAGTGCACCACTTCTCCCGGAGCGGTACCATGCACCGTGTCTCCGTAGGGACGAGGAATGAGTGCACCTGCACGCGTGTCTACACAGTGCAAACACTGGCGAACGAATTCGCGAACCTGAGAATCCATGTGAGGCCAAACACAATATTCCTTCAGGCGAAACAAAGTCGGCGCCACACCACGGTGACCAGCCGAGCGCATGTGCGCGCACACCATCAAACGAGTTTGAAGAGCAAGATCATCCGGCGGAATCCACAAGACGTCACGCACCCCAACACGCACACGAAACAAACCATCATCGGCCAAGGTAGCTTGACCGAAGGTTGTCGAAAATTCATGAACACCAACGCCGATACGAGCGACAGACCTTTGTTGCGAGGCACGAATCACATCCAATGCGGGAAGCGAATCGTCAGCATTACATGGGCTGTGCACGGCAACCGAACGAACAGGCACCGTAGGAACTTTGACCCAACGAGACAACAGATCCCCCCAACAGTTTCGATCGCCAGGGATGTGTTCGATTGCATAGCGGTATTGTCCTAAAACACCCTTCCAATTCTCTAGGCGTTGTGCCATGGTCTTTGTGACCGTCGTGACACACTTCTCCGGATTGAAAATGTACTGCAAGTTTCGATGATCAGTAAAGATATGAACACCACCCCAAAGCAGGTATTCGAGCCTCCGGAACGTATTAACGATCGCAAAACCTTCTTTGTCGACAGTCGCCCAGCGCAACTGCGAACCTGTGAACGAACCACTCAGAAATCCGAGAGGCTCGTGAGACATGCTTTCCAACGCCAATCCACTGCGAAATTCGTGTTCAGGCACTTGGGTGAGAAAACTACCCCAATGGAAATCAGAAGCGTCAGGAAACATCAAAACAACGCACCCGGGACGAGGATGATGAAGCGGCACTGCTTGCGCCACCAAACCCCGTGCGGCATTCCACGCCCGCACCCGATCCTCCGTCCACGCGGTATCCTTGATGACACGATTGCGCGCCACTCGCTTAGTCCGACGTGTAGCCCCAACAAGGAGCTCCTCCAAAAAATCACGTAACGGTGCTACCGTTTCCGCTAAACGTGGTAACGATGTACGCAACCAGTTGACAGCCTGCAAGAATTGCATTAGTTCTCCAGCGTTTTCGGGACGACGCATTTCACTTAAACCTTGCACTCGAGCGGGGTCATGGGACACGACACCATTGGAATACACCTTACCACACCAGACCAGTTCACGAGAGAAGAAGGTACACTTGTGGGCGGCGACAAACAGTCCAACATTCTCCAGGCGTTCAAGAATGTCATCAAGCAGCTGCAGAAGAGCTTCTTCGGTGTCTGCGAAAAAGAAAACGTCATCGACCCAAACTTTGCAATCCAAACCACGCAACACTTCAGTCATGACACCTTGGAAATAAGAAGTCGCATTCAAAACACCTTGGGGAACACGGGTAGGCGTGAACAAACCGTCGCTTGTCGCCATGGTGAAGACGTCTTGCGCCTCCGGAGCCAAAGGCATCTGCCAGTACCCTTGAAGTAGGTCCAGCTTGCCGAAGAAACGCGCCCCCAGCAGATCTCCCATGTCTTCATGGTTGGGCATGACGCCCGGGGACTTCTCCACCTGTGCGTTCACCGCCGAGTAGTCGCTCACCAAACGGAAAGAGTCCTTCTTGGGCACCGCCATCGCCGGACTCGCCCACACCGCCTGGATGTTGTGGTAGACAAAGCCAAAAAACACCAAAGCAGCAATGCACTTCGAGAGCCAGTCCCTTTTCGTCGGTTCGTACCGACGTGGCGTTGCCTTGACAGGCTTCGCCTGTTGCTTCAGCTGCACTCGCATCGGCTCCACTTGCGCTGGCGGATCACCACACAGCGCACGGCGAAAAGCACCCACGCGACGAGCCAAAATTTCGCGCAAACGGGTTGCTCCGCCGACGCTTAATCCACTCTGCTCTGCCTGCTGCACGCTGTCCTCCAACACCCGTTCTCGGGCCGTCCGCTCCTCCTCCGGATCCATGAACATGTCTGGCCCCCGGTCGACCAAATGTTCCACCGCCTTGTCCTCCGGAGCATCCACCGTAGCCTCGGTCTGAAAAGCACGCACGGAAACCATCACTCTGCGCGCCGCAAGGTAACTCGGAGTCTCCACACCGGTCGATACCGGCACTGCGCGAGGGCGAAGCTTCTCCAGAGCTTCACGGTAGACGTCGATGCCAAGAGCTTTCATGGTAGCCATGCCAAACAGAACGACGTTATCTGTACCAGGCATGACCGCGAAAGTGATGGGCTCCAATTTCACCCGCTCCCCACGGCGTCCGTACACTCACGGCAATCGGCACCGTTTTGTGCGTGACCATCACTGAAACCCCCGTAGCGGTTTTCGCCTGCTGCGGGCCATTTTCGAACGGAATTTGCAGATCGGCGCCGCCGAAATGCGAAGACAGCTGCTGAAGTAAGCCGACACCGATGGACGTGAGCGCCGACCCCGAATCAAGGATCACACGCGCCATCAGCGAACCAACCGACCCTGGCAAAGAGAGATCAGCGCGTAAACACTCAGCGCTGCGATCGACAGGCACTTCACCTGCCGTTGAACTCTGGTCGGTACCAAGAGTCACCTGACGCCATGGCTGCCCTCCTACAGCCGGCGCCGAAGAAATAGAATCGGCGGTCCACCCCGACCAAGACGTCGAATATACAGACGGTTCCGGCGCTACCGCCCCTGCAGCAGCACCAGACACTGACTCCGCCCGCTCGGTGGATGGCGAAGTTCTCGCTCCAGCAGCACCCACCGATGTTCCAGCTCCTCCAACGTATACAGCTCGGCCGGCAACAGACGAACCAGATCCCGACCCAGCGGCTCCTGCCGCTGGCGCACCAGAAGTTGAAGAAGCAACAGCAGAAGTTCCACCGCCCGCTGTCAATTGATTGCCACCACGGCCACCGCGCCCGCGTCCATGGTTGAATCTGCCCCGGCCGCCATTGCGGCCCCCGCGATACCCTGACGACCCGCGCCCACCACTGCTGGGAGCTGTGCCGCCACCGCGAGCTTTTGGGCAATCAGAAACATAATGGTTGGGATCACCACACTCGAAACAGACGCGAACAAACCACTTTTTCGCGGACTGCTGCTGTTTCGGTTTCTGCTGCTGTTGGCGTCGCGGTTCAGCTGCCCCTGCAGCATCTTTCCGACCATACGCCTCGATGAATTTCCACTGTTCTGCAGCAGAAAAAATTTGGTCCATGACCAATGCCGGGTCCTTCTTCCACCCTGCAGCGTACGTTAGCTGACCTTTTACGTACTTTTTGAACTCGGACGGCCATAAGCCATCCACCAACGCCATGCTCACAAATTCCGCCGGTCCGGGCAACCACGAACGGTCCTGCGCGCGGTACATGGCATGCACCGCGTGATTCTCCGCAAAATACTTTTCCATAGCGGAGTTTACCATCATCGCGCGGTCTTTGACGGATGTTTCACCGCCCTGCTTTTCATCGCTCCTCATTGAGAGAACGCGACGCAAGTCCGCTGCCGCCCGCGAGGTGTCAAATCTGTTGCTGGTGGTTGTGTAACCGGCGTGCTGCCTAACAGCGTCCAACAACTCCGAGGCGGTCATCGTAGTCTGATGCTTGTAAAATCCCTCAAAACACCGATGAATGTAATTGGGGATAAGCTGGCCCATGCTCACTTTGGAGTGCTGAACCACCCCCTGAGCGTTGGCGAGCTGCAGCCGTTCCTCATAATCGAGGTACGCTGCGTAAAAAACACGAGAGGCCTGCTCGGTCCACACCTCTCCGTATTTCGGTGGAGTCAGAGACTCCCCTACCACCAGCGGCGTGCTTGCCGTGTGCGCCATAATCCACAGCAGTCCACCTGGACTCTACTGTAATAACGGAGAAACTGCCGCCTGACCTGTGCGTCCTCCAGCTCCCGGAGCGTCCTCCCCTGCTGTGCGCTTCAAGCCGTTTCGATCCGTCCAACGGGCCAACTGCCTTCCCAGCTGTGACCCAATACTCCGCAGCCGAAAACTCCTCCAACAGAAGTTCCGCGAATATCTAGATATTATGGCCTCTGCCAGATGATATCAGCAAGAGGGCTTCCAGCGAGGGACTCCACCAGTCTCGCTGGCCTCGCACTCAGTAAGTCTTGTTCTTAGAGCTTGTATTATCACGGAGTGATCCTCATCGGACCACGAGCCAGGTGGCTAGGGGACATCACACAGGATCCCCGGCCACTGCTCCACTCACACATGCGATTACACTGAAACCTCCACGGCTTGGTATCTTTTGGCTACAAGCCCATGAATACTCTACTCATATCACACATGCCTTCGCACTAGGTGCGGCCGACACGACATACATACATACGCCAGCAACCAAAATACACCGTAAAGAAAGAGAAGCAACGAAGAAAGCAAACCGAAAAAGAAAAAGAAAAAGAAAAAGAAAAGGACAATAATCCCAAATAAATAAATATATAAAATGGGAAGCCAAAGCTCAGACACATACTTAATATGATGTATCGGAGATACAATCCGATCAAAACACGAACTGTAAAATTTCACAAATTCCAAACTGTATTTTGTATACTGGAACAATGATTTTGGTCGCAAGCGTGTTTCAGCTGCCTTTTGCCGTATATATCCGATAGAAAGCTCGCCCACCACGTACATACACTTAGCACATGCAGCAGTAGGCTGATAGAAAAATAACTATTATATTATTTTACAGAGTGTGTCATTTGTTTCTCGGGTATTGTGTTTTCTTGATTTCGTCTCTCTTTCGTTTCCCCGAGTTCAGCAAATTTACCCACCAGGTATGTAGGTGTGTATACCCATGAAGAGTACTACATACAGCACGAGTACATGGTCTTCTTCCTCACTGTTTCAACCCTTTCAAGTGTCTGTCCTATAACCCACAGCAGTATAGCTCCGAGGTGGTCGCAGAGCAAGATCTTCTCGTCCCTCCCCAGCTCTGTTTCCAGGGCAAAATCACTTTTGCGTACCTTCACTGAAATTCTCTAACGAGCTGGCCATATAATTTATTTATCGCACTTGGCCAACACCGGTTTTTTTTTACGTAGTACCTGGTATGTATGGTATGTATGTGGCAACAAGCATCATCACTCTTATTGCTAGTGCTACTAAAAAAATATCAGTACTATTAATGCGATGATTAACTATGGTGTCGAGCAAGCAGTCCTTTCTTTTATGCCGGCGTGTCGTTTTGGGGGGGGGCAGACTTACCTTTCATTTACTGCAGTCACGCTTTGTGGACGAACCGCTCCTATTTCCGGGGTGGTGGTCGTAGAGCAAAAGCTCTTCTCTTCCCTCCCAGTTCTGTTTCCAGGGCAAAATCATTTTTGCGTATACCTTCACTGAACTTCTCCAACGAGCTGTACATATTTTCTTGAGCGTAACGGGAATACCTTTTTCATGTATACCGGTCACATACGCACGTTTTTGTCGTGAAGTTTGTGTTGTTTGTGATTGGACTTCTGACCAGCAGTGATATGTCTATTAATATTATTACTTTAAATATGAACAAACAACTACCGACTTCGTACTTCGGAGCAGCAGTGAGAGTTAATAAATACCTGGTACCAGTGATATACGGCAGTACGTTGCGACAAGCACTACGTAGGCTGAGAATATAATAACTATCAATCCAATAGACTACTACTGAATGAAGCACAACAACCCTTTGAAGCCTTTGCATTATAACCTAGATTCGGAGTGGTCGTAGAACAAGCTCTTCTCCTCCCTCGCCACTATCGATTTCGCTGAGATCGTGTTGTTCACAATGACACTCTTTTCATGTCCTGCGACGTCGCCAAACGGCTTTTATTATTGATCTTGATATTACAAGGGGCCGTAGTCAATGTGTGTGTGTTCTTCACATTAAACCGTTCTTCTACTCGTCGACATCCAGCAAGCCCAGTGTCCGTGCTGATTCTTCACCCTAGAAAGATACGAGCTCTGTGGTCACAGACTACGACACAGAGATAACACACCGTAATGCATTAATAGCCTACGTAATACCATGCCTTCGCACTAGGTGCGGCCGACACAACATACATACATACGCCAGCAACCAAAATACACCATAAAGAAAGAGAAGCAACGAAAAACCAAACCGAAAAAGAACAAGAAAAAGAAAAAGAAAAGGAGAAGAATCCCAAATAAATAAATAAAATGGGAAGCCAAAGCTCAGACACATACATACTTACCCCGAGCATGAGCCAAAAGGGACGTGCAAGGGGAAATATACGAGAAGGAAAAAGGGGACTATGCATCCCGGTCAACACTTAACTAAGTAAAAAGAGCAATAGTGAGTGGGCCAAAATACGCTCGTCACCCACCCACTATGTAGTACTTCTTTCATAAGGATAAGAAGGGAAAACAATCAAAATGCATACCGAACGGCCGCAGCAGTTGGCGGTACGAGTAGCAAAGAAACGTCCAACCTATTAGTCGGCCTGGTACCTTGCTACCCTATCTGCGGTCTCTCTGCTACTCTCTTCTACCGCGGTTTCCCTTCTACTCCTCCTGTTCCCCCCCCTGCCCCTATACACTTGTACGGTGTTCCCTCTACCCCTCCTGCTGTTACCCCTCCCCCCATTCCCTCTAACACTACCTGCAGCGGATGCACGGCGCTGTCTACTCAGCTTTGCCTCAGCCTCGTGCCACCTGCCCATGAACTGTTCAGCTGCTTCGAGGATTCCCCGGTACCACTTTCCCGTCTGTTTTGCTGCAGTGGGCCACAGTGCGGTCCCAACCCCAAAGACTAAGGGGGAGTCTTCCGTTGATCCCTCTGAGGCTTTGAACACTCTAAGGTCCTCAGCAATTGCCCTAGGCCAAGTCTTAGGCTGCCCGCCTGGTTTCGGGCTCCCCCCACCAGCGATCGTCCCGAACATCAACCGACTGGGCAATCGCCCTTCGTGTTGCCGCACCACAGCCCCCGCAAAGAAGAGTCGCCGTTTACGGATGGTCGTTTCGATACTTTCGCATCGTGTTATCCTGAGCGCTATCGCATACGAGAGGGTGGTGTGGTCGGTGCGTAGTCAGCGCTGGAAACCAATGACTCGCAGAAGGACTTCGTGGTGGGCTGATCGAAGCTTGGCGAAGTGGTCCGCATTGAGGGTCCACGTCACGCAACCGTACAGCAAGGTCTCAATCACCTCGGCCTTCAGCATCCGGACTTTCAGACTAAGCGGTGCGTTCGTCCTATCGTACAGTTCCGGACCATACCGTTTGAGGCATGCCCGCATCAGACGGATTCGTCGCTCGATTTCGAAGGAGAGGTCAGCGTTCTCGTGGATAATGCCTCCTAGGTACAAAAACTGGGTCGTCTGTTTATACTTTTGGCCTGCAGCTTCGATCGCGAGCGGTGAGGTGGTAAACGTCTGATCCGGTGTTCGTAGGAGCATCGTCTCTGTCTTCTTCTCGGATACCGTGAGACCTACTGCTTCGAAGACAGTCACGATGACTGTCATCATTCTCGCAAGGCCTTCCGCCGACTTCGAGACTATTCCTGCATCGTCTGCATACAACATGCCCCACACAGCCCTTTGCACGCATGCCAACGGTTCCTCTTTTCCGACAACCCTGTCCTCTTCGAGATGAACCAAATCCCTTACGATGCATTCGTCTTTGCTGAATAGGACCAAATATTGTTAGAGTGAAAAAGTGTATTAAAGTATTTTTTTGTGTTTTCACCGCAGTAGACTATATATACCAGATAGAATGCCAGGTGAAACAATATTTTTGTTTACTTGGGGGAGATATTATTTTTTGTATCCCCTCTCTGCATTGTGTACTTAACTTCTCAGCTTTTTTCCATTCCCCCCCCCCCGATATTTCGCACAACCCATTATTTATTTTCGCCCCAATTTTTTTGCTCCCTCCCTTTTTTTCCGTTCTGGGAGGCGTCGTATATAACCTAGATCCGGGGTCGGTCATAGAGCAGGTTCTCCACCCGCCTCCCCGCTGTTTGTTGTGAAGTGTGAAAAAGAGCACACTGCATGGTTCGCACTATTAATATTAAGACTACATACTGTAGTACAGCAGCAGATAGATACACAGACAGTCTGGCCGGTGTGTTGTTCCTTTGATGATGTCCTGCGTGTTATGTTTGAGGGGAAATAAACTATTTTAGTATCACTACTACTGCTGCTGCAGTCGTCCTGTTTTGGAGACAAACCACATGAAATTAGAGTGAGTGGTTTGTCCCCAAAACTAAAGTATTTTGTGTGTTTCGTTGCTTATTTTCCTGCTTGGGTTTGTTGATGCTTGGTCTCAGATTCGTCACATTCGTTTCACGGGTGAGGGTTGCTTCGTTCGATGCTCAAAGATTCATCACATTGGATGACACGATTGACTGTTGTTGTTGTAACCTGCCCGCCTACGCCCGCTTATTTTTTTCTGGAGCTTTCGTTGTCGGTGTTTCTGTCCGACGAAATTACTGTGTTTTGAATCGGGGCTTCTCTTTTTGGCGTTATTGCTGAAGAGCGCTGTTTGTTGGGTTTTAGGGGACAATGGGAATCCACAGTTTTTCTGTTTACTTTCGCTTTATAGCCTGAGTGCGTAGCTGCTTTCCCTATTACCTGTCGTGCCGCAAAGCGTAGATTAGTCTGCTTTACCTGCCGTGGGTTGTATGGGACGAGAAACAGCATACACTCCGTCGAACGGTATATCTTGGCTTTGGCGTCCTTCGATTCATCGCAGGGGGACGTAGATTCTCGGTTAGCGTTGATAATTTCTCCCGTATCCGTCGTGGGCTGTACGGGACGAGATACTTTTCTCACGAACGGTATATTATGCAATATCATCGTGGCATTGGCTTTTTTCATTCGTATCGGGCGAGGGTTCTCAGTTGCCGATCGTGCATCGTACGAGTCACTCGCTGTGGTACATACATACACTGGTGTGTTTAGTTGGGGCGGAGATTTTTGTCATGACCCGAGGGTGGTGTGCGGCAGAGTTTACGCAAGTAACCTCTTTTTGTTTCATATGCTATTATTATCATTGCCTGCGGGAACATCCAATGCGTCAGGGACCATTACCATCCCCTCGAACGGTTGGCTGGCCTTCTTCGATTCGTCGCCGGGGAAAGCAAGTAGATGGATTCTCGGGTAGAGTAGATTAGTTCTCCATTACCTGTCGTGGGCGGTACAGGGCAAGAGAAAGTATCATTTTTTCCCCACGAACGAACGGTTTTTTACGCATTTATACGGCATTGGCGTTTTTCATTCGTATCGAGCAAGGATTCTCAGTTGCTGATCGTGCGTCGTACGAGTCGCGAAACTTTGTTGTTTTTTGTTCTTTTGTTGTTTGATATTTTTGTCATTGCGTACGGAAACATCCAATGCGTCAGGGACCGGTAATATTTTTAAGAGGACTTCTTCGTATGTACACAGTTTGTATCATTTCATCCTGATCGGGCTCTTGGCATCGTAAACTGCCGTTCGCGTCGTTAACTGCCGTTTGCAGCTGTTCATTGCCTGCGGCCCTTGGCCGTTTCTTAAGGTTGCCTGCGGGCCTTACCTTCGTCGGAGGCCCTTAAAAGGCCTCTCGACGAAGGCCCTTGTATCACCTAATATATACATGCATACGCAATGAAGTACAGACAGACTGCCTGCTGAGAGAAAACGAACCATGAAGGGGCAGACTGAATCAATGATGTCGACATGAAGCATTCGAAAAGTATCGGGATTCGCTACTACTATACAAAAAAGAGAGTATAACGCACCCATTCTCAGAGAAGAAATCGATCCCGGGCCAGCTTTCCTATTTCTTACTAAGTTCTGCCTACCTCTTTTGGTATACCAATGAAATAAAACAATACCAATACGACGAGTGGATGGCGGTGTTATCATACTAACATGTATGTGTAACAAGGCACACGGCGTGGGGTGGAGAGAGAAGACCGCTACAGAGGAAGCTGGAGGACGGTGTGGGGAGACCTTCTTAAGTACCACGTTAAGAGGACGCCATTGATAGCCCCTTCAGGAACGCGTCAAGTACCTGCCCGTAGGCGTTTCTGCAACATGCACATACGACTTGGAAATAGAGAGAGGGGTTCGCAACCACAACCCGAATTGCGTAGTTGTACAATAATAGTACTATTAATACAGTACTACTACCGTAGTCGATGCAAATATACGAGAATCCTGGGTTTTTTAGCCTTTCCCCCCGTCTTTTCGGGCCTGACAATTATTAAACATTATGAGAACGTAGTCTTGCCTCCCGCAGCATCTTCAACAACGACTAAAATAGTGGAGAGCTATAAACATATCATCCGCGTGGAGGACGGCAGAATTATATTGACGGCCAGTTTTTGATCGGTGATGTGGCCATTGTGCTATGCTCACTTGAGTGAGATGGAACATTTTTGCGTTTTTTGCTAGCTTCAAATGCTACTCGCTCACAACTTTGAGCATACGAGAACACCTCGTGTGTCGTTTCTGGCTGCCTAACCCTAACTCTCTGGCGCACCCAGCTGACGCCCTCACGCACCCCATCAAGACCACCCCTTAACCCCCACGGGCTATATTCTCTTGTGAGCTGTAGCTGTGCGCAGGTGAAGTGCAAACGTTTAGTTTGGGGTTGTTTTTCGTCGAATTTTGTGCACCCCAAATTTCGACCAACGTCGACAACTGCAGCACCTCTGAGTCGAGGGGTAGGCCTCAGTTGAGAACATGCAAGAAATCAATCTCGAAAAAACACAAGCTGGTGTGATGAAGCTCTTTCGAGTCACGGTCGCTCTCCGGTATGCGCTAAGCAGCCGAAGTTCTACACGCAGCGTGTTAGGATAGCGATGCGTTTTTTTCGCTTCCGATGAAACATCTAGATATTATAGTTACCGGCAAACGGGGGACCAGAAGAGTCTTGCGTGCGATCGTAGCCTTAAGCAGTATTGGGCAGCTGCACCGCACAACTTTCTGCGCGTTGCGGTGAAAACAAAGCCATCTATTCTAGCAGCAGCAGACTGTCGTTCGACGCTTTTGAAAGAATAATTTGGGGGAGGAGAACTTGGCTTATGCAACAGCAAGTGTCAGGGTGGTATGTACATACAGGGTTAGGGTGGCGGAAGTTACAGGGGCATTGGGAAACGGAGGGCGGAAGAAGCGATCGCAGAAGAGATATTCATGAACCATGAAGGGGTTTACGTGTATATCCTATTTTGGGGGAGTATTCTGGTCTGGTTGGTCAAATTTGTTTCTGAAGTCATTGAATTCTGGATTCCCTTTTATACGTATATGGTCTGATTGGAATAAACAAAAAACATTGTCAGATATCCAATGAAAACATAAACTAAAAATGTGTACCAGGCGAGGGTGTCCGCAAGATAGCTTTTCGACACCTCACGTCGAATTGTTCAGCTCAGGCTCTCCCCATAGGGGTAGGGGGGCGGTACTTAGTACCTAGTACCATCCCCTCCCTCTACGCCTGAACAATACCCATACAAAACTGAAAACAGAGGGTGCTAGAGAGGCGCGCCCCCCCCACCCCCTCCGCCGCTTGATCCTAGGTTTTCCACCATACTATTATCCTACTGTGAGGCGGCGACCGCTGGTCCTTAGGCTACAGCTGCGCCTGACTGTGTATTTACGGCCACTGCAGCAGTAGTGAGTGGTGCCAAGGATGCATGAGTTCCCTCGAAGGTAGACCAGAAGGGCATGGGATCGGCAGGCTTGGCTAGATGACCTCTGCCTGAACAAATCGAAGGAGAGGGAGATATCTAGTGGGTATGTTGCTGTGGGAACGAGCGGCGAGAGCTTGGCTCTCTACGATGTACTTGCCAGACAGCATGACCGGGTAGCCATCACACGTGATTGCCATTTTGATGAGGAACACCATGAGCATCATACAGCTACAGCAGCAGTAGCATTCGTCTGTTGTTTGCTGTAGCTGCCGTACCTTTAGTACGGATCCTAACAATCCTGTTGTCAAAAGCTTGAAATCCTACCGGTCTGCGCGGTAATCTAAGGACCGTAATAGATATATACATGTAAATAATTATTTATCAAACAGTCCTCCGTACATTTCCGGACAACGTGGGATACAGACTCAGAAGGTATCTGGTATATATTAAAGTGTATACTGGCACGAAAAAGCCTTGACTTGCCTCGCTTTCTTTACGGCCGAGATGCGGCAGCAGTCTTGCTCGTACAGGTGAAAATCTCCGCAGCTACAGCAATCGAACACTGGAAGACGTTGGTTCGTGTGTTGATGTTTCCTCTTTGTGAGGACTTGGATGCCGAAAACTACGAGGCTCCTACTGCTGTGGGTAGAGCCGCTTACTGCGGACAGTGAAACTAGATATCGGTAACACTTGTACGAGTAGTTTGCCCCGGTCTACCCTGGCGGTCCAGGTAATAGCTTCGAGGTACTACGCGTACAGTATACCAAATGCCGAGAGGCCTGCTGCTAACATTTTTCAATTATATATATATTGCACTGCTGCTGTGCGTACATATTATTAATAGGCATATTCGTTCCCAGCGCTACAGCAGTAGAACACGGCGAACTGTTTCTGGGCGCGTAAAATGTTGGCCGTGTAAAGAGAGTGCAGAGACATCAGCTGGTAAGAGGCACAGGGTTGTAGTTCACGAACTTATTTCTTATTGCTCGACAAGTGAGTTGAGGCGAGGAGGGAATTGGAGTGAGCGAGGGTGGACTTCGTCAGGAACACAACTCAGCCCAGACGTTGACCAAAACTAACCTGGTATCAAGATACGAATATTGCCGTAAAGAATATTCCCAAAGCGCCTTTTACGTGTAGCCATATAAGAATCGCACACGGGATGTTCCCTAAACGCTACGCGTAGCCGTATAAGATTCGCAGACGGGTATGTACGTTCCTATACGGTAGATATTCTACCCCATCACATTAGCCCGCCCTGAATAGTCGTAGGTGTAGATCACGCGACGATTAACCGATGATGACCATATCATATTGGAATCGGGAAGACATATCGAAGATGCGGCTACGCGGCACAGAAATGAGGTGATCGATCTCCCCCGCATATCGTAGTGAGGCTTTGACGCCTCACTCAAGAAATTAGCGAATATCCGAAAAGAGAAAAAACTTTACGCGAAAACCCAGACGAGGCGCACGGGCGCGAAGAAAAGCGACGGCGATATACGTTCGCGGGAAATACGTTTTTGGCCCCTTGGCGAGTAGTGACCGCGGAACTGGAGACCCATGCCAAGTCGCCCACAGTGTATGGGAGCGAAACGCGACGGGCGTCCGTGATGGGATTGTTGCGCTGTGACGGCGTGGTGTTCGCGAACGAGGCTGTAGGTGTGTTGTTGGCACTTGGTGGCAAGCTTGCAGTAGGCCAGGTGCTCTCGGTCCAGGCTCTGGTGGCTGCCAAGGTTGGGGGAGTCGAATACCGGGAGGGTCAAACTCGGAAGGTGGCCTATGTGTGCTTCGTTAGGGGCCAGCCCGGTAGAGGCGCTGACCCAGTTGTTGCAGGCTGATTCGACGTGGAGAAGAAACCCCGTCCCAGTCGTTTTGTTGCTCGTTGCTGCAGATGGAGAGTAGTCGGGCCATAGTGTGGTTGACGCTCGACGCCGCCATTGATGCCAAGGCGTTCGTAGATGGCGTTGAAAAGCTTCGAGGTGAACTGCAGCCCGCTGTCGAAAATGAGTGTGACGGTGCACCCCCTCAGAGGGATGCACTGGTCGATAAGGATGTCGGAAGTGCCGGCGGCGGTATACTGGGCTGCTGCCATAGCGTACATGTCGGCGCGGCGGCTGAAATGGTCGGTGAAGCAAGGGAGGAAAGAGTTACCTCGTGGGGTAAGGGGCAGCGGGCCGAAGTAGACGGCGCTGATGGTGATGCCGGGGCCGTTGGGTAAGGGCAGGAGAAATATCGGCCAGCAGATGGTTTGCCGAGAGGTCATACGCGCCTGGCCCTCAAGACAGCACCGGATCCACGAGCGAGCGGAAAGGTCTGCCGATCCACCAGAAGAAGCGGGCGAACATACTGACCGTGCTGGCAACTCCCAAGTTACAAGAAACGATGGCGTGGAAGGTGTGCAGTACCTAAGAGCGCATCAACATCGGACATAGGTGCGCGGGAGTGGTACGGTGGAAGACGTGCAGCTGATCCCGGTGTAGTGGGGCGTAAGTGGTTGTCGTCGTTGGTGCTGTGGATTTGTTTTTATCTGCAAGAGGAAGCACGTTTAGAAGCTGCGGGCGCCGGAACGGTTGGAATGAATCCAGGAGGTCGGGCGGCGGAGGGGCCGGGAAATGCAAGGAAAGGTAGTGTATGGTAGTGGTACAGAGGGGCTGGGCACCGCAAATATTTGTTGGCCCAGTCCATGTGCGTGAAGTGCTCCACACAAGAGAGGAGGTGCGGCTCGTTGTCGGCGAACTCCGGAAGGCGTGGTTGAAGGCCGTGGAAGAGGCCGTGCTGAAGCTGTCTGGCAAGACCATCGTCGGGCGTGACAGAAGGCTCGGAGGTTCGTAGCCTAGGTGGGGAAGACGACGGTGCCGAAGGCGATCTTGAGGCTGTGAAGGCTCGCAGCGCGGGCTGCGTTGGTGGCGCGGGCGGCACAGCCTGAGGGCTGTTGCTTCGACAGGACTCGGTGATCCCGTGTCCGTGGGCGCGAGGGCGCGGGGGCGGTATATCGCTGACCTTATAGGTACGGCCACCGTTGCTTGGCGACCGAAACCATAGCCAGCTGTGGCGCGGGGGATGCCAGCGGCGGCGACGGCGCGATGTCGAGTCCGCGAAGAGATCAGGTCCGAAGGAGCTGGAGTCGTGGCGCGAATGGTGGACGATGGAGAGACGACGGACGGCCTGAAAGCCAAGCCAGCAGGAGCGCCAGCGTCCACGGCGCAATTCGCGGATCTAGCGATCCGGTGGCGTTGTCGTCGGTCAAAATAGACCCGACGCAGGTTTTGGGCGCCGGTAAGCGTTCGGAGGAACCCATGAAGGGTCCAAGGCGGCGGAAGTCGCCGTAGTCAGCGTCAGTGAAGAGAATTGTTCCAATGGCCGGAATGAGAAGAACGGGATGGGAAGGAAGGGGATTGGTACGAGCCCACTCAAGCAGATGCCAGCCATCGAAGGTTTGCAAGGCGTGAAGCCGCAGGGAAAGATGAGGTAGATGGCCACGGTGTCGGGGCTGATCAAGCGGTTGGGTCCAGTGCGGTCGGTATCGGTTACGGGGTGGGGAAGGTGGGAAAAGAAGCCAGTGTTGCCGTTGTCCGTACCTTTCCGATACTCCAGCGCGTATGTGTAAGTGGAGAGAACCTTTAACCAACGCTGGACAGGGTGAGCAACGCTGGGACTTGCCAAAATTGCCGAGTGTCCCGCAGGAGTAATTGACCTACCAGACGCATCGGTGACCACGGCTACCAGCGGTTCCGGTCCCGTACACGGTTTAGTCGCGTCCTCAAGTGGGCCATCGACCGAGCTGTCTCTCAACCATTAAGGCCGCTCTGCTCGCGCTACAAACGTGAGCCCCACGGCAGCTTCTGCTGGATCCCACGATGCAATTGACACCGGGACCTCCGTTGACCGTCAGGTGCTGACAACACCACTACCCCTAGGCCAAGGGGGTAGCCCCGCTCTTTGAAAAACGAAAGACTCGCGACCAGCGTTGACCAGGAGATCCGTAAGCCACCTGCTGGTCGCGGCTTTTACTTTTGAGGTCGGAATTTCACAGATATAATATCAACAGGTATGTCGCCGCAAGCCAACTGTGGTTAGGCGCCGGCCGATCGAGGCCGTAGACGCGCCGTATGCACAGCAGCGGGAAGGTGGGAGATGTAGGACAAAAATGAGAGGCGATCGGGCGCGAGGATATGAGGGCGGTGGTCTCAGGCGGAGGCACCTGAATCCTGGTGGGTACAGGCGCAGTCGTGACCGCGTCTGGGGGGGCTTCTATGCCTGGGGTGGCGTGTGCACTGTTGGAGGGATCCATAGTGGTCCGGGGTTGAGTCGTGGTGTAGAGACGACGTACGCACAGGAACATATAATGCAGTACTATTAATAGTGGTATACGAACGTCACCAACAGGACCGGAACGTGAAGATTGTTGATAGACACGGAATGAGCTTGGGTGCTTTGGTGGCGAATAAAATCACCGAGAAATTCCTTCACAGAAAAAACAAAAAACAGAAAAAAATTATATTACGGCACACATATCTGCGCTACCGCTAAAGTACTCGTCAGGGACGTACGTTATAGGTCCTCGGAAGGAATAGCGGGACGTTCAAGGGTGGTATACTGCTGGCGTTCAGTTATGCGGACCATTTGATCTCACGTTTGGTACTTACGGTGTCGAGGTAAGGAACCACGTGGGACTATCAACATACCCGAAATATATCGTAGATCGACGTGTAAGGCAAGTTAACTTTGGTCCGAGACACAGATATAGTTCGGATGTATCAGTAAAGTCGCAAAGGATGCGAGAGCATGTCTTGGCTGAGGCATACACGGTTGTAACACGACCCAATGCCAATGCTACTACTCCGAAATGCGCCACATCCAAAAAAGGTTTTCAAACTAAGCGAACTCCGATATTCTTCGGGAGTGCTCAAGATATCATGCCAGGTCTACATGTATTGCCAGCTGTTGGCGACGGGGAAATATATATAAAAAAGAGAGATATGTGGCACGGGGGAGGTGCGTGTGCTACCTCTTAGAACCCGACTAGCAAAATGACCGTGCGGTGCTCTACGCTCGTCTAGACTCGCTACAAATAGAACCCGGCGAGCAAATAACTGCACGGTGTTCTAGACAGCTAGACGCAACTACTATGATTACGGGGGACCATAGTAAATAGGACCTACTACGTACACACAAAAACCTATATGTTTCCCTATTTTTACCAACAATATTTTGTCCTATTTTCTATGGTCCCCTGTAGTAGTTTAGTGGTATATTCACGCATGGCTCGCTTGTGTGGTACCAGACCCATTCGGGCAGCACTTTGTATTTTTTTATTTGCCGAAGTCTGTCAGTATGAAACCAAGTCGTACCAGGTACAGAGTGTATGTCGTCTGTGTGTGTCTAAAGCAAAGGACGTTATTAATAGATGAAGCGGGTGTTGTTAATACAATAATGCGCTTGAAATCAATACAAATAACCATGCATGTACCACACGTGGCATGGTGTGTATCTTCCATTATTAATAGTATTAGTATGTTGCAAATACTGTCTCGAGCTACTATTAATACTAAAACAAGAGCAGTAGTATCTAATTAGTAGACACGAGAAAGAAGACAGAAAATCGAATACCTGGTATTTCGTCACTAAAACAATATAAGCCAAGGACGGCAGGTTACGGTATTTTTTTTGCGACAATTGCGCGGCATACATGCACAAAATAATAATAATAAAAAATCGTAGCATTTGGCCATTTATTGGGCAGAGCGTACCGATGTAAAATCCTCATTTATTTATTGTTTTGCACAGCACGTCTACGGCAGTATATAAAATTTCCTCGCGCGGGGACAGTTTTCACCATTTTGTGCGGCAAACCTGAATAAAATTGGATGACAGTGCATGAACATGTTCCAACATGACTTGCGCAGCATGCGTGTGCATGTATGTGCAGTACAGCAGTACCACCCGCGATCATGTATGCAACTCTGTCTGGTCTTTTCTCAAACGCTGGACTATCCATACGAGCAGCATGCCGGTCCATTTGAAAAAGATACGACGAGAATTTTTGTATTCGCACAACCAACCGTGTTTGATGTGGACATACATGTGGACATGTGGACGCTGCATTGCACGAGCCCCCTGCCATCTCGGTAACGCTTGTATAAACTGTGAAACATACTGATACGTAAAAGCGTATACAAGTACCAGCAGTAGTTTTTGTTTCCACCAAACAGTGTCAGGTATGTAAGAAGAAAACTTCCATTAATACTATTAATATTAATAAGACCAGGTATAATATATATATATGTCGTAAATACCTGGTATCATATTGTACCTGATATTCCAGGTATTCGAGTAGGTTGGGGAAACGACGCCTTTACACGATTACTCGTACGTCATGTACGTGCGCGTCTTCAGTAGTGGAGTAGTGCTTCATCAGTACCTACCTACCTACCTGCACAGAAAAAAAAAAAACGAACAGATGAAAAAACGGCCCCTCCGGGCGGGGGTGCGTGTACTCGATAGGAGATGGAGATGTGCTCGATCTCATGAATGGCCGTACGACAGATTGACCCTCACATCCCTACACTGCCAGGACGGGCGCCCCTACACCAGGTACCAAGTAACTTACCCGGTGCCACATATAAAACGGCAGTGCCGACGTTTCATGCCAGTGCGTAGCTGGAGCAGTAGCGTAGGAGCATGTTTTTGTCTATGTTCATGGTATAGTCACACTGGCTTGATGTGGTGTCTTACCCGCTATAACAGGCCCGGTAGCAAGTATAAATGACACCCGACAAAAATACGCACACACGAGAGTTTTTTTTTGCTGCATTTGAAACTCCGATCTGTTGTGAAGCAAATGGAAAGAACGACATTGTTAATAATGGTATTAGTGTTGACCTCCCGATGTCTTCGTCTCAATTACTTCCTATTAATAGACTAATGCAACGCATATATATATATATGTATATACCCAATGATGATACAGTTGGCATAGGAACATCGAATATTTCTGAGAAACAAAAGCACGCCCCCCCGAGACACGACGTGGGCACGGCCCCGGCAGAGACGGGACGGGCGAGCAAGAGGTGAGGCACGCACAGGAAACACCGCACGGATTGGTGGACCTCATTGCGAGCTAGCTCGAAAATGACCAAAACATATTTGATCTAAAAAACAACACCTTCCGATCATTCCTCTACCCGACCCCAATCAACTTAATATATATATGTATGTAATGTGTGCGTAATGACAACATTAGGCATGAGCACACCTGGAACATGGAAAATGATATAATAACATGGCACCCATCGCCGTGTACGCCGCAGAGCCGCATGACTCATGCAAGTCGTGGTGGAGACCTTGGGGCTCAGGACGCGAATCATCCATCAGGGTCTCGTGTATGTGGATAAAAATTCAGCCAGTGAAATGCGCCGGTGGATTTTGAAGGCTTTCTGCGCCGGTTTTCGCCTACATTATCGTTATATATCGTTATCGTGATCGACTTCGTGGGTTTTTTCGGGTTCTGGCCACATACATCCCTATATTATTTGTTGCTGCTGTTGTCTCCAATGCGGTCCGTGATCACAGGACTGGCTCCGATTTCTCTGTGGTAGTTGTATATTTTAACTCAGGCAAAAGGCTTCTCGAGGAAAACATGAAAAAAAAGGAAAACAAATATTAATAGTACGTGCAAGACTACTAACTAGCAGTAGAAAAATGTGTATAGTAAGTGACCCCTTCACTCAAAACAAAATGAAGTACTATATTGAATAAGTATCAGAAAAAAAAACGTGTTTGTTTTTGTTCTCACAGCGGCAACACTACGCCTGAACAATAGCGACGTAACGTCATGACTCCTTACCGAACACGGCAGGCATAGATAGATAGCTCCATCCAGTTCAATTTTGAGACCATCTCCCAACCACAACTGTGTTTATACTGAATAAATAAATGGTAGAGAGTGTTCGTTAGTCTCTCGATGTTCTGACCCTTGGATTGACAAGGGAGGTCAGGCATTGCTATGTTTACATCATGAAACGAAATTGCTCAAGGGGCAAGAATTTTTATACTTCTGGAGCTCCTCCTTATTGGTATCTTCACTCGGCTGAGACGGCGCGGGACGCCATGACGGTTGAACCAGAGGCCCAGGTAGGTTGTTCTACTTGCTCGCAGACAAAGAGAAAATCTGAGTTATATTTTCAGCATTATCAACAGCCTGAGAACTTCCCTTCTCCGATCCCCCCAAAAAAAGCAGACGTATGGTTGGGCAGTCGGCTTCTAGTAACAACAGAAGCCCGTCTCCTTGATGAAAATGACGTCGACCCGATCCGGCGCCAGACACAAGAAGGTTGTTTATTACCAGCTATGATCTATTATAACTATCCACGCTGGCATTTCACTTGCTTGACACTTGAACTTGCGATTATCTTTTTTTTCAATTAGTTGTTGGTCTTCCTGTGTCTCACATCCTGTGACCACGGAATCAGTATCTCTCTAGGATAAGGAATCAGGACGGACATCGGGTGTACTGATGATGCTGGGTAGAAAGGACGATTTAATGTGAAGACAGCAACAAAAATGTGAAGACAACATATGCTCTCTACGATTTACGAGCGGGAGATGGTCCGTGCGTCAAAACTAGAGAAAAGGCATTTTCGGTGGGGAGTCATGATAGGTCGAAATTATACTAGAAAGAGTGGAGCAACTGAACCAGAAAAACGGAGATGTTTTTAACAGGCTGCTGCATGCAGCAGTGACTCTTTAGTTTTCTGCCCGAAGGAAAAAGAGCCGTTATTAACGTCGTCTATATTCAACATGTTTAATATTTTGTGTTCTTTGCGTCATCAACAACAGTTATTAATATTAATATTACGGGGGTCCATATTTAACAGGACCTATGGTGTACATAAAAACCCATATATTTGCCTATTTTTTACTAACAAAATTTGGTCCCGTTAACTATGGACCCCCGTAATAGTTGTTCTTCATAGTTATTTATGCTACTATTTCTGGTGTAATGACGACATATCGCGACTCCCTCCAGAACACGGCAAAAATACCCGGCTTTCTAGCACAATATGTCACACCTGGTGGGCCTCAGACCATCTGCCGCCCGACGTATGTAAGCCTTTTCGTTATGATGGCCTCTAGGAGGTGTTGGGGGGCTTGGATCTGCGAAGAAAGGCGGTCATTGGTGCGTTTCATCGCCAAACGAATTGCTCTGCAGCAAAATGTTTTACCTTTCCGGAGTTCTGTTTGGTATTATCTACACTCTGCTGCATGGCCACGTAGTGGGTGGATGACGAACCCGTTTTGTTTATTTTTGTACTACCTGGATCAGATTGATGTGTCCTCTGAGGGCGTATGTTCTTCACACTAAACCGTTATTTCTACCCGGGCGACGCCAGTGTCCGTGCCGATTATTCAATCCTATAATAGAGTTACAAGTAAGTTCTGTGGTCACAAAACTACGCCACAGAGATACCACATTGTTACGTATTATGCAGTAAGCAAACACGGTATCAATAGTACACATTGCAATGCCATGTCATCGTACTGGATATGACAGGCACTACACACATGTTCTATGAAAGAGAGAAAAAGAAAGGAAACAAGGAAAAAGAGCAGCAAAGAAAACAAAGCAAACCCTAGCCGAAAGAAAAAAGAAAAGAACTTCCATTCGGAAGTCAAAACGGAAGTTTTGGAAAAAAAAACTGCCGTGCCTCCCCCCAGGGGTGTGCTAGGTGGGACCTTAATTTTATACTACGTGCGCCACAACCTGTTGCTTCTGCCTGGATGGTGCCATATTTTTGTTGTACTATTTTCTGCCTGTTGATTCCTTAGTAATAGTTGGACCTTGGTCTTGCTCTGTCTACGAATATACATGAACTGGTTCCAGCGACAGCCGAGAATCAACATCTTCGCGCGATATTGCGCTTTGATTTTTGTGAGTCGGAAAATGAAATTTGGCGTGGTTGTGCATCATTACAGGACGAAAAAATAACCACTGATCTTTTTTATTTATTTGGTTTTTGGTTGTTGATATACTTTATTTCTGTTTTTTCCGGATCGTTCGGCAACTTTAACCCTCCCTCGTTCACAAAAAAAACAAAATAAAAGACCCGTCGTCAGTGTTTTAATCTTTTCATGACGCACAACCATGCCAAATTTTTCCAACTCTCAAAACCCAAAGTGAGTGTAAAAGTTATTCCCGTGGAGAGTAAATTTATTCCCAGCTAGGCCCAACCTTCTAAGACGTGTCTTAAAATTCGTATTAATCCGTTTCTCAGAGAGAGGCACGTCTCACTCGCTATATATATCGCGTCTTGGCACTTCTTAGATTCGTCTTGTCACGTTTAGATTCGTCTTGGCACGTCTTAGATTCGTCTTAGAGCGCACCAGGCGCCGGTCGAGGCGTCTTAGGGGGTCGACACGACGACAGCGAGTTGTGGAAATAGATGGGAAAACACAGCGAGGACGGCAGTTGAATCGACTACTCCAACTCGCTTCTTTCGAACCTTCTTTTTTCGGGCCTCCATGCGTTTTTCCCTGTCACCGGGGACATCGAACCCGGTTCCCCGGATTTTCGATGATGGCATTATTATTTTGAAAAACAAAACATGATCTCTGATCTCTCTCTTCCCACCTAGTACACAACCAAAGTTCCCGCCAAACACACCACACCACACACCATCACACTCCACACTGCACCATCCAAGCACACCAACAAGTACATACGGTACTTCGCGCCGGTAGTAGTTATATTATTATACGAAGTGGTTTGTGCAAAATCTAATCTGTTGTTGGTATTCTTACACCGTGGGTGGTACATCAGTACCAGGTTGCAACGTGTTCTTTGAACGGCATAGTATAGGACGACTACCGACACCAGTACCAGGTAACATACTGCGTACTCTTGGACGCATAATCTTCTTCTTTTCTTCTTCATCACTTTTACTTTCCAGCCCACTCGTAGGAGGTTTTACCCTCGACGATCTTCTGGACAAGCCGTGGTCACAGGTGTCGTCCCTTTTCGCCGGTACGTGCCTTTATTTTTTGTCGCGCATAGGGTTCAGCATTCCCACTGCTCGTCGATTTTCATCGAATGTAGCCAACTCACGCTTTCGCGCTTTCCGCTTATCAGTTCTTTATGCAAGGAAAAGTCCCTTTGAGCATGCACTCGGTGAGACTTGAACCCACGAAATTGATCTTGACAGGCACGTGGACCACCTACCAAGCCACCGGGGACGCCGGCTTATATAAGACAATTATTGCTGCTCTTTTTTCTGTATTCCGTGAGCAGTCTCGGTTTTGTTCGTGCTTCATTACAGCAAGAAAATAATATCGTAGTTTTATTTGCGCGAGTTCGTTGGTATTTTTACACCGTGGATGGTACATCAGTACCAGTAACATAGCGACGTGTTCTTTAAACGTCATAGTTTAGACACCTGCAGCTCTCTCCTTCTGCCTTTTCTGTTTCCGTGGGCGGTTTCCTAGGTTGTTGTTGATAGTATTATTACGTACAAGTATATATTTGAGTGTGTTGGTATCCACGGCCGCTGACGGCATGATATTCAGTATGCCATTCTTACTCGTACGTAGAAAAAAACCGATACAATAAAACCAGGTACGAGTACCTTGGTGCCTTTTATTCGCAATGCGATTTCGGAGCTTTCCCTCAAAATATGGGTACGTATGTACTAATGTACAGGTACACATGTTCAAATACACCAGGTACTACCTGGCATCAACTATCAATATATACGTACTCTTGTACGTTGTTGTCTCGTCGAATGCCAACTAAACAAGGAGCTACCACGAGTACGTAATAATACCGTTCCAACTATCAATATACGTAATATTCGCACTTACAGGTAGCTTGGTACTCGTGTATTTACTGCCGCTTTACATTGCTGTGTGGTTGCTGTATTGATGAACCCGTACCCTGTTGAACTAACTGCTACTTTTCGACATAAAAAGTCTGTCTTAGACGAATCTGCGAATCTTAGACGCGCCTAGAGGAACCCAAGACGTGCCAAGACGAATTTAAGACGTGCCAAGACGAATCTAAGACGCGCTAAGACGACTGAAGCTAAGACGCGCTAAGACGCAAAAAGTGGATTAAGACAAATATTTTTCGCACGACTTAATCCAAAAGTTTTCGGCCTCGCCTCGCTACGATTTCCCAGTCCGACTTTCTTCTCGAAACGCTCGATTTAGAAGATTCGACCTATTCCTAGCGTTGTTAATAAAGCTCGTTTAAACAGCTCGAAGCGTTCGATACATTGTCCTATAGGACTCTGGCAGGCGTTAAATACAACAGCCTTGCATATTTCACAGAACAACAAAAGTGTCACACAGACGTCTTCCCTTTGTTGATACGATCATGTGAACAGTTCTAGCGTCGGATTGTTCGACGTATTGGCCGATTTATGGCCTAAACGTAGATCAGATATGAATTGATATTAATTTTACTACAGGCAGCTTACATCCCTATGCAACAACGCCTCCGCAAGTAATACGAACGATGTCCATATCTCACGGACTACAACTCGCACGCTCAAAATTTCCAAGGCTTATCACAGTGACTGAGAATCGTGACGGGACGGACGGGACGGGACAGTTTTTCATTGTTTGGCGGGAAAAACAATTGACGGCGGGACGGGACGGGACGGTAATATTACGAAAAAAATAGTCGGCGGGACGGGACGGGACGGGACAGCGGGTGCATATTTTCTCGACGGGACGGGACGGTAACAGTTCAACGGATTTTTTTTCGCGGCGGGACTGGGCGGTAATTATTTTTTCCCTCGGCAGGACGGGACGGTATATATTTTTTTCCTCGGCGGGACGGGACGGTAAATATTTTTTTCCTCGGCGGGACGGGACGGTATTTTTTTTTTCCTCGGCGGGACGGGACGGTAAATATTTTTTCCTCGGCGAGACGGGACGGTAAATATTTTCTTCCTCGGCGGGACGGGACAGTAAATATTTTTTTCCTCGGCGGGAGGGGACGGTAAATATTTTTTGCCCCGGCGGGACGGAACGATACCTGCAGTTTTTCGTGACCGGACGGGACGGTATAGAAAAAACTCGACGTGACGGGAGATATTCATTAAAACACCTATCCTATGTATTCCAGAACAACCGGGGGAAAAAAAACTGAACTTTCTTCACATTTCCACTATTATACACCAGTATACTCGCACATTAAATCGGCACGGCGAACGCACACCCCGAAGTACACGCCACGTTTTGCGCTGAGAAATACCACATCATATCATGATTCTACCCAAATAACCTCCCCAGTCGATGCATTCTGGGGTCGTCCCGAGGCAGGTAACTTTGTGACCACCACCGTGCACTTGACGTTTTTCTTCCCGACCGGCGGCTCAAACCCCGAGAAGTATTGCCACACAGGCGACGTCTTCTGATTCCTTCCCACCCCTGCCCCAAGCACTGTTGCGGTCCCAGCTGATGGCTGTTCCGATGTTTGTGGTTGCGGTGTGTCGCTGGTGGGTGTGGAGGTGGAGGTGGTGGCGGCGGGGTGGGTGATGCAGGTGGTGGAGGCGGTGGTGATGCTAGTGCCGCTGCTGGTTGATCGACCACGCCCGTGAGATAGGCATCCATGGCGTCCGTGCCGGCCACACCAGTATTGGTTGCCGTGAGTTGAGGGGTCTGTGTGATAGAGTACCTTGGTTGGTATCAATGGACCAACCATCAGTAGGGGCCGTTAAATATTATTGTTCCAGTCGGGTCGTACCCCGTTTACCATTTGATATCTGTAGATACGCAGGCTATTATTGTTCCAGTCGGGTCGTACCCTGTTTACCATTTGATATCTGTTGACACGCAGGTTAGTATATCTGTAGACACGAAGACTGGTATACTTGTAGAATCTGATATGCAGGTTAGTAGGTTGTACTATCGAAACGACCATCCGTAAACGGCGACTCTTCTTTGCGGGGGCTGTGGTGCGGCAACACGAGGGGCGATTGCCCAGTCGGTTGATGTTCGGGACGATCGCTGGTGGGGGGAGCCCGAAACCAGGCGGGCAGCTCAAGACTTGGCCTAGGGCAATTGCTGAGGACCTTAGAGTGTTCAAAGCCACCGAGGGATCAACGCAAGACTCCCCCTCAGTCTTTGGAGTTGGGACCGCACTGTGGCCCACTGCAGCAAAACAGACGGGAAAGTGGTACCGGGGAATCCTCGAAGCAGCTGAACAGTTCATGGGCAGGTGGCACGAGGCTGAGGCAAAGCTGAGTAGACAGCGCCGTGCATCCGCTGCAGGTAGTGTTAGAGGGAATGGGGGGAGGGGTAACAGCAGGAGGGGTAGAGGGAACACCGTACAAGTGTATGGGGGCAGGGGGGGGAACAGGAGGAGTATAGAAGGGAAACCGCGGTAGAAGAGATTAGCAGAGAGACCGCAGATAGGGTAGCAAGGTACCAGGCCGACTAATAGGTTGGACGTTTCTTTGCTGCTCGTACCGCCAACTGCTGCGGCCGTTCGGTATGCATTTTGATTGTTTTCCCTTCTTATCCTTATGAAAGAAGTGCTACATAGTGGGTGGGTGACGAGCGTATTTTGGCCCACTCACTATTGCTCTTTTTACTTAGTTAAGTATTCACCGGGATGCATAGTCCCCTTTTCCCTTCTCGTATCTTTCCCCTTGCACGTCCCTTTTGGCTCATGCTCGGGGTAAGTATGTATGTGTCTGAGCTTTGGCTTCTCATTTTATTTATTTATTTGGGATTCTTCTCCTTTTCTTTTTCTTTTTCTTGTTCTTTTTCGATTTGGTTTTTTCGTTGCTTCTCTTTCTTTATGGTGTATTTTGGTTGCTGGCGTATGTATGTATGTTGTGTCGGCCGCACCTAGTGCGAAGGCATGGTATTACGTAGGCTATTAATGCATTACGGTGTGTTATCTCTGTGTCGTAGTCTGTGACCACAGAGCTCGTATCTTTCTAGGGTGAAGAATCAGCACGGACACTGGGCTTGCTGGATGTCGACGAGTAGAAGAACGGTTTAATGTGAAGTACACACACACACACACTATTGAAGCTGAGAATAACACATGCACCCTTACGGGGTGTTGTAATATTGAAGTTTAGAGTATCGTATGTTCCCTTACGGGTTATTGTACTATTGAGGCTTAGAGTAACGCATGCACCCTTACGGGGTGTTGTACTATTGGAGTTGAGGGCAACGCATGCACCCTTACGGGGCGTTGTACTATTGAAGTTAAGGGCAACGCATGCACTTTTACGGGACGTTGCACTATTGAAGTGAGGGTGACGCATGCACCCTTGCCAGTAGAATATAGCCGGTTGAAGCCAGAGGACTCTCCTGGCTTCAAAAAAGCATGTGCTCCCCCCCCCCCCCCCCTCTCTCCTCACTCTTCTCACTTGCCCCTTTTGAGCAAGCCTTGC
This sequence comes from Macrocystis pyrifera, assembly GCA_031763025.1. Lineage (NCBI taxonomy): Eukaryota > Phaeophyceae > Laminariales > Laminariaceae > Macrocystis > Macrocystis pyrifera. The sequence continues at coordinate 12,241,521 of JASSKH010000020.1, read as the reverse complement.
ACCAATAAAACAAGAGAACTCCAAAAAGAACTAGGTCTGAGTTTTTGACCAAGCACAGACACCTGTGTCACACTTCTTCTGTGGATCGTCATCCCGTGGAACCCTTACTGCTCTCCCACTCGCACACATCACACTTGGAGGTGTGGGCAGGAGGAGGCGGGCACACCGAGCACTCCCTCAACGCTCCCCAGTGAGGAGAGAGGGGGGGGGGGGGGAGCACATGCTTTTTTGAAGCCAGAGGATTCTCCTGGCTTCAACCGGCTATATTCTACTGGCAAGGGTGCATGCGTCACCCTCACTTCAATAGTGCAACGTCCCGTAAAAGTGCATGCGTTGCCCTCAACTTCAATAGTACAACGCCCCGTAAAAGGGTGCATGCGTTGCCCTCAACTCCAATAGTGCAACACCCCGTAAGGGTGCATGCGTTACTCTAAGCTTCAAAAGTACAATAACCCATAAGGGAACATACGATACTCTAAACTTCAATATTACAACACCCCGTAAGGGTGCATGTGTTATTCTCAGCTTCAATAGTACAACCTACTAACCTGCATATCAGATTCTACAGGTATACCAGTCTGCGTGTCTACAGATATACTAACCTGCGTGTCAACAGATATCAAATGGTAAACAGGGTACGACCCGATTGGAACAATAGTATTTAACGGCCCCTACTGATGGTTGTCCATTGATTGAGATTGACTACCAACCAAGGTACTCTATCACATATGTGTTCGTGCGTGGCAGCTGGCGGCTGTGGCAGGTGTTGCGCGTGGAAATATTAAATATGAAGATTCATGAAAAAACAAAAACAAAAATTGAAAAAAAAAAAAAAAAAAATACCAGATATCAACTAAATTTTGTAATTCGCAAGTTTGTAGTTACGAATTTTTCAACATTCGTACTTCGTGATTTGTGATTAATACTTTCAGTTACAGGTTAATTATGTAAATGAAAATACATCAACACCAGCACCACAGCTTCTGCCACAAAATAGAAAATGAAACTAATTTCTAATTTCATGTTTGTGAAACTCGGAATTTCGTAATTTTGTAATTTCGTGGTGGGCATGTGAACGGGAGCAGACGACCACCAGTGTATCTTGGACATGAAGAGGCAAATTGTGTCGGCGGGAAGGGACTACGTATTCTGTATGTGACAGCGGTGTAGTTTTTTTTGGCGGGACGGGTCGGTAAATTCACGGAGTCACGGCGGGACGGGACGGTAAATTTACGGAGTCACGGCAGGTCGGGACGGTAAATTTACGGAGTCACGACGGGACGGGACAGTAAAATTACGGAGTCACGGCGGGCGGTATTTTTACGGTGTCACGGCGGGACGGGACGGTAAATTTACGGAGTCACGGCGGGACGGGACGGTAATTTTCAACGGGAGAGATTTTCTCGGCGGGACGGGACGTTTATTGACGGCGGTCAGGGAATTTGTCGGCGGGACGGGACGGCGGTACGATTTTGACGGCGGTTTTACCGTCCCGTCCCGTCCCGCCGTTACCGCGGTTACCGTCCCGCCGAAATTACCGTGATAAGCTTCGAAAATTTCTTCAGTGTGATGTCTTCCCCCTCGGTCTGGCGGGCATGTGTGTGTGTGTGTGTGTTTCTTCACATTAAACCGTTCTTCTACTCGTCGACATCCAGCAAGCCCAGTGTCCGTGCTGATTCTTCACCCTAGAAAGATACGAGCTCTGTGGTCACAGACTACGACACAGAGATAACACACCGTAATGCATTAATAGCCTACGCAATACCATGCCTTCGCACTAGGTGCGGCCGACACAACATACATACATACGCCACCAACCAAAATACACCATAAAGAAAGAGAAGCAACGAAAAAACCAAACCGAAAAAGAACAAGAAAAAGAAAAAGAAAAGGAGAAGAATCCCAAATAAATAAATAAAATGGGAAGCCAAAGCTCAGACACATACATACTTACCCCCGAGCATGAGCCAAAAGGGACGTGCAAGGGGAAAGATACGAGAAGGAAAAAGGGGACTATGCATCCCGGTGAACACTTAACTAAGTAAAAAGAGCAATAGTGAGTGGGCCAAAATACGCTCGTCACCCACCCACTATGTAGTACTTCTTTCATAAGGATAAGAAGGGAAAAAAATCAAAATGCATACCGAACGGCCGCAGCAGTTGGCGGTACGAGTAGCAAAGAAACGTCCAACCTATTAGTCGGCCTGGTACCTTGCTACCCTATCTGCGGTCTCTCTGCTACTCTCTTCTACCGCGGTTTCCCTTCTACTCCTCCTGTTCCCCCCCCTGCCCCCATACACTTGTACGGTGTTCCCTCTACCCCTCCTGCTGTTACCCCTCCCCCCATTCCCTCTAACACTACCCGCAGCGGATGCACGGCGCTGTCTACTCAGCTTTGCCTCAGCCTCGTGCCACCTGCCCATGAACTGTTCAGCTGCTTCGAGGATTCCCCGGTACCACTTTCCCGTCTGTTTTGCTGCAGTGGGCCACAGTGCGGTCCCAACTCCAAAGACTAAGGGGGAGTCTTCCGTTGATCCCTCTGAGGCTTTGAACACTCTAATGTGGATATCACTAGACATGTAGACTAATAATCTTGAAATTCGACGCATTCCGATTTTTATTGCCCGAGGGTGGAATTTGATGCGTTTCGCTGGAACCTGCTCGTAGGATGGCAGGGGCGTCCCCGTGAAAAAAAGAAAACGACACACCACACCCCCAGAGGTCGGAATGGAAAACCGTTGAAACCGTTGTATAATCACATTTTTATGATTGGTTTCACTTGGTTCTAGTAGCAAGGACGTACCCCCCCCCCCCTGTCTAGCGAAAACAATGTGACGGTTCACATTTTTTTCCGGGCGGCATCCTTGAGTGTGGTCTGCTATATTGTGTGTTGTCGGGAGGGCACGATACTTCTCGTTTAGTTGTCTGGATTGCTCGTTCTTCTCTCTGTATTTTTCTCTTTTATAGAACGTTTATGTCGTACCCTGTTTTATCCAGTTATTGTTCTTCTCACATTAACTCGTCGCCCCAATACAATGCCACATGCCATATGCCAGGCATGGCAGGCATGGCAGGGCATGGTAGGGCATGGCAGGGCAGGCTCCCACAATAATGCCAATAACCGTAAAAAACAAAAACCAGCAGAGAATGGTACACGTGATAACCGAAGCACGTCTACACCTCAGTCAGACAGAAATAAAAAAGTGAGGTCCGCGCACATACGTATCACGTACATGCGGTACGCTGTACAAGTCGCCACGGAAACCGAGAAGACCGCGTACCACCCAGAAAAATAGACAGAATGACACAAAACAAACCGACGTCGACAAATCGAAGTCGAAAAGATTAAAAATCGAAAAAGGGAAGAGAAAGAACCAATTTCAATCCAAGCCAGAAAGCAAGGAAGCAAGAAAGGAACACGCAAACAACAGAATGCGCACCTTTTCGCAGATTACAGGCTCGCAAGCAGCTACGCGAGGGGTGTAGAACAGAGACAAGAACCAGAAAACTGGCATACTTACTTCCCTATCAAGGAACACCAGGGAAGCGAAGAAGAAAAAACTGACACAAAAAACAAAAGGAAGACAAAGAATCAATGCCTAAAGAAAATGAAGATAGCAAAAAGCAAAAATCACAAATACAGACAGAGACACAAAGAGGGGCAAACTGGAAAAAGGGAGAGAGCAAAACGAAAAAATAACAGGAAAAAAAGCAAGAACATCGCGTCGCATTTTCTGCTCTGCTTCTTGGATGACAATTTATTAAATAATATATCAATGTAAGTATTTCTGCTCTGTGTCGTGATTTGTTGACCACGGAACTCGTATTTCACTCTACTAGAACTAAATAATCGGCACGGACACTCACTACTTGTTGCGCAGGATGTTCACCGGCAAAAAGACCTTAGGGTTAAACTTACTACCTGGTACTGTATCGTGAATAACACACACGTGGTGATACTGTATTATTGTGAATGACACACACTGAGTTTAACAGTATCAATGCTCGTAGCCTGAGACCTTGTCTTTGTTGAAATTCGCCTAAGAGTAGTAGCAGAAGTCTGAGGAGTTGCTGCTTCTTACTGGTAGTATTTAAGAGGCTCTGATTGTGATGAAAAAGGTGTCGAATCGACCCGGCGCCTTACATAAGTGTTGCCTGTAGCCTATCCACACGTTCTACCAGGTATTAAACTTCCGTTTGTGAGATGTGGTCAGACGATTTGGAGGAGATGACTCCCCGGGTGGCTATCTCCACCGCACCGGCCCCTCTCGGGTTTGTCGACATGCCCAAGCTCCACTGACTGGTTGGTAACGACGGCCGGGTCCGCTGTTGCATGCAGTTGGAGCGACGGGTTACATCGACACGCAACACGCATTCTAAACGTGGAAGTAAGCTCTACGTTTACAAATCGGGTGGAGGATATCATGGAACTGGAGAAATATATAGCATGAAACTGGAGAAAAAAAACATTTGGTAAGGAGTCGTGACAAGAATTTACATGAATAAATACTGCAGCCGAAACAAAAAAAAACGGATTGGGTTCTCCACGAGAAAGACTGCAGTGATCTTAAGGTAATCGTCTCCGAAGGGGACCCTTAAAAGTCTATTGCCTCCCACTTTTAACATACTCGAATGCCGTTTGAAGCTAATTTTTAGGTTCCCTACTGACTTCGTGTATTACTTCGGCGCACAAAAACTACTACTGTAGTCGTATTGTTTGTTTACATCTACTTCTGAACAATTTTCTACACAGACATCAGTCCACACCAAAACCAAGCTTCGTTTGGGCCCCCTGTCTCCAAGAACTTTTTTCTATCTACGTCTTGATTCTCGATCGAGATCGCAAGTTTTGTTTTGCCTTTTTGAGGTTCTACGCTGAATCAAAAAGGTTGTTTTTGCCGCATGTACTCAAGTGATTTGTGATTCTCAAATCAAGATCAACGTCACTCTGGATTTCCATGTTCGTACAGTCAAAGCCCGGATGCCCTGAACACCACGTGGTTTTAAGAGATTATTTGTAGTCTTTGTATCAGAGGGCAGAGGAGGAGAGAGAGCGGAGCGTAGTTCGAAGCTCGGAGCGGAGAACGGAGTGCTGGAACTTTCCTCATGAATACACGGCAACATTCATCATAGCGCCTGCGAAGATATACGCAACCCTCTACAACTTGTGACCGTCGCTGCTGGAACGATCAAACCGATCACTCTCTCTGACTCTTCACGGCAATGGACGCGTTCTACGATGGAGGTAGCACATTTCCGTTAATTTTATTCTGAATGACGGGGTTCCTTACTCGTAGCCCAAAATCGTCGGAATGCCAAATCATATTTCGAAGAAGGACGTTTTTGTGTACTCGGTGACATGGGATTATTCATCGGGACGCAGTTTGATTTTTGCTGGAGTCAGTTTTCGGGTGAGGTACGACGCTCCTCAACTCTGGAGCCTCAGAACAATTGGGGTGAACCTCTGTTGTAGAAGAACGCCTGAGTGACGAGACCGAAGATACATTCAAGAAGTTATAGGACCTAAGAACAGCCTACGACAGTCCCGCAGGAAGAAACACGGCCACCGGAGCGAAACCTTCTGTATAACACATATACTCCAAACCATTGCAATTGAAACGACGGCCGCATTCCAAACGATGACCATAGTCAGAACATAAAATGCCAAGTAGTACCCTTCTCGCCCATGCCCCTCAAAGTAGCGCAGGGTTGGTGACCTGACACATTATTCCTCGCATCACTCAAACATGGTACTCATCGAATAATGCCCATACCCCCTGTTTCACCTTCTAAAGGCAGACTCAATACGAACTTACGGATAGACATAAATGGGTTCGCAGCAAAAGATTTCGTCATAATATCCGCGTGCTGCTCTTCCGGAGCTACGAACGGAGTGTCTATCTTCTTGGCACGAAGAAGCTCTCTGACAAAATGCAAACGCACGTCGATATACTTACTCCGAGCAGACCCAGTAGGCTTCTCAGGCAACGGTATGGCCCCCTGCTGATCCTTAATAATCCGAACACATGATCCGCTTAACTCTGGACAAATAAACCACAACGCCGCGCCCATAAACAAAGCTTCCTTCACATCTTCACCGAGGGCGACATACTTTGCTTCTGCTGTGGACACTGTGACACACCTGCGTGCTACTTGCCCGACTGACGGCCGCACCCTCTAGAGTAATTACCGTCCCTGATACCGAGAGCCTATCGTTCGACTTATCAGCATAATCAGCATCACTACACGCAGTCAAATCCAATCCCGATCCCCGCATAAAAGTCAAGCCCATTGACCTGGTCCCGTGGAGGCAAGCCGTAATCTTCAAAACTTCCTTCCAATGCCTCTCCGTAGAGTTGTAGGAGTGGGGTGTCACAGCACGCACAGCGTTCGAGATGCCCGGTCTCGGCATGGTCGACAACCACATCAAGCTGCCTACAGCCTCCTTGTACGGCCAGCCTTCTCCAAGTTCGCCCTCCTCTCTTGGACCTAGTTCCACACTGAGGGTCGCGAGGATGTCAGAAGATGGGATAACACCGAAACGATGCAGCATGTTTTAAACGCCTTCTGCGTAATCTCCAATGTCCTAAATTCCCAGTCGCGTTTGAAAACACCACCAGTATAACAAGTCTGTTCGCCGAGGTTATTCGTGGGGAATTTCGTAACTAACGCGGCATGGAAAGCTCTGCATGTCTCGTCCGATCCTGCGATCACGATGTCATATATATGAACGGCCATGATCAGTTCTACCTTGCCGTCCAGAACCTTGCGAAACGCACGCCGGTCATACCTACATTGCTCCATACCATACTCTACCACGGTCTCCACTAATAACCCGGCCCACTGCCGTCTGCTCTGCTTTAGACCATACAGTGATTTGTTTAGACAGACGATCGTTCCTGACACGTCACCACCCCCGTCGGGTAGTTTCACGTATATCTCGGCGTCAATTTCGTGCGAACATAAGCTTGCGCGGCGTGTAGATAAACAATCTGTGAATCATGTTCATCGGCAGCAACCACCAGAAATCTTGCACCTGAATAAAACCTTCAGCCACAAGTCTGGCCTCTATCGTTAATATCAGGCCATCCTTGTCCGTCTTGGAGGTAGGTTTACTGAGACCGTTTCCTATGCGGTTCGAGTTTTGAGCTTCAGATTTTGACCCGATGGCATTTTCAAATATGAGCTTGACAAATCAAAAGGGTCTTCCTATGCGGAAAAATCAGATATTTTGTGCATGTAGGGATTCGAGCAAACGCCGAGACCAACTGCTGTTTTTGTGATTTGGCGCCGCGAAGAGACGCGCTGGGTGCGCTGCCCTCCGCGTAGGACCCAAGCGTCCGAGCCAACGCTGACTGCCTCTAGCCTTGTGGCGAAGAGACGTGGCGAGTGCGCTAGAGTCAACCTGTCTTGGTATTTTGTGTTTCATTTTGTGACTTCACTGCTGCTGCTGCTGCTGCTGCTGCTGTACAGCTGCAGTGTAGTCTACGAGTACGTATCCACGGAGAGGCTCGTGCCGAGTGCTCTTCTCTTGGTCTCCAGACCCGAGCTCGCGCCAGCCGACTCTAGTCTGGCCACGGAGGGACGCGCCGTCGGCGCGTCGGGCGCGAAGCAACGTCGGTATACAGCTGTATCACCATCCAACTCATCGATCATTCTGCTGCTTGGATAACATCTTGAATTTAGAGAGCATGCCATTTTTCGATTTGAAAATCTGATGACCCAGGTCGTCGGATTTTGGGCCAAAATCCGACGACTTGGGTCATCGGATTCTCAAATCGAAACATTTCCGGTCGGATTTTGCATATTTGGACTGCAAAAGCAGGGTCATTCATTTTTGAGATCGAAAAATACAAATCTGAAGCTCGAAATCAAACCGCATAGGAAATAGCCTTAGAGGTTTTCGCCCTTGTGGTGGTGTGGTGGCCTCGTACGTACCGGTCGTTTTGTGACCGTCCAACTCAATTTTCATGCCCTCGTGCCACGCCGCTTCGTACTGAGAACGCTCTACATCTGCTAAGGATTGCGGGTGCGGTTCAATGTCCTCCGGGAAACCACTCGACATGCACACGCCCAACTCCGCTTTATTCTCCACAGCTCGTCCTCCGGCCATCAAGGCCACTGCATCCTCCGTCGTCCAGGATGTACGATGCACGATACTCCCAGGCTTCGTCCACCACTCGTACGCTGCCGAAAAGAGCGCGTCTGCGGTTCCATCGTTCATCCTTACCTGGTGCACAGCAGATTCACTCTCCAGGCATTGGTTCTGACCCCGGGTCCGGCCCCGTACTGTCGGGGGGAGCCGTCCCCAGCTGCTGAGCTCGAGTGCTGGCCTCCCCGACAGGACCCCGGGGGGATCCTCACCGTTTCCTTGGCCGTTGTGGGAGGCTGATGCTGGGCCCGGGTCACTTCCGGCTCTCTCTGCCGGGACGGAAGAATGGGCGCCCCCTTGAGACGAACCCATCATCTCGGCTGTTTCAGTCCGCCCCCTTGAGACGAACCCATCGTCTCGGGTGTTTCGTCGCCGGCCTCGCCGGCGGCAGATGCTTGCTGTGGGCGCCCCTGCATAAACACGTCCAGGTATAAACCCCACGTGACGTCGAGGTCGTTTAAGTGGGCCAAACCGTCGTCCAGCTCATCCACCACCCCCCATCACCTCGAACCGACCTGTTCACGTCGTCTGCCTCGGACTCCCTTTTATCCGTGGATTGGGCATCGACACGAGTACGAGTAGGAAATGGTAAAGAAAGGTATGCCCAACCAGAGCCCTCGACCAATCGACCATAAAACAGACAGACGTCATGTTGTTGTTGTTGTTTTCTTCACATTAAACCGTTCTTTCTACGCGTCGACGTCCAGCACAACCAATGTCCATGCCGATTCTTCAAACCAGAGAGATACAAGTTCTGTGGTCACAAAGCTACGCCACAGAGATACTACGTTGCCACGTATGTAATGCAACAAGAGGAGTAGCAGAAAACCCGACCAAGGGAATGCGGAGAGGGGGGGGAAGAGGAGTAGCAGGGAAACTGCAGTGGACGAAAGTAGGAAGGAGATGGCAGATAGGGTAGCCAGGTACCGGGCAGACTAAGAAGTAGAACATGCCTATACTACTCGTACCACCAACTGGTGCAGCTGGTTCGAACGTGGTCTTCCTTTGTCTTCCTGTTGTTTTTGTTTATTTTTATTTCATTTTATTGTCTTCTTTGCGGTGACCCTATATGCCGGCGTCCCCGGTGGCTTGGTAGGTGGTCCGCGAGCCTGTCAAGATCAATTTCGTGAGTTCGAGTCTCACCGAGTGCATGCTCATAGGGACTTTTTCTTGCATAAAAAATTGATAAGCGGAAAGCGCGAAAGCGTGAGTTGGCTACATTCGATGAAAATCGACGAGCAGTGGGAATGCTGAACCCTATGCGCGATAAAAACTAAAGGCACGTACCGGGGGGGAGAAGGGACGACACCTGTGACCACGGCTTGTCCAGAAGATCGTCGAGGGTAAAACCTCGTACGAGTGGGCCGGAAAGTAAAAGTGATAATTAAAAAAAAAAAAAAAAAAAAAAAAAAAAAAAAAAAATGTGATTTTCATTTCTCTTCCTTTCTCCGATTGATAAGCCTTATTGAAGGAGTCGTGTGGCGTGGGTGGATGACGAGCCTGCTCTGCTTGTTTCGTACTGTCTGACGCCGAGGGGCCCGGCATAGTTGACGAACGCTGGACGATGGTGGCAGACAGGGTAGCAAGGGACCAGGCGGGCCAGCAGGGAGACCCTGGCTGTGCTACTCGTACCATAAACTGCTGCCGCTACCTGGAGCATGCCTTGTGCTTTGTTTGGTTTGCCTGTTATTTTTCCCTTGGTTCTTAGTCTTACTCTGTTGACGACTAGTGGTGTTTTCTTCTTTTTCTTTTTTTTTCCAGCTCGTTCTTTTCAAGTGTCTGCCACGTCCCCTACGTGGGGGTGCGATGGTTTGCTGCTATACTGAAGTATATACATATACCAGGTATATCTAGTTTCTTTTTTTGTTTCTTTTCTCTTTCGAATTGTCTTTGTTTTTGTTTTTGTTTTTTCTCTTTGTTTCGTTTTTGTTTCTCTAGGTCATGGAATGTGTATGTCGTGCCTGTCGTACGCAGTATGATGACATGGCATTGCATTACATACGTGGCAACGTAGTATCTCTGTGGCGTAGCTTTGTGACCACAGAACTTGTATCTCTCTAGGTTTGAAGAATCGGCACGGACACTGGTGGTGCTGGATGTCGACGCGTAGAAAGAACGGTTTAATGTGAAGAAAACAACAACAACAACAACATGACGTCTGTCTGTTTTATGGTTGATTGGTCGAGGGCTCTGGTTGGGCATCGACACGAGTACGAGTAGGAAATGGTAAAGAAAGGTATGCCCAACCAGAGCCCTCGACCAATCGACCATAAAACAGACAGACGTCATGTTGTTGTTGTTGTTTTCTTCACATTAAACCGTTCTTTCTACGCGTCGACGTCCAGCACAACCAATGTCCATGCCGATTCTTCAAACCAGAGAGATACAAGTTCTGTGGTCACAAAGCTACGCCACAGAGATACTACGTTGCCACGTATGTAATGCAACAAGAGGAGTAGCAGAAAACCCGACCAAGGGAATGCGGAGAGGGGGGGGAAGAGGAGTAGCAGGGAAACTGCAGTGGACGAAAGTAGGAAGGAGATGGCAGATAGGGTAGCCAGGTACCGGGCAGACTAAGAAGTAGAACATGCCTATACTACTCGTACCACCAACTGGTGCAGCTGGTTCGAACGTGGTCTTCCTTTGTCTTCCTGTTGTTTTTGTTTATTTTTATTTCATTTTATTGTCTTCTTTGCGGTGACCCTATGTGATTTTCATTTCTCTTCCTTTCTCCGATTGATAAGCCTTATTGAAGGAGTCGTGTGGCGTGGGTGGATGACGAGCCTGCTCTGCTTGTTTCGTACTGTCTGACGCCGAGGGGCCCGGCATAGTTGACGAACGCTGGACGATGGTGGCAGACAGGGTAGCAAGGGACCAGGCGGGCCAGCAGGGAGACCCTGGCTGTGCTACTCGTACCATAAACTGCTGCCGCTACCTGGAGCATGCCTTGTGCTTTGTTTGGTTTGCCTGTTATTTTTCCCTTGGTTCTTAGTCTTACTCTGTTGACGACTAGTGGTGTTTTCTTCTTTTTCTTTCTTTTTTCGAGCTCGTTCTTTTCAAGTGTCTGCCACGTCCCCTACGGGGGGGTGCGATGGTTTGCTGCTATACTGAAGTATATACATATACCAGGTATATCTAGTTTCTTTTTTTTGTTTCTTTTCTCTTTCGAATTGTCTTTGTTTTTGTTTTTGTTTTTTCTCTTTGTTTCGTTTTTGTTTCTCTAGGTCATGGAATGTGTATGTCGTGCCTGTCGTACGCAGTATGATGACATGGCATTGCATTACATACGTGGCAACGTAGTATCTCTGTGGCGTAGCTTTGTGACCACAGAACTTGTATCTCTCTAGGTTTGAAGAATCGGCACGGACACTGGTTGTGCTGGATGTCGACGCGTAGAAAGAACGGTTTAATGTGAAGAAAACAACAACAACAACAACAATGCAATGCCATGTCATCATACTGCGTACGACAGGCACCACATACACATTCCATGACCTAGAGAAACAAAAACGAAACAAAGAGAAAAAACAAAAACAAAAACAAAGACAATTCGAAAGAGAAAAGAAACAAAAAAAGAAACTAAAATATACCTGGTATATGTATATACTTCAGTATAGGAACAAACCATCGTACCCCCCCGTAGGGGACGTGGCAGACACTTGAAAAGAACGAGCTCGAAAAAAGAAAGAAAAAGAAGAAAACACCACTAGTCGTCAACAGAGTAAGACTAAGAACCAAGGGAAAAATAACAGGCAAACCAAACAAAGCACAAGGCATGCTCCAGGTAGCGGCAGCAGTTTATGGTACGAGTAGCACAGCCAGGGTCTCCCTGCTGGCCCGCCTGGTACCTTGCTACCCTGTCTGCCACCATCGTCCAGCGTTCGTCAACTATGCCCGGCCCCTCGGCGTCAGACAGTACGAAACGAGCAGAGCAGGCTCGTCATCCACCCACGCCACACGACTCCTTCAATAAGGCTTATCAATCGGAGAAAGGAAGAGAAATGAAAATCACATAGGGTCACCGCAAAGAAGACAATAAAATGAAATAAAAATAAACAAAAACAACAGGAAGACAAAGGAAGACCACGTTCGAACCAGCTGCACCAGTTGGTGGTACGAGTAGTATAGGCATGTTCTACTTCTTAGTCTGCCCGGTACCTGGCTACCCTATCTGCCATCTCCTTCCTACTTTCGTCCACTGCAGTTTCCCTGCTACTCCTCTTCCCCCCCCTCTCCGCATTCCCTTGGTCGGGTTTTCTGCTACTCATAGTCCTGCAGCGCGTCTACAGGAAAACTTCAGTGAGGGAAGCTATACGTATACGTATACGTCTGTGCATCTCATTTCATTTCCAACATTCTCAAATATATCTGAATCTCCAATATTCGCAAATTCTCTACTATTCTCAATCGATACACAATCAATTTAAAAACGGAAATCACCACAGCAGTCAATCAACAAAGCCAAACGTGTCTGGTGCGGACGTAAGTCCTTGCTAGTGGCGCCTCGATCCCGTCTCTTTCCTCCTCTCTCTTGGGGCACCGCATCCCGAAGAGATGACGCAGACTCCTCCCCCTGCGCCCATCTTCACTCTCTCCCTCGACTCCTTCCCCGGGGGCAACGTCCCCCCCATCAACCACTTGCGGGCGTGGTGCTTCAGCAGTCCAGGCGGATTCTGCCAGAACACTTTCAGCGTCGCTCCCGCCGTCTCTACCTTCTCTCCCGGCTCCTGCCGGCCAAACTCCCTCTTTCTTTCATATAATAATATACGTTCTACATTTGTGTCGCCAGCGCGCAGCGAACCCACCGATTCAGGCAGATGCTTGGCTATCCCGGGGTGTTGCAGCAGCGACGGTTACGCGGCGGTCGACACGACGGCGGCGGTAACGGTGCTTTCTGCATGCGCTTCATCGTCGCAACCAAAGTGCAGCAATCTTCCGACTGCTGACGTTGCTGACGGTGCTGCTGGATCTGCTGCTGTCCCTGCAACTACTACTCTCCAGCGCCTTCGCCACCAGTGCGAAGCGATTCTACCAGGTCCGGCCCAAACTTGGCCCCGCTGGGATCGCTGCTGCCCTCCTGGTGCGGCATATCCTGACTCTTCTCACACACACGTCCTCTCCTCCAGGACCTCGATCTCATCTTCAAAATACACACACGCTGGCTCCCTCACGAAGCACATCATCTAAAAAGAAAAGACATGCTGCACGCAGGTTCCCGCCTCTTTGGGTTGGCCTGTGCTACGCTTGCCAATAGAAGATCATCGGTACCCACCAGTGTGTTGATTGATCCCTAAAGGTATAGGCGCAGCTGGCACGGAAACGCGTGGCTGACTCCAGACATGAAACGGAACTCCGCTTATATTACATCCTCGCTGTATAGTTGACTCGCCTCACGGTGGGAGAGGTTTTACTACAAACTTTTGCACACGAAATCGCTTAAACTCGATTCCACGATCATCGACCTCTCGCAAACACGACCGCTTAAACTGTCGCTCGGAGATGAACCATCCATGGACGAGATGACGGAAGCACTTAAGGGGATGTCAAACTGGAAAGCTGTCGGGCCAGATGGTCTCCCGGCCGAACTCCTGAAAATCGACCACCCCGCATTCGCCCAGTGCTTTCACAACAACCTTGTCAATGTTTGGGTAACAGGAGAAGTCCCCCAGCAATGGAAAGATGCGATCATCAAGGTCCTTCACAAAAAGAAGGACCGAACTGATTGCAACAACTACAGAGGGATTTCGTTGGTTGCCCACACAGGCGAAGTCTTGTTAAAAATCGTCGCGTTGCGCCTCAGCAACTACTGCGAGACCGAGGAATTACTCCCGGAGGAACAGTGCGGCTTCCGCCCCGCACGATCAACGATTGATATGTTGTTCGTCGTGCGCCGGTTGCAAGAGCTTGGAAGACAAAGGAAAATCCCCCCGTACTTGTGCTGCATCGATCTGCAGAAAGCGTACGACTCTGTCGACCGAGAGCCGTTATGGGAAGTACCCACACGTTTTGGCGTACCAATCAACATGCTGAGAATTATCCGTAATTTCCACGATGGCATGCGGGCTCGCGTGCGTACGGATGACGGCGAGCACTCGGAATGGTTTAATGTCACGCAGGGGCTGCGGCAAGGTTGTGTGCTATCACCGTTACTGTTCAACGTATTTTCCGCTGCTGCGTTGCACGTCGTACTAGTACGCTTTAGCCATGACGAAGCCATCGTAAGGGATTTGGTCCAACTCAGCTATGCTGGAGTAGTCGGAACGAAGGAGCAGGAGCCGTTGGTGTGCGTGCGAAGGGTTGTATGGGGCATGTTGTACGCCGATGACGCAGGGATTGTCTCGAAGTCGGCTGAAGGGCTCGCGAAAATGATGACAGTCATCGTGACTGTCTTCGAAGCAGCAGGCCTACAGAGTCGGAAAAGAAGACAGAGACTATGCTTCTACAAACGCCAGACCAGACAACCCTCGCACCACCGCTCGTTATCGAAGCAGCAGGCCAGAGGTATAAGCAGACGGCCCAGTTCTTGTACCTAGGCGGCATTATTCACGAAAACGCTGACCTCTCGCTTGAAATCGACCGACGGATCCGTCTCATGCGAGCATGCCTCAAACGGTTCGGCCCGGAGCTGTAAGATAGGACGACCGCCCCCCCCTTAGCCTGAAAGTCCGAATGCTGAAGGCCGAGGTGATTGAGACCCTGCTGTACGGGTGTGTGACGTGGACCCTCAGAGCGGAACACTTTGCCAAGCTTCGAACGTCTCACCACCAAGTCCTGTTGCGAGTCATTGCATTGGCTTCCAGCGCCGACTTCGTACTGACCATGCCACCCTCTCGTACGCGAAGGCCCTCAAGATGACACGTTGCGAGAGCATCGAAACGACCATCCGCAAACGGCGTCTCTTCTTCGCGGGGGGGGTGGCACGGCAAAGCAAGGATCGATTACCCAGTCGGGTGATGTTCGGGACGATTGCTGGTGGGGAGAACCCGAGACCTGGCGGACAGGTTAAGACTTGGCATATATGCGTAGTCGAAGACCGTAGGGAGTTCCGAGCCACCGAAGGGTCAACGGAACTTTCTCCCTTGGTGTTTGGAGTTGAGACCGCACTTTGACCCACTGCTGCAAAAAAGGCGGGGAAGTGGTACCGGGGGATCCTGGAAGCAGCCGAACTGTTCATGGTGAGGTGGCACGAGGCTGAGGCTGAGCTGAGCAGGCAGCGCCGCGCATCCGCCGTGGGTGATGTCCAAGGGAATGGGGGGAGGAGGGGCAACAAGAGGAGTAGCAGAAAACACGACCAAGGGAATGCGGAGAGGGGGGGGGGGGGTAGAGGAGTAGAAGGGAAACTGCAGTGGACGAAAGTAGGAAGGAGATGGCAGATAGGGTAGCCAGGTACCGGGCAGACTAAGAAGTAGAACATGCCTATACTACTCGTACCACCAACTGGTGCAGCTGGTTCGAACGTGGTCTTCCTTTGTCTTCCTGTTGTTTTTGTTTATTTTTATTTCATTTTATTTTCTTCTTTGCGGTGACCCTATGTGATTTTCATTTCTCTTCCTTTCTCCGAATGATAAGCCTTATTGATGTAAACTGCCGGCGTCCCCGGTAGCTTGGCAGGTGGTCCGCGTGCCTGTCAAGATCAATTTCGTGGGTTCAAGTCTCACCGAGTGCATGCTCATAGGCATTTTTTCTTACATTAAAAATTGATTAGCGGAAAGCGCGAGAGCGTGAGTTAGCTACATTCGATGAGAATCGACGAGCAGTGGGAATGCTGAACCCTATGCGCGACAAAAATAAAGGCACGTACCGGGGGGGAGAAGGGACGACACCTGTGACCACGGCGTGTCCAGAAGATGGTCGAGGGTAAATCCTCCTACGAGTTAGGCTGGAAAGTAAAAGTGATGTTGAAAACAAATAAAATAAAATAAAATAAAATACAATAACAGCTCTCGGTCGACAGAGTCGTACGCTTTCTGCAGATCGATGAAGCATAAGTACAGGAGGATTTTCCTCTGTCTTCCGAGCTCTTGCAACCGGCGCACGACGAACAACATAACATTCGTTGATCGTGCAGGGCGGAAGCCGCACTGCTGTTCCTCCGGGAGTAATTCCTCGGTCTCGCAGTAGTTGCTGCGGCGGGACGCCCACGATTTTCAACAAGACTTTGCCTGCGTGGGCAACAAGCGAAATCCCTCTGTAGTTGTTGCAATCAGTTCGGTCGTTCTTTTTGTGAAGGACCTTGATGATCGCATCTTTCCATTGCTGGGGGACTTCTCCTGTTACCCAAACGTTGACAAGGATTGTCTGTGTCTGACGTACGATTATCTACGGTGGAAGTAGGACACGTATTTAAGGAGAAGACAAACAAGATAATGATACGTGGATGCAGCCTCGGACCGAACGAATCTCGGGAGTAGAGTGTTTGCGATAGAGGTAAAAAAAAAAAAAACTTAACTTCTGCTAAAAAAGTGAATTTCCTTCCCTTCCTGGTATCGGTGTGTTTGCGAGTGAGGTAAACCAAATCCTGCAGGCAACGCCTCCGAAAATAAGAAGGGAAGTGGGGAGGTGAGGCAACGCGGCAAACAAACAAAAAAAGAAGAACGGAAAAAAAACAGCGGCAGCCCAGCAACATTTCGGCGGCAGAGTTGACCGCGAAGCCACCATTATTGCCATCCCACGACTACAAGCCGCAGCACAGCAAGCGGCAGCTAGCTGGCGATAGCCGCAGCTAGGGGCAGCTTAGCAACAAGAATAAACAGCGTCAGCACCAGCACCAGCACCAGCACCAACCAGCGTCCGTTTTTAGATTGCTGTTGCTGCTATGGTTGTTGTTCGGAAATCAGAAGTGACGAACTTACGAAAATTAATACAACGTACTCTTGGAACTTTCAACTCACGCTATAAATATACAGCATCCAACCTACCAAGCACCTACCACGTATGCCTCGCACATCGCGCACAGGAGGCCCATCGAATACCCTCACGTACCAAGTACCACCAGAATCGCCACCAACGCGGTCGTGCTCGACACCGGCACCGTGAATGCGTACCTATAAGGCGCGTGGCCGACTAACCAGCACCAGCACCAGCAGCAGCACCACCACAAACAAGCGCAACCACCTGTTCCACAGCACAGTAAGCAGCACACCCACAAGAACAGCCAACGAGGAGCACCACAAACCAGGCGCAGTCGGTATTGGAAATTGTTTTGAAGACCTCGCTCGCGTAGCATACATGTAACCTCGTGTCCCGCTGGGGAAATAGTTGCGTACCACGCCACCACCCCCCGTCCCGTTGAGAACGTAATATGTACCATCCGGTCCAGTAGTGAAAAGCCGTATGTTTGTACTGTCTCGTCTCGTCGAGATAAGGTGCACTTACTTGTCGTACTTCTGCTGTTGTTTCCGTTCGTGTCGCGCCCCGTCGAGTCGAGAAATTGCACACAGACCGTCCCGTCCCGTCGAGGAAGGTATACACTACCGCCGAAGATGGTTCTTCGATTGATTCACACTCAACAACACCTTATTTTTTCAACAATGAATGGACGATAGGGAATCTAAAGTATCGATGGCGATTATATTGCGCGTGCATCCCTAACGAAGAAAAACACATCTCCCTGGCACCCCAGGAAATGAAAAGAAGCGGGTAGGTCAGCGTACAGACGTATACGGTTCCGACACCCCAAAGATCCCGTCGCTCAGAGGGGGTGAGGGTGTTGCAAGGAGTTTCCCTGGGCTGGGTAATCGATCGATCTTTTGCCCCTCCCTACAGCTCGTAACTCCATCATATTGTCATACTTTTGGATATTCATAGGGGGGAGGGTAGGGTAGTCCGCTACCATCCCATTCTACAAGAATAAACAATACTTGACTCGTTCTGGTGCACCTCTTAGAACGGTAGCAGGGCGTAACATATGCGGTGCGGTGAGATGTGTTGCCCTGTCGCGCATTGTTTTCGTTAATCCTGTTTTTTCTGATCATAGCAGTGTTTTGCGGCTTGCCGTACCAGGGAGGTGCTGTGTTGAGGGACGCACGCGCAAGTGATTCAATACAAGAAACGTTCGAAGTGAGATTCGAACACGTGCCCTATAAGCGAAAAACTGTGATGGTATCATTGGATTTCGAGAGTTTTATTTGGTTGTAACAGAGAGGCTGAGATATTGGTAAAAAAGGCCGATCGAATACCCGGCTCACGGTATTCCTGATAAGATTTATAGGTGTAAAATATCGATTAACTGCCCAGCCCGGAGTAGTACCCGTAACCTTTACAGGGATTTCAGATCGATGGATTACCCAGTTCAGGGTAGTCGTCATAACATGGAAGATATTGTGAGGATTACCCTGGACCAGGGAATCGACGGGGTTTTTTATATTTTGATGACTACCTTGGGCTTTGTAGTCTATCGACATTTACCCCAATAGCCAAGTACGCAACACCTTTGCGTCTGCTTCACCGGAGGCTCAAAATAAGCGTGTTTGTCGCCGCGAAACGTGTTGCTGTCGCCTGGTTATTCCGTGATTTTTTATCGTCACTATGTCGTTGTTTTTTTTCAAATTGCAAAAATTCTAAGCTAGCCGGCACTTCAGTCTACAAATGATAAAACGCGCGGGTTAGACGTACATTGTGGTGACGCATACTACCTCGAAAATGTTAGGAAAACACCGCCTCCGGGGGGCATCTGGCCGACTAGTTTACACCATGTTTGGTAGTGATATTAGGGAAGGTCGGGAAATATTCGCGATGATTGGAGGCATTTTGCAATACAAGTTACGAGTCCAGAACCGGAAGTTTGTAGACATGCACCAAAGCGGGAATGTTACGTTACAATCTCCTGGCCGGCAAAAAGCGCCGATCGACGCGATTGTTACAATTTTCCAGGCGACGGTATAATATATAATGTTTGTGGAGTTGATCAATGCGCTGGAGTAGAATATTTCGAACAATGTCACAAAGCCGGGATAGCAGAGGAATAACCCCCCCCCTCCTTTTATTACACTCCAGTAGCCCCGAGAGCGCTTAGAGGGCTTAAACGTTGAGGAGGGGGTGTTTTGGTGTGGAGCTTAAACGTTCAGGAGTGGATGTTTTGGTGTGGGGATCACGAATACGTCGTCAGAATATATCCGATTCGCACTGGGATCCACATGCAGCTACACTTCCATGGTGGCCTTTCCTTGGGAATTTTGTAGTTCCTACGGGTTTATAAAAGAAATAGTCCGAATTCTGAGTTTAGTTCTGATCAAAAGTTCTGAGTATGGCTATTAATGGTAGGCGCAATTTCGACGCTGCTGGTTGACGAGGGAAGAAAATGCTGAACCCTTCTCGCGATATCAACGCAGGCATGTACCGTAGTGGGAAGGTGTTGTGTGCTCCCACCCAGATCTGAGCTACGGCGTCCAGGAAGAGGTGAGAAAAGAAGGGCGTAGATAAAAAATGGGATACAAAAACAGATGGTACTGGCGAGAGGCATGACGGAACGTGAAGCAGGTACCACGATAGGTGCCGCTATGCACTTTGAAGCACCAAGTCACGTTCACGATCTGATGTACACAAACAAGTATGGGGATACGAAACATACTGCTGTACCTGGTACGTGACAGGACGTGGGCACAATACAACATACCAGTACTGGTTTAGTACTATTACGGGGGGGCATACTGAATATGACCTACGGTACAACACAAAAACATTCATATTTCGTTATTTTTTCTCACAATATTTGATCCTATTTACTACTTTTTTTATTTATTTTTTCGTCATCACTTTTACTTTCCAGCCCACTCGTAGGAGGTTTTACCCTCGACGATCTTCTGGACAAGCCGTGGTCACAGGTGTCGTCCCTTCTCCCCCCCGGTACTTGCCTTTTTTTTTTTGTCGCGCATAGGGTTCGGCATTCCCACTGCTCGTCGATTTTCATCGAATGTAGCTAACTCACGCTCTCGCGCTTTCCGCTTATCAATTTTTGATGCAAGAAAAAGTCCCTATGAGCATGCACTCGGTGGGACTTGAACCCACGAAATTGATCTTGATAGGCACACGGACCACCTACCAAGCCACCGGGGACGCCGGCTACCGTAATAATCTGTATCAATAGACTACATCACGCACTAATTCCTGCGGATCACGATAATACACGCACTCATTGCCGCTCTGATCACATGCTTTGGGTTAGGACAATATGTGCGTTATGCTCGTTGTAGTTTGTAGATCCGCTTCGTTGGCTCCGCCCTTCTTTTCTCTCTGATTATTACTTAGTCCTTGCTCTGATCCGGGGTCACATAGAAGGGCACGATGGGATTCGAAATCACGAAATCAACGCTAGCAGTATTCGAGGGTACCACGGTGAAAGAAGTTGGGGCATGTTCAACTACATCTCTGACCAATGCCCATCGCCAGTGTTGTAGCCGATGGCAACAGCAGGCGGCACAAGTACTCTGTAGCAGGAGGCAGGAGTAGGCCGTATTAGTTCCACCAGTAGCATGTAGTAGCCGAGTTATACGATGGGTAACATCGGTATCGATAGGCAGCGGCAACAACAGTCTATGGTGTGTCATGTTGCGGTGCGCTACGTATCTCCGAGACCAGTCTGCGGCATTTCTACGACCGGCGCTTTACCCCAGCGAACAGTTTCGTTGTTCACGGGGTGCTTTAGTAGATATCGTTGTGGCCGAAAACGGGCAAGCTTTAAGTGCCTAGAAGAGAGAGCGTAGGCCCGCCCCACCATTTCTCACTTCTCTCACCACCGCCACTAGACTCCGATGTCTTTAGTTCTCCAAGTTTTATTTGGCCGCATAAGCGGCCCACGCTAGATACCATCTCTGGGACTGGATCATCTGTGGGTCACCATCTGTTCAATACCATCAAGTGAGCATGCTGGACCCAGCGCCCGCCTGTGTGACTACCTGTCAACGGTGTAACAACTATACCACCGGATCGAGAATTGGTGTCAGGAGTGGATGAAATTGCTTTCGTGCTGTCTCAACGTGGATGAAAAGGCTTTGTTTTCACAGTGCGCTTTGTATGTGTACGGTAATTGACTGGTGCTGCTTGTCAATCGACAGACACTGTCCATCTCAGTTGCTGTGTCCATGATAGCCATTGCCGGCCGCCATAAAATATGGAACCGGTGTATCGATAGGCATCATTGTCGTCTGCAGTACATTGTGCGAGCTTTCCACTGATAGCCATTGTCAGGTACAATAGACTTCATCCAGAGATTACCGAAGGCTGCTGCCGGAAAACTACAGCAGTATGTTGGGGAAATGAACCTATCGTCCACCGGCGACAAGAGATTGAGAAACGTGCTGATCGATACCTACCGCTTACGACGACGATCCACTCATCAATTGCATCATATTATATTGCTATTGTAATGCACATTGTCTATTACCCAGGGAGTAAATACGTTGCCATTCCCATAATCAGGAAGAAACCAAAATTGCGTACTACCTCTGGTATGAATACTTATTTCGTGAGGGGGGGGCTCCAGTTTTGGTGCAGTATGTATAATGTGTTCAGGTCAGAATATTTATAGAATATCAGGTCAGAAAAATTGTAAAATGCTCCATGTTCGAAATACTCAGATTATACTGTTAATGCTGTTGTTTCTTTTTCGTATGTGGAAATTTATATTAGTAGTATGATTGGAGCAAGCGCTGCACAATTGTGAGGCAGAACACGGAATATGAGCAGTATGTAATGGATTGATCGCGAGACTGCTGTCGTACCACCAGAGATTGAAGAAAATATGTCATTTGACGGCATGTTTGCCCCTTCACGGGCGAACCCCTCTTGGCCCCCGAGATAGCGAGCAGCACATTGATAACTTCGATTTCACCGTCTGTTTACGAGCAACGTGAGTGCTCAGGAATACGGGTAGGATCATGGTGCGGCCGTGTCGTACGTTCCCCTATGTTGTCACCAGGACACCAATTTGTATTATCTTTTAATCACACAGCAGCGGTGGCCGCTGCAATCGTCATTGCTGATCGCCAGTCTCAGAAAGGTTAGAAGCATTGGTGGGGAAAGACTACACCGTCAACAGGCAAGAGGTTTCGGTTTCAATCGTTCGGTTGGATTTATATGTAGTACGCCGTAACCACGTCGACATCACCGGTGCAGTCCGAATGAGCCGGAATGAAGAACGGAAACAGCAAAATATCACATCTAATCCCCATGAATATGTGTCATCTTCCTCCGTCGGTGATGCTGATGGTCATGGTCAACCTCTGTTTGGCCTTGAACATTACGCATTCCACACTGAATCATGGTTAACGAATGTGTATTAACCAAACTTTGTTTTGTGATCGCGAGATTACCACCATTTTTTTCCCTACATGAATGGGTCGCACATACTTACCATAACAACCCGCAATCCTACTCGCCAAACCTGCAATGCAGGGTGTGCATCGGGAGCATCCAGAACAACAATGAGGTTGCGTCAACTCCAGTTGGCGATTCTGTTGGCATTGTTGCTTCTTTGTCTGGTTATAAACTGGCTCGTTTCGACAAGACAGAAGCTCCCCGAAAACCACGACATACCCGCCGTCCTGATAGAGCGTTCACAAGAGAAGTGTCCGCCGTGTGAGCTATTCTTTCGGAAATTGGAGAGAAACGGGGAAAACGATAAGCTGGTTCAAGAGGTGAAAGTGCAGCAACGCGGAGAGCCGAAGAGTGGCACCAGCTTCATGTACGACTGGGCAACAGCAACTCTGTTACGGACGTGCGACTACCTGAAATATTTGTTCGGTGCGGAAAAAGTATGGTCGATTTTCGGGACACGAAGTGGAAAATATACACAACACGCCTCCATGCGTGACACGTTGAAACGCCTATTGATAACTACATCCTAACGCATTGCTCCGTGTGTACCATAGTAGTTTACGCAGCTTAAGGACAAGGCTTTAGAACGAATAAGTTGCGAAAGGTGGCCGTGCCTCACGTTTCACGACATATAATTGAATTCCGTTTTGCACCTCATGCCCCCGCGACGACGCTGAGCTTGTCAGTTAATGTGAGAGTGAGTTAAAAGTGTCGAAGAAGCTGCAGTAGAAAGTTTCTGTTTGGGTGAACGATGAGAACCTGTCACTGGCTCCCGGCATGTGGCCAATTAGCAACGTGATTGTTTGACGTCTCGTCGCGTGGCTCCCGCGCTGCCGAAGTATCATTAATAATGTACGTGTTGTCGCCTGCCGTACCGTAGCAATGTTCAGGTGCAGTTCGGTGGGTGCGTTGTTCCACGTATTCCTCAATGATAAAGTGACGACCGAGAAACAAAGCAATGTACCACCGGGTTTGCTAGTGTCGCGGGGGGCGATATCTTAGGGGGGTGTGCTACCACGAGTGATGAACGATACCAGGTACCAGGTATTTTTTCATCCGGTGGTGCATGCTGACAGCACGCAAAACTATGGATAAAAAGGTAATATAGATGACTGGTTGTTTTTCGTTCGAAATAGTGGCGGCGGCGGCACCGAGGGCGAGAAATATCGGACTCGCAACAAAAATAATATCCGTACGGTTGGCACTCATCCCACGATAAGGTTGGAAATGTTTGGCGACATATTTTCCGATCGACTAAGCCGCTCGACTGAGCAACAGTTAGGGTACTGGTTATATAGTATGATAATTTTGCTAGTTTAGAAGATTTGTTTCAGCGCTAGTGCATAGACACATTGGTCGGGTAGTTCGAACATACTTCTTCGAAGTCATTTTCGGGTGATATTTTGAAATCCTCAGATGCAGAGCTCAGAAAGCAGGGCACCACCCTCAACCGGCCAACTGGCCATTGCCCTTAGGCTCGGGGTACTGTAGTAGAAGTGAAGGCAAGTAAGTGGGGGGGGGCAGCAGACGTCTGTGACAATGTTCTCCAGAATAAAATGAGGGTGAGGCTGCCGACGCGGTGATCTAAAACGCATACGTGACGGTTTAAGTTAGAAACGTACAACAGAAGGGAGACACGTTGTATGTATTAGGAGTACAAGGTTGGGTATCACCAACGTGTCCGCTCTGTCGGTCTGCCACGTGTGGTGTTGCACAAGCCAAACGGATTTTAGAAGCATTTCGAGATGCGTGCGATGCGCTCAATAACGGTGCCCGGTCTTCGTACGTACGTGCTCCGTACGTGGTTATGTCATAAATGTTACCTGATATGTACCTACCCAGGTGAGGAGAGTTGCAGGATCGAGCTCATAAGGAAAACACACGGAAAGCCACCGTTGGAACGGGCTGCTAATCGAATAATGATCTTTCAGCCGGACCTAGGTGGCCACAACGCGAGGTGTCTGTGCGAAAAGGTCCAGAGGTGAGACGCCACGCGCGCAACCGGCGGTAGAGACATCGCGAGGTATTCTTGCTAAACGGTGTTTTAGGTAGAGAAAACGCTAGGTGTTAATGCTAAACGATGCCCTAGGTAGCGCAAACACCAGGTGCTGTTGTTAAACGGTGCTCTAGGTAACTACAACGCTAGGGGTGCTTGAAGGGGTGAAACGGCACACCTCCTTCAGCAAACAAAGTAAATGAGATCTTGCCTTCCCGGTGGGTTTAGTCGCCCACTGTAGCAATAATGCCTATAACCATGCCCACCTGGGCCAGAGTAGGTTCGACCTTAAGGCACGCCCCTCTAACGAGGAACTACTCAATAAGGCATTAGGTCATGCCTTATCGCTGCAATACCGTGCATTTGTGTGTTCATGATGCCCGTACAGGCATGGGATTGTCCATCGGGTTACAGTTTGTTTTTCCAAGGGTTCTCATTAAGGTCGGGTGTACAGTAGAGCTTCGTATATGGCGAGCCTCGGACGAAATGGATGCGCCCCCAGGGTAACACGAACACGTTGCCTGAAAGATAGAACGTGTATTCGAAATACTGTAGTATGAAGGGGAATTTCCCACGAGGAGAGGGAGGTGTTAAAAGAAGTCTTCGAGAGGGGAGTATGGCAATTTGTTGGTTTTTAGAGTGATGCAAGATGTGGTGCGCCGCAATTGAGGGCTTCCAGTTTTCGTCGAACATGAAATGGTTACGATATACTAGGGCCAGTCCTAACGGGGGCAAAACAAACGAAAAAGAAAACGAAATATAAAAACGAAGAGCAGAACTAAAGAGCACGCGAGTTTTATTAGTCAAATTAAAAAAGTTAGAGGTTAAGATCCCGATACCTCCGTTTTCACATTTCGTTTTTTGAAGTCCCAGAAGACTTAAAAAAAACGAAATGGAGGGCTTCAAAAAAACGAAATGGGTGCCAAATAAATGAAATATGGGATACCCAAGGTTTAAGAGGAACATAGGAGGAGCTCGAAGCGTTGCGATGAAGTTCCGATAAAGTTTCTACGTTCGGTTGGCAAGCGCACGATGCCCAAGGTAGTGCATGTAGCTGCCACGCGGCTTGTCTGCTGACGGCGCGAGCATATATGGGTAGGGAATCACCATGGGGTGCCTTCGCAAGAAACCGGGGGATCAGGAAGTGGCTGCGGTGGTATATTGTTCGACATGAGTCCCACTCAACATTCAAACGTCTGCCATCGAACAGCGATGGCCGATACACAAGTTCCAGAGCACTCCAGAAGGTGCGGGTTGGACCACGAGAGCCGCCTGCTGTGGAGGGTGCCTCACGTGTGCGAGTTGTGTCTGTCCACTGCCGTTGTCAAGCGCTGTCACCGGGAATCACGTGCTGAGGCGGTTGAGTCATTGTGAAAAAATGTACCGCGTAAAAATTCGACTCGGCTTCTTCTTGTTGGTTCTTTTTTTTTCGTTTTTTTTTTCTACGTTAGGACTCAACCTGCTGTTTTTTACGAAAAACGAAAGTCTGTTCGTTTTAATTCGTTTTTGTTTTCGTTGTTTTTGCCCCCGTTAGGACCGCCCTTTATCCCAGGAACAAAAAACAAAGCAAGTGTGAACTTCGCTGGTAGGACGACGTGGAGGCAAGTGTGATGCACCTCGTGTCACGCATGTTGCCGTGGGGGAGGGACACCCGGGGGTGGGAATTCCACCGCTCTGCGACCTGTTCCTCGTTCATGTGTTTACAGAATCCAACAGAGCATCACCAGAGAAATTGCATCATGTTCTTGATAGCAGGGTTGTGGCCATAGGCCAAATAATTGCCTTAGACCGTATATACAATACAACAGCATCGCCAAGGCTTCTACCTTGTTGACGATACCGAGTGTCGCTTTCCTGCATGTTTTTTGCGCGTGCTGTGCTCCTTTCCTGTTCTCGCCTGTGTTGGCTCGCAGGGTCTCAATAGAATTATCCGACTTCGACAAGCATAGACTTCCAGTACGCCCTGACTGCGCCTACAGCCACGGGCCTGGAATCGACTTCGGTCTCATCCACGGCGGTATGAATGACCTCAAAAATGCCTGCAACTTTAGGGATGGCCGGCGCCTTTCATCTCAAAACGACCTATGGCAATGCATGCACGAGGCCGAATGCGGCGTCGTCGACGACTGGCTGCAGATGGCCGTGTTCAGGGACCCGAGACCAGCGGTCGTGAGCTCATATTTTCACCTCAAACGCCTCGCCAAAGTGAAACTTCCTCCCCTAGAAGAATTTGTCGCGCAGAAACTGCCAATCATGTGTCAATGGCTGGCGGTGCGCTACACCCTCTTCTCTGGCTCGCTCTCTCATCAGTCTTCGGAATTTTGGTACGGACAGGCGCTCGCAGACCCCTTGAGGTGGCACCACCGCTGGTTTGATATGGTGGGCTTGCAACTTCCGTTTTCTATTGTGAACGACACCGCAAACGGAGCGGTCAACTACGATTTCACTTTCAATCGGAAGCACATCGACGAGCATCCAGGAGGGGAGACCGGACCGGAAACAGGTTCTCGGCAATTTGAGGATCAGGTTAGTGCAGAGGTCCGCAATACAGCTGATGACGTGCTCCGTGTGTGGCTGCCACCCGTGCTCCTTGCACAACTCGGGGTAGCACCTGGGGAGCAGGCTGTGACACGGCGGCAGCTTCAAATGTCACCGCCGTAAGTCCAAGTAGCACTGCCGCAACCAACAGCACAGCCTAGACTAGGAATATCACCGCACCAATTCGCAAACGTACCGCGATAGCTCGCAGCAGCACCGCCACAGCGAGAAGTGGGGACGCCGCAAGAGTAATATCACCTCCGCACGTGGCACGAGCACCTTGGGGCGAGCTATGGTTGGGGTAGTACAAGTCAGCCGATATAGTTATGACTGACGGACCTCTTCGACTACAGAATTGCGAGAATCTGGTTGGAATACGAAAGCTATTTTACAATGTTTTCCTTGATTTATACGCGGTAGGCGACAGCATTGTTCATCCAGGTACGATACCATTGTATGGTAAAATCAGCTCTTGGATGGGTTGTGAGGATCGTCAAGTGAGAAAGAAGCCTCAGAAACAACTAAGTGCGACCCTACTGTGGCCTGCGTCCATCAGTCGTAGTAGGAGTAGAAGAGACCGTCGGAGCAACGATACAATGGCTAGGATTACCCAATGGTGCAAAGTTGAGGGTAGCTTCGTCAGTACGGCATGTGAGGCCTCGCAAGTGGAATCCCTCACGTGGCACGTCTCAGCAGTCACGCCTGCATGTAGTCTTGAAGGGAAAAAGGGCGGTAGGAGGTGCTCAGTGCATCTCGATAGATGCGTGGGAATGGAAATGGTGCTGCTCGTTCCGTTGGAAATCGAGAGCGCGCACACGAAATGTCGATCCTCCGGTGTTACAGATTTGACTGTACCGGCGAAAGTACAGGATAGCAAACGCCGGGGAAAACATTTTTACATACAAAATGCAGCAGTACATACATCCGGATAACCTGATGTGCAGGGGTGTGGCATCTAGCATTTACTGAGTGATAAGCATCATGCACGGGAGCTGTGCAAGAGTGATGGCAGTAAGTGTGATTGCAACGTTTGGTGGCACCAATGGTGACTAGGGCAGATGAACATAACTCGGCCCGGCTGAAGGGGTCGTGACAACAAGGTGGTGCGCTCGATATTGTGTGGCGCCCTGGTGTAGAGCTCAAATCAAGTGTGACCTCGGTCCCGTCAGTCGTTTGTTTCGTTTGCACAGCAGTACGACCACTTGGATGCTGCGCGCTCGTCACAAACAATTTGCAGGGTTGCTTTGCATACGCGATGGTTGTCTGAAGCGGGCGCTGCTTCATGTGGGAATTGCTGCAGTGGGAATGTGGGATCCTCATGTCTTCGAACCCTAGCCCCAGTGTTCCAACCCCAACACTCACCCAACTACGAATAGCAAGAGGTGTCCACGGGCTTGAGGCTTCAAGCTTCGAAACATATTATCCATTCGCTGCTGCCAGGGTCTCAATCGATGTAAACGGGGAGTAGACGTACATTTCGCAGAGGTGTTCCGTGTATTTAATTTCAGTGAAACCCTGCTCGGTCGTCGCTCGAGGCGGTGTGACTTGAGGCGATGTGCCATCCAGCGGTGTTAGGGTTGTTGGAGGGGGCGTTAACATGAGTGTCAGCTTCCAGAGGAATGCCCTTGACTCCATGATGGTCTTCGTACGGGGTTATGTTGTAGCAAGCGACACGCTTGCTCTGATTTTCAGGTATCCACACGATGTTAACGTTTTCTCATTGGCACCGTTTTCAGGTCTATCTCCTCAAAAGTGAGGTATGAAACGTACCTACGGTGACATGAAGATATACTAGTTATACGAATAGGTACTACAGTGGGTCGGTCGCCAAGTAAAAACGAATCAAACGTACCACCGATTGTAGTGTTGCAGAGTTAGGGGATCCGCTTGTGCGGCGGTCTCCCGACGAGGAGGCAACTCATAGTGTGAGAAGAAAGATGGTTGACGATAGGCACAAATCAATAAATCAACGACGCTTGATGTGTGCTTGCGCCCCACGTGGATACTGCTCGCGTTGGTATACCTCTGTTGGTTTTGTTTTTGTGTGATATGCGTTTATGTCTGGTGGTAAAATTTAATATTAAAAGCTGGGTTTAAGGTGAGGGACGAGAAATGCCCAAAAACGTTGTGGCGCCATCAAAAATGGAAACTCTACAACAATTTTAGATCATGATCGTGTAGCCTGTACCTATAATCAGCAGAAACGATTTTTCCAACGTCATGTCTAGATCATACGTTTCGGGGTGTAACGCATGTGTTATTCTACAAATGGCTGTTCCGCATATATACCGAAAATTGTATGTCAGTGACTCTACAAAGGAAGGAAAAAATATGAAACGTCGAGAGCGCGAATTTTAGTTTTTTATCGGGATCGTTGGAAACAAACGGTGGGGGAATTGTGGTCTCCGCTTTTTCGATATGGAGATCCGCATTACCCAATAAAAAACAGGTCTTTCATGAATGCGAACGCCTGAGGTTACTAAAATTAAGAGTGGAGGACACGTTTTGCAGGAGGGACAATGAACCCTTTCCGTATTGTATGGTCTGACCTCCCGGTGTAACGCGGCACGTTTAGGAATATCGCTTCGCACCTGGCTGTGTAGATAGACGGAGGTCGATAATAACCAAATGATATGTTGTTTAAGTCAGTTGCCCGTTACGGTTCGAGTAAAGAACATGCATGCGTACACACCAGTAGAACTTCCGTCGACATGGAGATAGCTCAGACCTTTCGTTGAACGACGAGTTGTGTTTGTCGGAAATCTCTTTAGCGTGGATAGGTACACTTCGACCCAAATCGATGAGGCAAGACAGTGTTGAACCCGTCTCGCGATAGGATTGCAGGGCACGTACCGTAGGTTGTGGGAGAGAGAGAATATCCTACTATGTGACCTGATTTACGACTGGGAGGGGGACTGAACATCAAGGACGAACATATTACCTTGAATGGGAAATATGAAATGCATATACTTTGGCGCAATTATTAATCGATTACCGGCGATCCTGCCCACACGCCTCTCAGAAACTTATCGGCATCGAACATTTTTCACTGCCTGCATCATCATAGCTTTCGTACATCGGCCTTGAAGGTATTCGACTCGGCACCAACGCCCCTTCCCAAGCGGTACGTGGATGCCCAGTGGACAATCCTCAGCAGCCAGCATTAAAATGAAAGACCCCCACCGCAAAACAAAACGAGCCCTGCTTCATACCCAATGGTACGGCCGCATTGGAGATGTTAGACGCAGCGCGAATGTCACTCTTCATCGGTACGTGCCACACCATCGAGCTTTCATATATGTGTCATTAGAATGTGGTGCCCAACAGACAATGACAGAGTAGACAAACTAGTGTTCAAAACGTAAATGGTTCTTAATATACATGCCATAGCAGTCAAACGTACTGTAGTATTGAAACACACACGGGGCCCAGTACAACGCTACAGCAGCCAAACTATTTTTTCTAGCGGTTCGCCTTATCCAGAAGACGATGACGCCAAGGTTTAAGCAGTGGCCTTAGCTACAGTAGGGCCAGTACGTCCGTATATCTGAGGGAATTCACGGACGTATTGGGCTAGAAAGCATGATCTCCGAAGTCGTGGGATCCTCTCGCTTGTCCTGTCGCCTCACCTGGCGATGCGCGCTACTATAGGGGTACACCATCAATCTGTAGTATGTTGAGGCTCCCCATTTGAGTAAACACCTAGCAGCCAGGTTTGTCGGACAACCGATCGGTGCTACGTTAAGCGGACCACCTCCTCGTTCGATTTTGCTATGTACACCACCCCCAGTAGCCAACTTTGATAAACACCGTAATCTAACGTAAATCCGACACGCGATCTCATGGGCTCTGAGTCGAACGATTGGTACCATGAACGTGTACCAGGTGCATCGGATCCTTATGTATACACCAGGTAGCTACTCGGTTGAGAAGCACGCTCCTGCCGTGAGAAATTTTTGGCTTCAAAAGTGCAAGCTCCTACCGTAGCTAGCGAGGGTCGCGTGGCGCCACTTGCACCATCGTACAGTTTAAGTAATGGCCCCGAGAAAAGGTTTGCACATCGGCGTACAAGGTGAGCTTTACCTCGAGAGTTCGACTACTCCGCATAACTTCCGAAATCGTGGACGCGTATCGCCAAGAGAGATTATGGTTGTCTTACGCTGCAGTCCCCAGGCAAACACAGATATAACAACCGTCCAGGCAGTATGTCGTAGACCATCTGGTGGCACTCCATGGCCTTGATTTTGGTGACCGTACCCGAAAAGGAGGAAGATGTGCGTATGATGGCCGCGGAGTCCATCAGGAACAAGTAGTCGAGGAAGGCGTTCAAGGCCGTCAGGCTCGGGTTGGTGCTGAACCATGTGTGGGCGTCGCTCGCGCTCAGACCTAGGTCGATGTGTCCAGTCATGATTCCGCGGGCGGCGGCTTCGACCGTGCACTCGCTTGACATCGTTTTGCTGAAAAGGAACAAATGACGTGTGATAGTGCGCCGCGATACATATGCATGTGGTGAGCATGCGAAGAAGCGTGCTACAGGGGCGGGGTGTGTTTGGCGTGTGCTATGGTACGGGTGGCACCTTTCGTATCTGGGGTTCCTCACTTGAGGAGCTCTGTATCTCCTAAAAGAAATGGATCTGGACAAACCATGAGCTCAAGCTAGGCCTGTCCTAGGTAGTGTTCGAATCATATTGCCGACAGTGGGAGGATCAACGGCCTTGGGTAGTTCTTCAACTGAGGAACCTCGTCAGTCATTAAACAATTGCCTTAAAGTGCTACGTCAATCCTAGCACGGGTCGGTATGATAACGAAGCTATGATGGGGGGGAGTGAAGACTTGAAGACTTCGGTTGACTTCAAAGACGTTCGGCTAGGATCCTGAATCACCCCATCGCTAGCTGAAAGGTACGGGGGTTACTGCGTACTCGCACTATCAAATAGATTGTCCTGGAAACCACGTTTCCGTGATTTGTATGATCGATCTAAAAGCGTATTTCGAACCAGTAGAATGATCAAATAATGACCTCCTACCGAATGGGCAAAAACCTGTACACGACAGAATGGGTCATGAAAATAGGTGGTTGGCGCAGGGCAACAAACAATTGCATAGCGGGGCATTTCTGATACTCAATAACAGTAACGCTTACTTCTGCGAAGAGATAGAGTGGTAATCGCTCGGCCGAGTAGGCATTGAGCGGCTGAAAACAAAGTTGACCTCAGACCGACCCTCCCAACCCTACCTTAGGTGAAAATCTGTGTATTTGACATCCTACAGAACGTGGCGAAATGGCGAGAGGTAAATAAGACTGACCACAGTGATAAGTACCTGTTGGATGATATATATACCATGCTGTCAGCGGCGCCGTAAGCATGCGGCGCTTGACATTTCTGGGTGACCTCCACGACGTCGCCCATGGCCGCAAGAAATGCAGGGCACACCACTGTTGCCGGCTCTGAGAGTACGTGGGGGTGGATGCTTGCGACGTATGAGGTCGCGGTTTCTCCTTCATTCGTGCGAATATGCCAAGCGACATATTCCGTCGGGTGGTGGTGGAGTCCAGCATCACCCATAACCATACCCCAAGGGCTGTGTTCCTCCAAGCTGGCCATTATTGCAGGGCTGTGGAAAAGGACAGATTTTCGCGCGGGAGAGGGGGGGCGTGGCGAGAAGGGGTTGGAAAAAGGTTTTCGCGTTTTGACTCTCTCCCGCAACGCTTGCTGAGAGACAAGCACAATCAGGAAAATAGATTCCCGGCTGACGGAGTCTTCGACTGAGGCACCATACATCTACGTGGTACCTGGAGAATCAGTCGTGTATTACGATTTTCGATGTAGACTTCGGCCGTGGCATTATTTCTCGGATTGCAGCTTCAATACGGTCGAGGTCAGGTTTTGGGTGGAGTGTAGAGATACTCAAGCGAGGAGCGTCAGACCGTGGTAGATGAACTCACTTCGTTGCATCAATGTAGATTGTTTCTGTGCACCGGCGGTAATTGCGTATGGGATTAGGGAGCAAGGCAGGGGTAGAACACAAGCGACACACACAGAAACACGTAAAAACAGCCGCGTTGATGGTGATGGACGCGACCCACCTTGTACCGGAGGTGGAGAACCGAATGAGCTGTTGGGCAACGTCAGACGAGTGGTAAGGCAGTGGCATTGAGTGCTAGGAATGCTAGTTGTGCTAGTAGTGCTAAAGTATGCTCATACATAGGGCTATGGTGGCGGCAGCACAGAATGTTTCTGGGCTTCTTTACAAATAAGGAGCCTTATTTCTCAACTGACAACCACATTTGAGGGGTCATTTGAAGATCAGTTCGTTACCCAATCCCATGAGCTAGATATACATCGAAATGAAATAAATATTCTGACGTCGGACTTCAATCACAATCAGGAATTCTTTACTAAGATATCCAAATGTATGTTCCTAAACCACACGTCGAGTTTGGAAGACAGCGGGTATTTCCTCAGTTCTACAGCGAAATGTATTGCAATAAAACACACGTCCTACTCCAAGTACAACAGGTAGTTCATGAGTTGAGGAGCCTGTCAGTGAGAAACTGTTCGGTCCGGATTCTGTCGCCCGTCTGGTAGCACGGCTCTTAACCCTAACCCCAACCAGAACCAGAACCATAACAACGCCAGATGGGCTCCTCATCTTCAACAAGCGAGGAGATTTCACTCCCTCAACACTGCTCCAGAAAGGCACCCCGAACTAAATCCGAGTATATAGGGCGTAACGCGTGCTTCGATAGGGGTACAGCATAACACGTTTTCGGCCCAAATAGTTAAGCCTGACGGAACTCGTTAGCTGAGGTGTACAGCAGAGTATACAGCGTATCTCCATTGTGTTTCACAATATGTTGCGTTTGTATGTAGATCATTGGCTTGGCCCTTACACAACTGAAAAAAGGTGTCCCACACTAGATATATCTAGTATGTCTCAAACATGTGGTTGCAGCCCTTGAGAGGTCAAGGCTACATAAATTCCCAAACGAAAGGCGTTGAGTGAAGTATAGATCTGCTCCAGTGAGGAATTCTTATCGTAACACCCTCCTGTTTGCTCAAAGAATGGCTGCTGTGTCAACCATCTGACATAGACCTGCATGGTGCCGGCTGCCTTGTTGCGTGGTTACCCGAGCGCTACCTGCTACAGATACACCTTTCTGCGATTCCTCTGAACCCAACCCAAATGGAGTAACGGGAGGGTTCTGATTCCCGGAGCATGCCAGACTCACCTAACGCTGCGTGTTATGGAAACAGTGCACAGAAAGTAGACCAGGCATACCAAAACAGCTACCCGAACCCTACATGTGCAGACACACCGCTCAGCCAGTACAAGGAACCTAACCCACGGGGAGAAGGGGAAGACAACGCTTGGTGTAGTACGCCAGATACACCAGCTGCTACAAGTTATTAATGCCGCACTCAGCTAATTACCAATCCTACCATCAAAGGAAGAATGAGGGGACCGTGGTTCTGGTGGCACGCCAGGCGTACAGGTTTGCGCCCAATAACTTAACCGAAATCGGAGAATGGGAGGGTCGCGCGTTTTTGAGCCGGTTGCGCTGGTGGTCATTATAGAGGTTTGTTGGTTCTCAAAAGACTCCCACTGTGTAGAGCGCTTCTTATCGCATGGGCAGACACAACTCGACGCGAGCCGACGACGAAAGAATGTGCTCGAAACTTTTCGCATTGAAAAGGCAACGCACTCATCATAGTGATGGAGGAAGGGAAAGCGGCTACGTATATATTTTTGACCCCCATTCTGAGTTAGGGCTAAGAGGGTCAGATAGAGTAAGGCCGAAGACAATACCTGGAATACGAAGCACAAACAAAGAAGACGCACCTGCGCCTCAGCAGCATATTCCAAGCGCACGGGTGTGTCGTTAGCGCCGCATACTCGGACATCGGCAAACGCATGAAGTCATGCATGAACTGAGCAAACCTCTTCGGCAACTGTCCCCTGAAGTAGGTGGTCACCGCCTCGTTACTTGTGTCCGCTAAGCCGAGCGCCGACGCTAGCAACTCCAGCTGTGGGTCGGAAAGCACCATGGAGTAGTCGTTGAACTCCATTGCGTGAAAACCGTTGGGGTTGACACCTTCAGGGACGCGAAGAGGGTTTGAGGTAAGGACTGGGAGGTGTAACAGTAGGGGTTGTTTCCCCAATGTCAGGCTTAGTAGCCAAATCATCAACGAACCATCCACGAAAGCAACACCTACGGCAGCAATACTTCATCAGCGACTAGAATACCATGAAACAGCATATGCAGGCCCGTGTGAGAGGACAGTAGCGATATGGGTGTGTTCGTGTTCCAAGCATTAATCGTAGGTTATGACATGCAGTAGTGGTCATTCATGGTTCGGCTACTCAACCCGACACAGGAGAACCAGTTCTTGGCGGTAAAGAAGAAAATCTATGATAGCGGGTGCGCCTATATTTTCCTGAGGCTCGTCATTTCATAGGCTTGATACTTATAGTGATTCACCCAAAACATGTTGTCGGAAAAAAATGGCGGTGCGTTTCCATGGGCTAGGTATACGAAGGTACTGTGACGGGGGACCATAGTAAATAGTACCTACAGGACACACAAAAACCTACCAGGTATATATTTACCCATTTTTAATAGAAATAGTTGATCATATTTACAATGGTCCCCCGTAGTGTATACCAGGTACCAGGTTCCAGTACATTGTCGACTACAAACGGTACTCCAGTGATAAATGTTAATTCCTCCATTGAGGAACCCCGCGATACCCTAGAATCATTGCGCGCGTCGCTGGAAGTGCTATTCAAAAGCACTGTACAGTAGATACAACTCCGACTCCACACACCTCCGATGATCTCAGCAACCTTTTCTTGGAACGGAACAGGATCGAGGCCCCAGTTGATTTCCGCTGGATCGAACGCCTCTCGAAAGCCAGGAAACCGTCCCCAGGTAATAACCAGGCCGAGCTCAAGCAGCCGGACAAACTGTGTCGTTCGACACATGCATGCACGCATGTACGTGGGGCGGTCAGAAACGATTTTGTTATAGGGCATTCAAACGCGTGACACATGCTAGGATAGGAGCTTTATACTATTACTGAGTCACCTAAACACTGACTTTGAGAATGCGTGGAAGTTAAACCCGATGGCCTAGGTATACACGATAAACATTTATGTGAAAACTATTGATGGTAGTAGTGTGCGAACAAAGTCGGGTAGAGGTTTTTGGCCAGAGAGCCCCGACAGTTAGGACCTATTTAATCCAAAATGGTGGATGTTGCTCAGAAGGCTCCTCGATGCCAGCTACGATGGCAGCACATAACATAATTTATGCCAGCTACGATGGCAGCACATAACAAAAAATTTGGCAAATCAGTTTATGACAGACAGGGTTCGTCAACAAAGCAAATGTCGAACATCGTTGATTATATTTTTGTTCCACGGTAAAAATACATCTATGCCTGCGATGGGATATGGTTAGGCGTCCATATTTTATAAATAAATCATTGTTGGGGGAGACAAGGAGCCCCTCGCGTAAGGAGCGTCACAAATAATACCCGTAGGTGTTATTCATTCCCTCACTGTAGCACTCGTCCCTCAGTGGAGAAAAATCTATACCTTATGCAGCAACCGATCTTACGAAACGGCATAAAGTAAGTCCCATACAAACTCCCACGGACTGAGTATCTGGTGCATACTATATAAAAGACCACACATAGGATCAAAACTATTGGGTAGGATCTTAAGTGAGCAGCCCCAGCCGTGAAAGGGGTTTGTTCCGAAGCTCAACCCTACTACCTACCGTAGGCCTGGCTAAACAAAACCATACTACACGCGAGGCGGTCAGTCGCGAAGGTGTCAACTGGGAGGCGTCAACATATGCTACGTGCGCTGGCTATATTCAGCATACACATGATTCGAGACGTACCTGTCGTAGGCGGACACATCGGCGAAAGCTTTCTCGTTGATTCCTGGTGGCTACCAAAGTCAGAGTCCATGGGCCCACATATATGAAGGGGTATGTTCAAAACTGGGAATGTAAAAGTAGACAGATAACGATACCTAACATAGGGTTACCTGTGGTCATCGACACTACTGGTCTGACCTAGAGCATAGCCCTTAAGGCCAAGCAAAGGTTTCACAACTCGGACAGTGATTTTAATTCTCACTTCATGGTCTATTTCAGGGCAGCCCTATTCCCGATTTTTTATACTATGGTCTAGCTCATGTTGCCCGCTAGGATCCGTACAAACTTCGTTACCTAGTGCCTGTTTCCTTGGTTCGATGTGTACCATGCATGCAGATGCTACGCAACCTCTCACAACGGCAGTTGAACCAGATTATACCGATCATCATATGTCTGAGGAGCGAATTATATATAGGAAATTGACGGAAACCCTTGTCAAATACGAAGCCAGCGCCGTCGGCGATTGCTTTCTCCCGTAACTCTGGCGACGATACTCAAACGTCTCGCCCCCGACACCGGATACTCCGGTAAATGTGAGGCAGGGGGGTGATTACTATAGAATAGAAAACCGAAAGGGGTGAGAATATTTCCTAATTTGAACTGGTTTTTGGAGACGATACAATACCCTGCAAGACATTTGAATATTCCGACGATCGGTATTTATTGTCCATCACAACCGAATGTGCAACCTGTGTACCGATGGACATTGCCAGCCACCAAATACACCCACCTAGGGGTGGATGGGGTGAAAGAAATTTATGAATGATGTCTTGAACTAGAACCAGGGATTACAGCAGTGAATAAGTTGCCTTCTTTAAGGAGAAGCCAGGCCATGTGTGAAGTCTGCTCCAAGCATGCCATCTATATATATGGTAGGGGTTTCCAACGACTTTAGACGTTCAAGGTGCCACCAATCAGACTTGAAGTACGTGATTACATGAACCACTAATGTACTGTATCTACCCGAACGTTTGATATAAATATTGGCAGTGATCCAATACATGCCCACGCCCGATCGCCTTCACTGCTTTCCTGACCTGGAGCAGATCCTGCAAGGCCAGGAAAAGGTTCCCAATTGATGGGAAAAACGTCGAATATCAAAAAGGTGCCATCAGAGATTGCTTTCTCGTTCACTGCTGGCCACAACAGCCAGAACTCTTGGCAGATGTCATCTGGCGCGTAAACGAAACCGTTTCTCTGCTGGTCTAGTTCCCTTCGAACATTCTGGCCAGATTCGATTCGGCTTGCAGAGCCACCCCAAGATGAGCTGGGTCTGCTCGGGACAAACAAAAAAACATGGGGTATCAGCAAAACTTGAGTAGGGCACAGATGTCAATCCGATTGTACCGTAGTAAATCAATGTTTATTTGCCCCTTCGAGAATATATCGTAGGTGTTCCGGTCCGTCCGACTTGAATCGAATAAAATGTACCAGGTTTGTTCACTTGAGTTAGTGTTAATAAATAATGTCCACCCCAAGGCACATTACGTACTCGAATATCGCACACAGTGGTAGTAGTCTCTGTGGACAGCACCAATGCCAGCTTCAAGTGCTTGGAGTGAAATCGACACAAGGAGGGACTGCTCGTGTTTGATGGAAACAAGGCGGGAGCAAGGGGTAGGTGATTGATCATTTATCACCCAGCATACCTAGATGTAAAAACACCAGGGCGAGGTTCAGTGTGGTTACGGTGGGGTTGACCCGAGCGAAGATACGGCTGCTCCAAAACATACGAAGTACGGAGGCGTCAGAAAGAAGGAGGCAGGGGATACATGCATATTTGATACCGTATACAGGCCCGCGAACAAGAAACCGGGAGCCGTGTCACCGTGTGGGTCGCACGCGGGATCGAACTATAAGTATCATTCACGGTTTGCAATGGGTGGAACTCGACGAACTCCTTTATCGCACAGCTGATGGTTCCACGTTTGTATATTGCTGATATGGAGTGATGCCTACATATTCCACAGGGGTAAATACCTTGTACCTTTCGGCGTAGCCCGATGTGTTCCTCATACGTCGTCTTCGACGCACACTATGTACAATGTATTGTCTCTAGTAGGACGTTATGGGACAAGGCAGGGGCCACGTGACAAATGTTTCAAGAATCGACTGAAGACGATATACAATAAAATCAAGGATTTCACCACCTCGTTTTACCCTTACGTTGCTCCTTTATACTGGTATCACGTATTAGAGTCATCCCCACCCCAAGAAAGCTAACGAGCAGAGCAGCCGTTGCACGTAGGACAAGTATGTGCGGGGCGGTTACACCGTATTTCGAGCCGTCCTCTACAGAATAAGTAGTTTGTTCCATTGGACGCCATATCGCGAAGTTATGCATTAATAATCTCACCCGCGTTGGCTTGCTTCCAGTACTACTGATTTCCTTGTCGTGTCCGAGCTTCGGAGACGCCGTGATGTTTTTCGTGCTGACAACGGCGAGTCTGGGTAGAAGGGTCAAACGTCAGCATGTAAGCATCACCTCCAGCACACAAACATCGTTTTCATCGTACCAGGTATTAATAGGCATTTCAAAACCGTGTAGTGCAGTGATCATAATACAACACTCACGAAAACTGTAGGGAGACGGGTCGAGGTGAAGCACGCACCCGTCACCTAAACTCACACGTTGGATGGAGCAGTCCCACCAAAACAGTGGCCTTAATTCTGAGCTCCTCGCGCTAGGAGCGCAATGTCGCACCCAAAACATGGATTCACCCAAGCTTGTTCACGCTACTCGACCAACAACGCGAATATGCGCTACGCAGGCTAAAAGCAATACTTGGTGTACTAATCAAGTGTCGCGCAAAACCACTATTAATAGCAGGTAACTTGAGAAGCTTAACCGGTCATAAAAAATGGAGCCTAAATGTCCAAACCCTAGGAAGAAGGGAGTAGATGTCGTGTTCTGAACGAAATCCAATGAAGGCAGTCCATGCTATTTCATCCTTGGAAATGACGACGACAGCTGAAAGCTCAATATGGCGGCAACCTCCAGCAACTACGTGATGAACGAAAAGCAAACCTGCTGAAACCACACACCTGACTTCGCGTGGGGTGAAAGTTTATCCCGGAGAGAACAGTCGATCGTTTAGACTATCTCCGGTGTGTTCACAAAGAAGAACAATCCCATGGTAGGGGTACCACTTTATATATCAATATTTTCTTACCGGTTGAGCTCCTCTAGGGAGCGCCTACGAGGACCGGTTAGTATCAGCATAGTGGAAAAATAAGAAGAATTTTAGTTTCAGGACCACATCATAGAATCAACTCCTTTGAAGACGCATTTTAAGTGATTGGTAGTGACATTGAGTTCCTCACGTGAGAACATCACAAAACAAGACACCACCCCTACCGTTGCATGTGTAATTTTCTGTTCCCAATGATTACATTCGTCGTTTTTTCGCTCTTTTTCCTAGTCGAAATTCATGTCCGGGGTCACATAGCAGGCTCTTCTCCCCCTTTCCCACTTCGGTACCTTCACTTTTATAGCAAAAAGACATTGCCTGTCCACGCTACGCGATCTCAGCAGTTGATTCATTCTTTTTTTCTATTAACGAAATTCTCAACACGGTGGGAGTTGAATTCACGGAATCAACTCTAGCATCATTCGAGAGTACAACTGGGTCTGGCTCGATATAGCCTGTCCTACACAAATTTCAGATGTGAAACATGTGTTCTTACATATGCTTCGAGAAAATGTCGAATTAAAGTTCCCCTTAGCTCCCCAGTTCTAAAAGGTTGTCGCTGTCGCGTTTACTGTACGTACCTCCATTGGACTCTTTCACGCGTCCTTCGAGTTCTCTGATGTGCTTGATCTTTTCCTCCGGGAATGGGGCAAGGGAAACGCCGGGACTGTCGCCCACATCCAACCCGACGCCCCTGAACGCATAGTCTGCTCGTTGGAGGACACAGCGGTAGGACCGCCTGATCAATTTAACCCGCCTGGTGTTGTGAACTCGCAAAACCTCGTGCGTTGTGAAGAAGTGAAACAATGTCAACACTGCTGTACCACACTGCGTGATTCGTGGCAGCATCCAGCCCGTACCTTATATCGCTGCAAAGCGATGTATGCTACTTAGATACAGTTACTTCATGTACTCGTATCCGAACGTTGGCCGTAGGTATAAATGCAGTCAAAAACGGCCCATCGACACTCACACCCTTGACAGCCGATCTGATTTCCTCATTCGATGTTTTTTATATGTTTGCTAAGGTTTTTTTTGCGCTTGTCCTGAAACGAGGCCACACCGATCTTCGTATACCCCTCCAATTCCCTCGTGCAACCAAGCGCTAGCGATGGACCCAGAAAGCTCTACGTAAACATGCAATCGCGTCCAAACTATCTTGTATTTCAGAAATCGTACGGAGAATTGATTTCCACTTCGTGATCTAGATCTTTCGGCGGAGCTAGATTTCTCACATATAGGATCTATGACGTGCCGCTAGGTCGGAGCCGTATAACCTGCGTAATCTACAGTACGAGATATCAGATATTTGCTGTGTTCAAGTTGTACTACATAATACAGATCCTGCACGGCACCTCGGAACGGCAGTGTAAGATAAAGATAATCTAAATCGTGATCTGTCGGGAGCGTTAAGTATACCGGTATGCATATACCAATTCCCAAGAGTTACTTTCGCAAACGAGGGTGAAGCTCTGAAGAGGCTGGCCGTTCGACACTCACAGCCTGGACAGTCGATCCATATATCCGGGCTAAGATCCCCCGGGCGGCTTGAAATGTGTTTCCGCCGGTCTTCGTACACCCACCATGTCACCTGTGCATGCCCCTGCGAGGCGTCACCAGTAAAGAGGGACGGTGTCGGGTCTCCCCCCCCAGTCGGAGCGTCACAGAAAAATAATTCAACGTAAGGTGCGCAACATACCTGCTCGTGCGCTCTCGCCCCTCCACACTCCACGCACCCCTGGGTCCAACTGACAGATAGGAATAACG
The DNA here is from genome assembly GCA_031763025.1 of Macrocystis pyrifera. Taxonomy (NCBI): domain Eukaryota; class Phaeophyceae; order Laminariales; family Laminariaceae; genus Macrocystis; species Macrocystis pyrifera. Next base: position 12,199,612 of record JASSKH010000020.1, on the reverse strand, counting down.
GAAAGAAGCGATCACGACCGCCAATGCAGGTCAGGCAACACGGTATTGTGTCGAAGTAAAGGCCAACGGCGCAGAAAACGAACGGTATTATGCGTTAGGGCCCGTCTTAACGAGAAGCCTTTTTCATGATAATCCAACAGGAAAAAAAATGATATGATTTGATTTTAATAGAACTTCGTGAAAAATATGCCTTTGGTCCTATCGAGGAATAGCGTATTTTGCTAGAGCTCGAATAACACACAAGGGTCAACGAACATCCGAGGGTAACCAACTAGGCGAGCGACGGCCTGCGTCCTCCTCGGGGCGCCGCGGTCAGCGGCCTATTGTTTCTGCCGGCACCGATGAAGAAGCTATCGCTCTTGAGATGTCTTGGGTAGCTGGCGCAGCCCCAAAGCCCACGCAGGCAGCAGCGACGGGAAAAGAGCGAACTTTTGAGCGACGTCGTGACCTGGTCGGTGCTCATGTGGTTGCGAGGCAAGGAGGGATGAATAACTGGGTTTGGGACGGCCTCGTAAATTTTTGAGGCGCCGCGGATAGTCTACTCTGTGCTAAGGGGCGTCAGACCTCGCGCTGTATCTGCCCCGGTGGCCCTGTCTCTCGGGAAGGGTGGATCTCAACTGTGAAGCAGTGGACGACACGGCTCAAGTTTGCGTGGCTTGCTTCGGTTTCAGGAGCATGGCACGTCGAGTTGGACAAACTCCCCTAACTGAATGACACGAAGAGCAAAAGAAGTCCAAATACTCCTTGTCGAAATCGTGTTTTTCGTTTTATTCGAATCGTAAGGCAAAACGCCTGCTGGGTGATTCGTGTTTCGACCAATCAGATGCAAATCAAATCGAACGAAAAGCATGTTGGCGAAATATCATTAAAAAACCTTAATCGTTAAGATGGGCCCTTACTTCCTAAAGTCACGTATAAAAAAACGCCATGCATGAAGACGGCGGTAAAACTATTTACCAGGTATAGCATCATTTTTGCAAGTATAACTGGGAGTAGAACGATGTATGCCACATCACAGGTAGCATTTTCGGACAGAGATGATGATGACTGACGTGGCTCCTTCGCTAAGAACTACCTACCCAACAATATGATTCGCTGTGCTGTATGCCTGAGCAGTGCGATTATCCATCGGGCTATGGTCGAATTGTTTCCTCGAAGTCGGTGTTTGGGTGACGAAGATTTGGGAGAGGTAATAGATTCCATGTAAGCGATCCTTGAAAAACAAATGGAGCTACCCGCACCTTGGCTGGCGTTCAAAACATGTTGCATTGCGCCGTGCTACGCACTCCTCGAAACAATGTACCGGCCATACCAGTACACAAAATTAAATATAGCTGACATGCTACCCTGCAGTAGTCAGTTGTCTATAGCGAGTCGCTGATCGGTATTTTAGTCGCTTGCAGCGAGTAGGCCACAGCAGCAGTGCAAAGTGCTATGAATACCGCAGTACAACTAATGCGCCTTTTCTAATGTCGATTCAGTTGTATGCGGTGGAACTCCGTTGGATCAGGTATGTCCTGGGGATACGTTCGGCGGAACCACATACCGTTCCGACTTCAGCCGAGGTTTTTCGTTCGAGTTTTAGTGTACACTGCATGTTGGGGGTCTTGAGACTTGAGAGCTCCGCGATCGTTCGAAAGTACATAGGCACACTGCTTCACTCCTCTTTCCTTCAGGCCTCCTCCTCCTCCTCGTTCTGTCTTGTTGGACAAAACGGATAAAGAAAACTGGCCTTGAGAGCCATTTTCTTTCATGTGTTCTTCTGAGAGCTGAAGCTTCAGCAATAATCAGTCGATCCGACACCGGTTGGAGCCCTTACCTTTGCGGCGGGCTTCCTGATCTAACTCAGGAGCCGCGCACACACGCCTACTTCGGGGATTCCATCGAGACACATACATGCCCAGCGTGCTGGATCGTTTCATGTTCGAGAGGTATGCTTAGAACTGTCTGGATTGTCTGATATCGATGACGAACCTCAAATTGTGACGCTAAACGGTGTTTTCGTGAGGGTGAGAGTTGGGTGGGAATACGGATGATAACAATGCGTGGGACAAGCCAAAACATCCATGCTACGATAGAGGAGGTACGTTTGGGCCCTCTTTATTCAGGGTGTTCGGCGAAGGAACTGATGCATGCTACAAAAGGGCTGCACTCATTTTTTCCGACTGTGCTGACTTGAGGAGCCCTTGACTCGTACCTGACCCAAAATATGGCCTTGGTAAAAATTGAGAGTGATCCCATGGTCTAGGTATGTACCACACACACAATCAATGGCACTCTGTTGAGGATGAATGTGACCGACCATGATAATAGTCGAATGTGCAGCGCGTGGATCGCCTTAAGGTAAGTCCAGCTGATGGTGTCGAAAAGGCGCTTTCAGGCCGAATACGGGAAGGACAAAAAGAGAGAGTCTAATGGAGGGGGGTCAGTAACAGAGACCTTTGCTAGCTATATAGCAACGTCTAGGGCGTTACGCTTCCAGGCTTTCACGTACTACGTACGAACTGTTCTCAAGATCGGTACGCCTCCAGACATACATCCAACGTACTATTAATATTAATATTAATATTAATATTAATAGTACCCACACCTGTTCTCTGGAAAGGTACGCTCGAGGTAGCGTTGTAGTGTTGATCTCGAACAGCTTAATAATATGCACACCCCGCATATTTTCCTGGAAATTTCCTGTTCACGTTTCGCTGCATTCCTATTTTACGTATTGACACATAGACGGCGAAGTTACGTGGTCCATGTTTTTAAGTTTCTAGAGGCACTACAGCAGTTGCTGTGTACGAGTAGTGATAGTAAATCTTATAAAGTTATCACCGGTACATTTCGTCTCTCCGATTTAAAAAAATAAATAATTATATTTCATTTTTTTCTAGAGTATTTCCTTTTTTTAACTTGCTTTTTTCCATACGTACATACATATCATATCATATGGTACTTTGTTTTTGCCAGTATTTTGCCATGATTTCACCTAAAAATCGGCTGTAGGTGTAAAGAGTATGGATCTACAGTATCATTGATACAAACTTCCCCGAAAAAGATCCGGGTCATATTCAACGAAAGATGACCGGAGTTCTTAGAGAAAAACAACCAACGGCAGAGGGTGTAGAGTGGCGCTCTCGTTCTGTTTTAGCGTTAGTTTTCATCTTCTCGGCATCGTGTGTGTGCAGGGCGCGCTTTGGGATCCAGTTCCATTAATAGTGATCGTTTCACCTGGTGTAGAACATCTGAGATGGAACAAAGAACTGTTGTAGGCTCAGAGTGCTCCACTCGCTTTCCTGCCTGCGGAAAACACGAATGAATGAATGTCACCTCCTTTGTTGCTGGATCAACCTCACAGGTAGATGTGTTTGTGCAGGATTTTTAAATACGTTTTTTTGGAGCAGAAGAGGTCAAGAGATTGTGCACGATTGATATTTTCACCAAACACGGCCTGGAGAACGTCAAGACCTGCTGCAACATTTACACTATCAATAGGATGACGTTCATCATACAAACTTTCCAGTTTCCTGTGCGCCCGGGGCCCTCACGTGCGAACTGCTGTTTAAGTGCACGGGATGGAATCGGCCGAATTCAACTGGAAATCGTGCCTACAATTAAGTATTATTGTCTCGTCGACCCTGGAAGCATCCACGTGAGTCACCGGCCAGTATTCATTCGCGAGGGAAAGCAGAAAATGCACGAACGGTTATCACGCATATTACCAAGCTGATTATCGACGGATGGCTTGAACTCACATAGCTTACGTTTTTTTTGTTATTTTATAAAAAACGTCAGCTGTGAGTTGGACTGATTGACTGATTGAATAGTTGACTACCAACTTTGCAAGCTGCGCGAACGTTTGTTCTGTATTTCTACCATAATTTCATACCGGTATGTATTTAGCAAACAGCAGTAGTAGGTACCAGGTATGATTTACACACACACCGGGAAAATTCCCCACCAGCAGCGAAAGCCAAGTGCAAATATCATTTTCCAAAGTAGACACACCGACTCCTTGAATTTTTCAGCTTCTTCAGATTGTATCTTCCTCGTATACGATATGTGTATCTTTGATGAGGCTATATATAGAACCTGTAGTGCGACTGATCGAAGTATGACACACAGCTTGCATACGTAGATGAGGTCCGACGAAATCATCGATCTCTCTCACAGCTTTTTTTGTTTTTAATTTCATACATCATACAAACAGAAAATGAGATTCGACGAAAACCTCGCTCGCACAGCCGATCGGGAACATTTTTAATACCGTGTGACCCTTCCCCCCCCCCTCATTTTTTGTATTTGGCCACAATGCTTGATGTCTCAAAGTAGTCCAATACGTTTTATACACACACCTGGCTCGTAAGTAAAATCCGCAGTGCACTCGATCCTATTTTCGCACACGCCTTGGAATTCTGATTTTCGACAAAGTCCTCTATTTCACAATATTTTTTAATTGTTTGTGTGTTGTCTTCACATTCAATCGTCCTCTCCACCCAGTTTCATCAGTACACCCAAGTGTCCGACCTGATTCCTTATCCTACAGAGATGCATATACAGTATTAATAGTGTGGTCACATACTGTGAGACAGAGAAAACCCAAAACCAAAAAAGTATGTGTTCGCAAATTCATGGGTAAAGCAAGTCGAATTACATTCCAGACACACGTACCGCCCTTTCGATTCGGACACGAAAAAGCGGTGCTCACTTACTCGTACTATTACGGCGGACCATAGTAAATAGGACCAAATATTGTTAGTAGAAATAGGAAAAGGTATAGGTTTTTATATATAACATAGGTTCTATTAACTATGGTCCCCCGTAATAATAGTGCGCATGGGGTTGCGCGTACGTACCATACGTGCCATGTTTCTCTAAATATGTTTAGAACGCGTAATTCAGGGAACCTGAGGTAGTATGTATGTACTTCGCAGTCGTACCTCGTCTAAACCGTACAGCAGTGTCCGCCCGCTCGTACGAATATTGAAACCAACTGTTAACGCTACCGTCCATATGCTGAAGGAGCGCGAAGGGGGCGATTTCTTACTGTTCTCTAGATGGCAAGCGTCTAGGCTACATACTCTCTGAACAATTGATATTGCTACTGTAATGCTAGATCCAATCAATGCTGTATTGCGGGGGACCATAGTAAATAGGACCTACGGTACACACGAAAACCTATATACTTTACTACTTTTACTGACTATATTTGGTCCTATTTACTATGGTCCCCCGCAATAGTATGATGTAGGCATGCTAAAAAATTGTGTGGCGTACGGTACAGTAGGTAGCCTATTAATAGTCAACATTCAGTACAAGTAGTCACTGCAAAACATACTAGAAGCAGAGAGCAGGAGAGCTGCTGCATCAAGGATATAGCCTACGTGTGAGTAGTATATCTGCATACAGGCACATCCTGATGCCTGATAGTATGACGCGTCTTAATTTGGTGGTATATTAGACCCACTTGAATCTTAAGATAAGCTTCCAGCTCTCCTCTCGCCTTTGGCAGAGTGGACACAACCATTCCCGCAAACCGTGCGATGCAGAACTGAACAAGCACCTTACTTGCTTATTTCCAGATGCACACTTTCTCTCTTCTCTCTTCTTGCCTCCTTGCTCTCTTTGTCTCCTTTCTTTCTCCACCACCGTCCTTATGCCGGTAATTTCCTCTCCTTCGTGTTACCTCGTGCGTGAAGCAGCTATCTGTTCCCCTTGAGCATGTATGCTTTGCTTGTATTACTAGCACTATTTCTGATATCTTTGCGTCACTTATATTATGTTTCATTCCATAATCTTTTCGATTTATTTTATTGTAGTTTTATTCTCATGATCTGGTCTGTCTCGTGTCTCGTGTTTTTTTTTCTCGTACCCGGTACGTCGGCATTTCAGATACTTCACCCATTCCTTTGCGATTGTTTTATTTGTTTGCTTCGGTCTCACAGTCTGTGAGCATAGAACTACAGTAGGATAAGGGCTCAAGAAGGATCCAGGGTGTACTGGTGTACAGTAGTTGGATAGAAAGAACGGTTACTGTGAGGACAGCATACACCTGGGATAGAACATTCAGGTGTACACAATTTTAGAGCAATTTGTTGAAAGTCCCGTCGCGCTGAAGCACACGAGAATTCCGGCACCAGCCTGCAAGCAGTGGCGAGGTACACACACGGCATGGCCTTCAGGCAAAACGCAGGGAAACAGTGCTTGGGTCTTGCTCTGGGATAGCTTGGGGTTGGGGTATAAGTGTTTTTTATCGTGATCAGGTGGTGATTGGGGTTAGGTAGGCTCGTGATTTGTAGAAAAAACACGATTCTAACAACACATTCGTACAGGAAGAAGACCAACCATGCATTTGCCGAGCCTTCCATCTGTCCTGTGTCCTCGCTGCTCTTGAGACCAGGCAACACCCCTTGCTCGGGATCGGGAGCAAGGGCGCCGGTCTCCCATATGGGGTTAATGAATACTCGTGGCCATTCTGCCCATGTCCCGTTGTCAATTGCTCTATGGGTATGTATGTACGTGGAGCGGTTGCTGGTGGTGTGTGTTGCCTGTTTGTCCGTTTGTGCTGGCTGCTGATGGGTCCGGTATCCTGACAACGACATACTGTAGGATGGATGTATCCAAAGTCGTTGGCAGGAAGACTCGTCGATCGAGTCAAGAATATTCAGTATGCTACTGCTTTGTCAGTTTTCAACAGAACGCAAATGTGTTGCTTGGTGGCAAATTCCAACAAGCACATGTTCACCGCGTGCGTGCCACGTGTGGCCAGTAGTATCGCCACGAGTGACAGCTGCAAAAAACTGTAAATCCACTACATTTGGCTCTAAACTAATAGATATGCGCTTTATAGGGTTTGGGAAATTCGCCGCAAAAGGATGTACGTGAGGGCGGGGTAGCAAGGAGGGTGATCAAAACGCGTAGGACAAGACGAAGAACAAGCCAGCTACGAGGTATGCTACCCCGTATATGTACGATAGAATAGGGAAGCTTTGGCCACAGCATTGTGTGGGTCTTCGTCCAAGGAATTGCCAATATTGCCGGTGATACTCCCGCCGGCTTTTCGATCACGAAAAAGAGGTGCTTCCGAATATTATCGGGTTCCGCAGGGTTTGGCGTACCTTGATTCTCCAAGCATATTATTGTTGTTGCTCTCGCATAACTCATATCCAAAACATTGAATCACGGACAGGCTTGGAATGAAACTAGAGGAGAAGAACACCCCAGGGAAAAGTATGGCAAAACAAAATAAGACAACTGTACAGCAGTATGGTTCTATATGGTGTGACGCTCCGAATGCGGTGAACCCGAGAACCTATGTATGCCTTCTACCGTAGCATGATTGATGGACAAAAGAGCGTACTGTGTTACAGTACATCGGTGCTACAGTACACCGGGTGCTTTTGGGCCTCGACCTTGTCTGAGTTTGAGGCCGAGTAACTCCAACAAATGTCTGTGATGCTCCGACCGCGCGAGAAAGCCGAGCGATTATTCATCGGCGCTGACCTTGTTTCTCAAAACATGGTTTGGGTGAGGCATGGAGCTCTTCAGGTGGGGATCCTGAGGGTTGGAAGTAATCCCTGTACCATAGCATGAAAAATTGGTCATATCTTGGGTATCGGTAATGTGCAGCATAAGCTTCAACGTCGATCACTCGTAAACGTTCGAAACACGATTGGTTGGTTGTACGATATTGTTGGGTTAAAGGCACTGGACATGGGCCATGCCGTTGCTCGTCGGGTGTCGGGCACACTGTAGTTAGCAACGGGGTTTGGGTGAGGCACGCGGATGTTATTAAAGCGTTTGCCATCCGACATTGTGCGGCACGAGCTTCAACGTTAACCACTCATGAACATTCACAAACATTCCGCGAATGAATAAACTAAGCGAATCAAAAGCAAATAGGAAACCAATGCAAGAAATCTACCAGGATAACTATTAATATGTTTCGTACCTGCCGTGAAGAGCGTTGAGTTCGCACAGGGGTGCTATCGTTTCTCAGCGCTCTCTTCCTCGACAACGGTAAGAGTGGCAAATGGCACAATATATTTTCAGAAAGCTCTGCACCAGATCCTTCCGACAACACCTTGTTCAGTATTGACAACGTTTCCGCTCTGGAAAAAACTATGGTCGAAAAACGATCGCGCGCCTGTGTGAACCCAACTCTATTTACGGTACTTCCTGCTTAGCCCTGGGGGTGTTATTGTTAAGGAGTAGGAAATACAAAATAGGCGCTATTACGGGGGTACATAAAAACCTATATATTTACCTATTTTTACTAACAAAATTTGGTCCTGTTAACTATGGACCCCCGTAGCAGCATAGGTCAAACCTGCTCTTCAGGCGCTTTAGGCCCCCAGACTAACGGTGATGCGATCAGGGGGTTACTTCTTGGTCCTGTTGTGTCAGCCGCCCAGAGCCACTCGGCCGACTCACTACCTACCCTCTTGAGCTGTGATATGTTTTGCTTTCGCGATCTGCACCGCCGTGGGAGGATTTGCTACGCTGCATCATCGAAATATTTTCAACTCCAAGTGTGACTGAGGAGCCACACCCGAGTTGCCCACTCTAAACGCGGATATATTGGCATTTTTGGCATGATGCCATCCCTACCGTAGCACTTGTCCCCACCTTGTGCTTGGGGGTCTTTGAGAAGGTTGCATCCGATGCCGTCCTTGGTGCGCAAATGTAGGCACCGCCCTCACCCTCACCGTAGCACACATATGCCCACGGGAACTGGATCGGTCGCTTATGCTCTCCACTGGTCACTGCACGACAGAGGGGGTGATCTGCTCTTGGGCCCTCCAAAGCATAGCTCGCTCCAAGTATCCAGAAACATACAAACTCGTGAAGCTTTGGCATTTTTCCGGAACTTGGTTCCCGCCTGTAGGTGTTGCATGCAGTAGGGGTGGAAATGTGATGTGTCAACGCGATTGTGAGTCAGCCCGAGCGAGGGTTAGGTGGGTTGATGTGGCGCCATGCCCTGGGCAGTGCACGAAAAAAGTGCATGATGCATGATCTTCACTTCCACCCTTTCGTACTGTCTATTATGACAACAGAAAATATTGTGTTCTCATCCCCCCGTCATGCATCTTACAAGGTGTGGCCGTTAGTAGGATAAAAGGAAAAGGGAGTGTGTAACTTGCTCCAAGTATCAAGAAAGACACAAACCGGTGAGATATTAGGCACCATTATTGAAGAAGCCAGCTCCTCTTCAGGCGGCTCGACTTTTGCACGTAGCATCGGAAAAACTTCAACTTTCTACTGAAACTACTGCAAATGTAGGAAGTAGGAAACACTTTGCCTCAAGGCGGAACTTGAGAATCACCCTAATTTTTTTTTTTTTTTTTTTTTTTTCTTCATCACTTCTACTTTCCAGCCCACTCGTAGGAGGTTTTACCCTGGACGATCTTCTGGACAAGCCGTGGTCACAGGTGTCGTCCCTTCTCCCCCCCGGTACGTGCCTTTATTTTTTATCGCGCATAGGGTTCAGCATTCCCACTGCTCGTCGATTTTCATCGAATGTAGCTAACTCACGCTCTCGCGCTTTCCGCTAATCAATTTTTTATGCACGAAAAAGTCCCTATGAGCATGCACTCGGTGAGACTTGAACCCACGAAATTGATCTTGACAGGCACGCGGACCACCTACCAAGCCACCGGGGACGCGTTAATAGGAAGCACTAACGACAATGAAACAATCAATATACTATCGAAGAACCCAAACACACACGAACACAAGAAAATAAACTAGTTTTAAACACGCGGTCGGGCGTTTCTCAATGAACGGGGAGATTCAATTGATGTCCCCGGGTTTTGGCCTTCAAGGGTTTACCTTGACAGCGTCTGTCAAACGCAAACACGCCCAACGACGGTCCATCACATAGAATCGAGCACAGGTCACGTTCGTACGGCCAACATATTCCACACTAAAGCATACCCGCAATAGTTACACTTTTACTTGGTAGTTACGCTTGGTAGTTATGCTTGGACCGAGCGTCCATCACGGTGAATGATTCGAACGCTGCCGTCCATGACCCCTCTTTCTATATGCAGAATGATCAACGCGCCATTCGATCGTGTTTTTTTTGCCAAGGGGAGGAAGCGACGTGTCCCACCATATTGGGCAGTCGGTAGGAACGTGCGCCGCTGCTGCGGCCATTACAGCGCCCACTATACCTACAGTAGTTTAATTTCGGAGTCGGGGGGGTTTCCGTATTAAAACAAACTGATTACCCAGTACTATACATAGGGTACAACAGGGAGGTACAGGCGACATGTACAGTAGTGTACTTATTTTATACTGGTATCAAATAGGAGGGTTCTAAACGGGTGACACACCATAAATTAGTACTTGATAATACCGATAAATCTGGGTATATACAGATACGCAGATGGTCGGGACCTTCCCCCTTGCACAATGTCGGCGTAAACTAAAGAGTGTTTGTGGAAAAATTGAGCAATGTAGCAAAGGGTTGGGGGTGCCGGAGTGAGAGCTCAAATGGGAGGTGTCGACGTTTTGTGGAGTTTGCTACACCGAAACAAAGGTTTGTTGTACGCCCACATTACCGGCCACCTGCCTGTGTAGTGAGGGTGAAGACAAAATATTCGCATCACGAAAACAGTGCGATCTCATACATGTTTTTCTAGGAGGCGATTGGAACACTGTGAATGTCTTCGTGGTCGACTTTGGCCACAATTAACTTCCATGTGTGTTCATTCTTCGAATTTAAACCCTTCCTTCTACCCGTCGATATCCAGCAAACCCAGCATGCTCGCTGATTCTTCAAAACAAGAATATACAAGCTCTGCAGTCACAAAACTACGATACATATTTGCTACATGGCAATGCAGTAGGGAGGGTAAACAATGGATGCCGTACTATTGTACTGGATACTTCAAGCACCTATACACCCGGCAGCAACCCAGGCACTTTGAAATAAAGGAACATATACGACGAGAAAGGAAGACAACAAAGAGAGCAAAAACAAAAAAGCAGCGTGAAGCGAAAACAAAGAAGCAACATAGCATCTACAGTGAAAAATATCAATAATACGAACAAGGAAGAAAGACACTTCGAAAGTCAGTAGGGCATCATGAAGACACATCATTTCTTGTGTGTGTACACCTTCACATGCATGTCGTACAGAAGCACCAAAACATACATGCTGATACTGAGGTATGTGCCGCAGATCGCGACACAGTCTCCGGTCTTCATCAGTGCAAATCATCCTCCGGGCCGACGTCGCAGGGTCGTTCAACCCGACGTTGGGCTATGTGTGTCAGTATCAACACACAACAACAGGAGTAATAAGTAGCAGTGCTGAAGTCAGAGTGTAGACACCTACCGGTACTATCAATAGGCATGGTCGGCTCTGGCCGATTTCCTTCATCATTTCCGACACAATCACAACAGAGACATACACGCGCGACGGCATGCTTAAACGAGTAAGGCGTCGGGCGCATACCCCCGCAACGGGCCCAGCTTGCTAAGAGCCCATCTTAACGAGGAACACAAAATTTCGTTCAATGACATGTAAATTAAATTAGAAAAAAAACTCTAGTCAAATTGAAAGAACCGAAAGTCCTCGATAAGATGGGTCCTTAAATTGACTTAGAACAAAAAAAAATACGTCAAATTGAAAGAGCCGAAAGTCCCCGTTTAGATGGGCCCTAAAGGCCTGTATGAACGAGGAAATTAATTTTCGTCACTAAAAATTATGAATCATAATATAATAGAATTTCGTGAAAAGTACGATTTTGCGTCCTATGGAGAAATAGCATATTTATATGTTGAAAATATAGAACAACACAAAAGGGTCAACGAATACTCGTGGGCCTCCAACGAGGCAAGCGATGCCCCCGCTCCCAGGAGCGCCGCTGCCAGCGGCAGACTATTCTTGCCGGACCCGGCAAGGTGGCTTTCGCTGTTGGGAGATATTCTGTGGCTAGCGCAGCCCCGAAGCTCCACGCGGGAAGCAGCGACGGGGATATAGTGATCGATTTTCTGAACGAAGTCGTGACGTGGTCGGTGCTCATGGCTCGTGGGGCATTGGGAGGCAAAAAGGGATGAAATCGA